>JAUMHI010000001.1:1730030-1820301 GCA_032359435.1 Enteromius unitaeniatus | reverse complement strand
ACATAGTTAAAGCTACCTAATACAAATTAGCACAGGAAGACATTTTCAATGGTTTTGAACAAAGGTGAGTATTTAAAATTTTTTACTATCTCTTTAAAGTGTTAGCTGTTATTTTTTTACTTAACAAAAATATGAGAGATTGACATGAAAAAAATATCTCATATTGTAAACTACGATTCTGATTGGTTGCGTCGTGTTTAAAGCTGTTATAAATTACTCTACATATATACACCTTTGTTTACAACTGTGTTTTGCTTGGCAAAATGTAATCGCAAACATTTAACACAATGAGACACAGATAATGTGAGTGAAGAAGTCCTTCACTTTTTTTAATGAGATACAGGGTTAACAGAAAACTTAACTGAACTCTCCGTGGGGTTTGCAGTCCAAACACGGTCCTCTTTATGTTAGAGAGAGCCAGCGGGAACCACAGCAAGAGCGGACAGGACGGAAATCTCATCTCCCCAGTTGTATGTACACACTATATATAGATGCACGGTAAATATACTCTGAAGCCTTTCATCAGAGTCAGATCAAATAGGACTAGGGGGACATGAGCCTGAGGAGACAAAAGGAGTAGATCCGCCTGAAGATGAAAATCAGGAAATCCTTGAAGATACTTTCATGCCTCTTGCCTATCTTTGAGGGTAGCAAGGTTAATTCCCCTGCTGCCGCTTTTTGAAGGCTGTTCTCCAATACTTCCAGCATTACTATGAATTTGTCCTGCTGGATCTCTGCATTTTTATGGGTTCAGCTCCTTGCATGCAGAGCCATGAAGCTCGTATTAAATTCAATTTGACCATCATCCATCATGATTGCAGGATTTTCACTATACAACAGTGACGGCATCTGGACATGTAACAAATCTTACCACTGTGGTGTTACATTTTCACATGTACAATATTTTTACCTTATTTTTAGGTGGCCCTAAAAAATATTCTACCAGGTCTCATGGCTTAAACGTACCTGGGTGCACTTTTTAGTGAGAAGCAAAAATACGTACCAATAAGTACATATTACTGCAGTTTCCAAAAGTAATACACACTAGAGGCAGTAAAACTTTTTTCCTTTTCACACAAATTTACAGAGAACTCATAATTTTTGCAGAATTACTTGAAGAATATCATGTGACTTAAAAACAGTATTAATATGCTGGGAGATTTCTGATGCTTTTGAAAGTTAGCATCACAAATATCCAGCTTCAAATCTATTGGTTTTCATAGACGTTAGGTTTGTTTGGTAGCTCACGGATTATAGAGATGTACTTGAGAGGCGAGAAGCTCCTGTTTGAATACTGTGTAACTACGGTTCTACAAAATCTGCAGGAAAAAAAGTAGTTGCAATGACAGGTTTGCATCAGCAAATGCCTTTTTATATCAGTTTTGCATTTGTTAACACTATCGGGTAGGTTTAGATTTGGTAGGGTAGGGCATATTTCCGAAACAATAGAGCATTAACTTTTAGCGACAGTCCCCTATATTTAACTTAATAAAAACACAGCAATATGTACCTATATCAACGTAATAAAAACATACCAGGGCGAACTTGTGTTTTAGTGTGGGTATTTCTCTTTGAAACTGCGGTGAAAATGTGCGCGCATCTGTATGTCAGTCTACATCCATTCATTTTGTTTGTTTAGCTGCGTAGTCTTGCGTTATCATTATCTTTCCATTTTCTTATTTTATGTGCAGTTTATACCTGTGGTAAAAAGGCTTCAGTGTTGCATGTGTGCAATTCCAATGACAGATTTAGACTTGATTTAGACTCTAACAGTGAACTGCAGTAGTAGAAAGTGTTTTTTTTCTTTCTTTCTTTCTTTTTGTAGTGGCATATGAAGAGGGTATGAAGGATGGACAGAGGTGTTACTGAAACCTCCATTGCTGTGCAGAATTCTGCATTCTGAATTCTGAATGAGATGATGAATCGATTTGCTCAGGCATCAGCTGAAGCTGGCTTTGCATTTAAGGAACATGGGCACTGAGAGACAAAGCTTTGTGGTTGTTCGTGGAGAAAGACAGTGAATACTTTTGCTGTCAGTAGAAATTTTATTTGTATTAACCTCTGTTGTTATAGAGGTTCGATGATGAGGAATAGATTTTCGCTACATGCAGCTCATCTCACACTGAGAGGGTGGGGTTAATAAAAGAATAAGGAGTAAAGGGAGTGGGGTAGAAAGTGAATTAAAATAGGGGAAAAAGGAAAAGCAGAAAGCAGTCGCAGAGGACAAGGCTATAAGTGGGAAAATAGGGAGTTTACCACCTGCTGGTTTGGTTCTTCTTGGCAGTGTATTTTCTCATGAGATGTTAGGGCGCTTGGTCCCTGCTGGGATTGCCTTATGGAGGGGTTACTGCTTGTGTTCTCTCATGAGGTCTAGTATGTAATTGGTTTCCTCAACTCCAGTGTGCTGAGGTGAATTACTGGTGTGACAGTTTGGACAATGAGAGTGAATTCTCTCTCATTTTTAGCAAAGTAATTTAAAAGGAGGGCTCAGATTCGACTAGAATGACTACTTATGTTTTATTTGGTTGGGCTTAAGTAATATTTTCTGTTCTGATTTCTGTCCTACAGGCAATTCCAGCCAAAGCAAGGAAGGATTGTCATTGATTTTAATGCAATCAACCACCCCGGATTGAAAACTTCCATTGGTTTGGGAGACGTACAGTCACCATAGACTGAGGAACATGACACTAAGTATTCATAAAACAGACTCATTGCTTTTCTCACTTGTGTACTGGTGAAGGTCATTATGGTTTGACAGTGATTACTAAATATATTGTATTGTATAATGTATTGTAGTTCACTGTTTGTTTGTTTGTTTGTTTGTTTTGTTCAAATCTAAAACTTGCTGGATTTAACTATTGTTTATATTGTGAAAGTTTTTCTTTTATTTGTTTTACTGCATAACATTAACATTTTATTAATTTACATGCAAAATAGCAGCTGGTTTCTGACCTTGGCTGATGTGCATTTTTTTTTTAATTGATTCTTTGAATTTCAGTATTTATTATGAGTGGGTTGACTATGAGGACGTTTAAAATCAAGCTGGATGCCAACATTAACCAAATCAATGTGTTAGTTACCTGTTTCTTTTAACCTTTTTGAATTCTCTATGACAAGGTTGATTAGATTTTTATGTTTATTTCACAAATACTAAAATGCAAATTACCCTTCCCTTTTCTACAATTAACCGCTGATGTCTGTTTTGCTCATATTATAATCTTTAAGTACTGCAGCAGATGAACCTCTTCTTCTGTCAAACCACAATTCACAATGTTTTGTGCGTATTGTGTCTCTTCAGGTTAGAACCCACAACTTCAGGTTTTATTTTAAAAAAAAGAGACATGTTTGGAGATAAACAGTTTTTAAATGTTTCTTATTGTTACACCGGGAGCACGCTTCCAAAATAAACAAATTTTAAAAAATCACCCAACGTTACGTTTTCAATGCCAATCTATGATGGTTAGCATATAGTCTTCCAACCCCCACCCCCCATACATGGCACAAAATAAATCATAACTTTACACAGCTGTTAGATTTTGATCTGTGGAGTACATTTGTCATTTAACAGGTCAAAGTTTGAGGATTTTTTTTTTTATTTATTCATTGTATCCCTCCCCCCCCTCTTATTATCGGTGTTTATTCATAATTCAGAGTTCTTGTCAACAAATCTCAATTTCTTAATCTTAGTTTAAGAATGATACATTGTTCATATTATGGTTGTTTGGCATTGCAATTGAATTTGTCATATCTATATCTGTATTGCTTCTGAGTTATCAGGCTTAATGAGATGATAATTAGCACTAAGCTCTTGAATACTAAAATCATGAGGCTCGTGAAGTGTAATGAGGTAGAGCAGTGCACCCTCATAAACTGTGAAGTATCCATTGTGAATGTTTGCTTTGTTGCAATGATAACTTAGTGATAGTTTACACCAAACGATAAATTCTGTGATCAATTAGTCATGTTTTGTAAAACATGGAAGAAGTCATTCAGGTTTGTAATGACATGAGGATGAGTGAATAATGAAGTATTTGGGGTGAACCATTTAAAAAAAAAAAAAAAAAAAAGTTTGAATAAACTTAATTTGCTGAATGCTTAATAAAGACATCAAGCTGATTAGATCACATTATATTAGACTGCCTGCATGAATTGCACATTCACTTTATGGTTGTGTGGAACATTGCTGCCTTTGCAGACATCACGGCTGCCATTACTGAGAAAGTCATTCAGACTAGTGTCTTAAAGGCTCCATAAACCAAAGCTGTAAATGGTTTGACAAAATTAAGAAAATTACGCCAATTGTTCACAGGCAGTTGAGATTCAAAAACCTTTAAATGATTTTAATGTCAAGCATTAGAAGATTTAAAAAGCCATATCTTAATTTATTTTCTCAGTAACCATAAAGTCATTCTCTTCAAAGCTGCCTTTCAGCTAGTGAAGTGGTCCTTGTTTGGAGTGTCCTTACATATGCTGGTTATGCACGTTTAAAAAAAAAAAAAAAAAAAACGAATGTCATTTCCAATATGTATTTGCAGAGGTCCTTCATTAATAGATGGTCTGTGAAATTACCACATACCATGTGATGTTTCTGTGCTAATTGCTTATAAAACATTTCCAGTATGTTCTTGTGCTGGAAACATTCAAAGAAATGTCCTATCATTTAGAGCAGGTATTGTCCACTTGCACTATTATAGCAGCTTGGACATCCTGCTAAGTTCTTAATTGGCACTGACCCATTAACATTCAGAAAAAGGTATTTAAATTATTTAAAAGTTCTTCAGACTAAAAAAGAAAAAATATGATATTAAGAACTGTTCACTGAAGGTTTTTTGTGGGTTGTACAGCATTACTGTGGGAACCTGATTTTGGAACCCACTGTACAAAATAAAAATGATATTATATATACCCATATATATATATATATATATATATCATATTGGTCTCCAAGATGCTTAAAAAAACAACCTGCAAAGCTATAGTACTGTTCAAAGTTTTTAGACACTCATGTAAAAATGCTGTAAAATAAGGATGCTTTCAAAAAAAATGGCCATAGATAATTTAATTTATCAGTTAACTTAACTATTAACTAAATCAAATAAATATTTGGTATTACAGCTTTTGGTAAAACAGCTTCTGTTCTGAGGTACACTTGCCCATCGTTTTTCAGGTAGCTTTCCAGATTATTTTTTTGAAAATGATTTTATTTTGAAGCATCTTGGAGACGTTGCCACAGTTCTTCTGTATTTAGTCTGTCTCCGTTTGTTCTGTTACTTCATGTGATTCCAGACAGACTGGATGATGATCAGATCAGATGAAATATATATATTTAAAATGTTTTGTGGCAGAAACAAATGTATACATGTCTTCAATATCATGATTTTTGGTGAAACTCTTTAACCTCTTAAATTATCATTGAACATTTTAACTACACCAGAAGTAACTGTAGCATTGAAAATCAAAAGACCATTTGTTTGTTGCTATTCTGTAACTTTGCACATTTCTTTGATAGATGTTGTAGCTGCTTATATTTTTGTCTTTGCATTTTGATGATGTATTGCATCATTACACCCACCTGATGGGAGTGTGGTCATTGCTGGAACAGTAGAGGCCCACTGAGTTTATACTTCAAGAGAAAAGAAATACCCTTTTGTTCTTCCATTCTTTTATCTGAAATGCTGTATGTTTTTAATAAGTCACAAATAATAAGAAAATACATGAGTTGGTTGATGTATGCAAATTGAAAAATGGGTTGGAGGTGATCAGACCCATCATTCTGGGTATTTGTTTTCTCTAATGAGTTGTTTTGGGTGATGGCTCTGCAGGTACTGCTAAAAATAATTCCTGTAATGGTCTTTTGCAGGAAAGGAAAGTGTTCGCTGTGAGCAGCAAAGGGGGTTATAAAATGCCTCAAAAAAAAGTTTACAGCAAGCAGATGAAAACCTGTTCATGTGTCAGATGGTGTAGCTGATGGAGTGCTGCAGCATAGTCTGTTCGAGAACCAAGTGCAATCATTCTCTGGAACACAGCGCACTGACAGCCAGCCAGCACTGTCTAAGAGAAGACAGACCAAAGCACAACGGCCCTCTTCACAGGTGAAATACTGACGCCTTAAGAAATGAAATGAAATGCACATCAAATTGATCACGAGAACTTAGTTTTACTGTTACAATGCAGATTGTGGAAAGATGTAGCTCCTTAACTGTACATTTGGAAGGTCACAAACACCAGTGTGTTTTAGACTTTTATTGACACTGCCATTTTATTGGCAGTGACAGCCTGAGACCTGACAGGAAATGATGGAGAAGATACAGCATGTCTGCATATGAGCACCTTAAGGATGACAGACAATATGTAAAGCTCAAAAAATGACGAATAAGAATATTAAATATACATATATGCCACTAAAATATTTACAAAAAGCAAACCTTGCAACAACCAGGTAAGAAAAAAAGAATGCAAAAAGATGAAATAGAATAACTTAATAGAACAATCAAAAAGAGCAGATGCTTTTGGTAACTCCAAAATCTGTTTTTATAGGTATTTTAACCTAATTTTGCTCACACTGAAAAGTCTTTAAAGTGCTGTCATTCTAGCGATGACTCGTGATAGACTCGAGTCATTCCAGATGGGTGTCTTGAGTAGTTAAAATGCATGCATCTTTCTGCTAAGGTCGTGATTATTTTTTTCAGTGATGGTAATTTTAAACGTTCTGTCACTATGAGAAAAGAGCTGGACAGCTTGATTTAGGAACAAAATGGATGAAAAAAGCCAGTTTCTGTACCATGCTTCACTTTGCTTTTTCTTTTCCAGTGCTTGTGTTGTGTAGACATTTCAATTGATGCTTAGAGTGACAGGTCTTGCACTTTGAGTCCTACACAATGTCACTTAAGAGGAATATGTATAGAGAAAAGTGTGGTGGCAGATAGTCATGCTGACAGAAAGAAGTATAAAATTACATCAATGTCATATACAAAGCACCCGAAGGACTAAGCACACTGAAACTGTCAGTTTATACCAACAGTTTATTTTCTGTTAACAACATCTTTATCACCCATACTATGTCAGAAATCAAAGGGAAAACTTTTTACATTACAATTAATATTACTTTTTCAAAAAAGTAACGCTAGTTACTTTGTTTTCTTATTTATTGACTGACATGTCTCTTGACCCCATGTTGGGAGAAATACAGAGGCATTGTGTGCGGCGTGTGAATATAGTGTAGTTCAAGACTGAATGTGAATGTGCATTATTTCCGATCACTCTCAAAAAACAGATTTAGTATTCATCAAAATGAATTAAAATAAACTCAAACCTGCAATAATTAAATTACACAAAAGTATCTAATCTCATTTTATTAATCAATGTATTTGCTGCTGACCTTTAGTTCAACCATACTTACAAGCAAAAATGACTTCAAAAACTATTGTGCTTCATTGTTTTTTTTTTATTGCTAAAGAGTATTAAACTTTCTTCTCCTGTATTCTTCTTTACAGAATTTTGTTTTTCAGCCTGAGGTTTATTCGTGACACTTTTTGGTGTGCTTTTACATTTGCTATAAATAGAACTTATATTAAAAACAAACACTCAAGCTCTGCCCATATTTAGAAAGTAATGCAAAAGTAACGCAAAAGTAATGTAAGATTACTTTCCATAAAAAGTAACGTAATTAGTTACTTTTTTAGGGGGTAACGAAATATTGTAATGCATTACTTTTAAAAGTAACTTTCCCCAACACTGTTCACAACACATTTAAATATAAAGGTTCTTTATTGAGGACTCCATGAAGAAGGTTAAACATTCATAGAATGTTTCAAATGCAAAAAATGTTTAAATTATTATAACGAACACCTTTTAAAAAGTGTAGACTGTGGTGGGTGTTTGTTCATTTCTTCTTCATGACCCTTGTATGCATGTGTGTGAGTGTATGTGTGTATATCTACACTGCTCAAAAAAATAGAGGGAACACTTAAACAACACAATGTAACTTCAATCACACTTCTGTGAAATTAAACTGCCCACTATGGAAGCAACACTGATTGACAATCAGTTTCACATGCTGTTGTGCAAATGGAATAGACAACAGGTGGACATTATAGACAATAAGCAAGACACCCCTAATAAAGGAGTGGTTCTACAAGTGGTGACCACAGACCACTTCTCAGTTTCTGTGCTTTCTGGCTGATGTTTTGGTCACTTATGAATGCTGGTGGTGCTTTCACTCTAGTGGTAGCATGAGACGGATTAGGTACAGAGATGAGATCCTCAGACCCCTTGTGCGGTTGGCCTTGGGTTCCTCCTAATGCAAGACACTGCTAGACCTCACGTGGTCAGCAGTTCCTGCAAGACAAGTTCCCGCCACCTCACCTCAGAAGCATGCCGAGGCATTGTAGAGAGGTCATACAGGCACGTTGAGGCCACACACACTACTGAGCCTCGTTTTGACTTGTTTTAAGGACATTACATCAAAGTTGGATCAGCTTGTAGTGTGCTTTTCTACTTCAATTTTGAGTGTGACTCCAAATCCAGACCTCCATGGGTTAATAAATTAGATTTCCATTGATAATGTTTTTTTTTTTTTTCAGCACGTTCACCTACGTAAAGAACAAAGTATCTATTAAGAATATTTCATTCATTCAGATCTAGGATGTTTTATTTTAGTGTTCCCTTTATTTTTTGAGCAGTGTATATATAAACATAAGCTGTTTGAAATGCACTGAAGATCAGTTCTTCTCCCTCTCATCCTTATGTTGCTGCTTGCTGACCTCAAAAGCCAGTTTCCTTTCAGCTTCATGTTCAAACCGGAAACAGTTTGACACTTCGACAAACATAAGTCCTCCATGCCAGTATATAGGCTCTTCAGTGTGAAGGCAAAAGTTTTCAGACCAGAGAGATGCAATCTGTCCGATGTGGTGGTTGGCAAATCATGCTCAGCAAGTGTAACAACAGTGACAGGTGATGTGGGTGTTGAATAAGTTGAAAATAATTAAATGTGAGCAAAATCACATTCTAGCATTAGCTGCTTCTTACGTTTCAATATTCCTGGTTTACCATAATGTGAGTGTTTGAAGGCAAATAAAATACATACAGACAAATATATGCAAAGACGAGTAATCAGGTTTGCCATTGATGCGTTTTCTGATTTAGCTCAGAAATCCTAACATGGGCCTGCAGTGAGCTCCTTCTCCATTTCAGCCTTGATAAAGCACTGGTCATTAGCCAAAAGCTTTGCAAGTGAAGATAAAAACAGTTAAAGGAAGGCGGCTGCATTAAAAACTCTTTTGGCTGCCAGGTGAAAAGACACTTTGATCAGAAATGTAAAGGATGCCCTCTTAGAGTAAAAAGGGGAACAAGCTTAAAAACATGTCTTATTTCATTTGGCCCATTGTCTCTATTAAAAAACATAAAACTCTCCAATCTGATCTACTGCATGAATTGATGTGCAGCTAGCTAATGAAAAGACCTGAACAGTATGGCATTTTTAAATGAACCGCAGCAGACTTCACTTACCTTTGTGTTTACTTCAGCATATGGAAGGTGACACAGAAAGCTCCATTCAATATCCATCAAACTTGCTTCCCATATGCTTCCAGATGAAAAAATAGCATAAAACCAAGCAACAGTAATACAGCTGAGCTGTGATTATGAATAAGTGTAAAACACTCTTTATTTGTGTGAAGTTCAGATCTAAAAATTAATGTCTTTAATTTAGTAACCAAACTGGTTTTAGACACACATTTGGAGCTTTAAGGAACAGATCTTTCATTATGGTTTATAAAACCATTGCATGTAATACTGTACCACATATGTTGTGTTGTTGCATGTTTTGGCTAATTTGTGTAGTTGTGCAGTACAACTCAAGTAAAGTAGATTATATAAATGTAATCATATTTATATTGTGTGTATATATACATATATGTTACCTGTTTTTGCTGTCACCATTTTTGCACTGCATGTGGAATTAAATTACAGTATAAAGACTTCCAGCATAAATGTGCATGTGCTTTTTGACCTAGTTATGGTTTTGACACTAAGTCACTTCACTTCACTCACACAATAAAGCGCATTTTAGATTTATTTACGTCATAATGTGAAATAAAGAACATTTTATATTTGAATATTCAAGTAAAATAATTTAAGATTTCAACAAACCTCATTCTGATGTTAAGCCTGTCTAACGCCACTTATTAAAAATGAAACGCGTCGTTTTTCATGTGCGAGGAGAGCCACAGCTCGACCTCTGGCGATTGTTTGCTTTGACCAACAGAGGGCGCTGCTCGCCAGAAGCAGCTTGAGTTCGTCTTATCAAGCGTCCTCCTCTAATAAACATGATTTGCCGCCGTTGGAAATCGAGAAGCATCTTCACTATCAACTTTAATGTAAAGTACATATGATATTTCTAATGTATGTAACGTTACAGACAAATGACATTAACGAGTCCGGTGGTTGCTCTCATTGTTTTCCACCGAAACGAACAGAGAACACGTGCTGAGTGAGTTCACACAGCAGTTTGCCATCAAGGCTTATCTAACATTCACAAAGACAACTTTCGTATCGCAGTAACGTTACACACATTACTGTTCCAAAATATAAGATGGGTATCTAAATGTTTATAATGAAACTAATACAAACTAGACTTGGTAATCTAGTGGAAAATGGATGAATATTTCTGGATTTAGGATTTAAACCTTACAGTTTAACATTACAGATTCCAGTTAAATGTGCAGTAGTTTGTTTGCTCTGTGAGGTTACCCTTGAAAATGTATTTAAATGTAGACTAATCCTCAACCAGTCATTAGATAAGGTGTGTTCCATTATTTATTATAAACGTAATATAATTTAATACATATAGGCCTAACGTTATTTATATATGAATGATCTTTTTTGAATGCTGCCTGGCAGGTTATGTCTTACAAGTTTATCAGTTGAAGGCATTCTTTGTATTTTAGGCTATCATATATTTCTGAATGGCTGAGGCTTTTCATGTAATTCAATGTAACATTTTAAAAGTTTTATATATATATATATATATATATAAAGCCTTTCAGGGCTCTTGGTTAAACTGGCAAGCCTCATTGGGTTTCTCTCTTCACATGCTGAAGATCAAATGAGACGTTACTCTGTTAGTGGCTCTGGTGACTGAACATTGCTTTATACCGAATGAGTCTAGTTGCCATGTAAAAGTTTATAGCATTTGCTATGGCTTCACACAGCTCTGGGAAGGGGGAGCTCCTGGAAGGCTGTGTAACATGTAGGGCTGCACGATTTGGGAAAAATGACACATTGCGATTATTAAGGTCAAAATTGCGATTTGCGATTGCGATACGATATATAAGTGGTTTGACTCAACTTACTTGTTATCAAGGAAAATGCACACACAGATTACTAATAATGCTGAAATCTGTGCACTCTAGCAACAACTTATTAAAAGTAAATTGTACAAAATTAAATAACACTAACATCTTTACATTACTGAATTAAATTAACATTAAAATAAAATTAAAAAGTCAAAAGTACAGATAAATAAAACAGATACCCATATTTAATGCAAGCAGCGCATATTTTTTCCGGCGCCCATGTTAACGGATGAGAGCTTTCACAGCGTGTAGCAGGTGCAGAGAAATCACATAAATCAAAGCACACGGCACACAGTGTTCGGAGAAGAACGCTGGAAAATACGACAGAAAGATGCTTGTCTACAGCCTGCAGTACAAGCTGCCAGAATGAAAGCACAATCGGCGTGCTGCTCCTGCTCTGAATACGCGCCGCTTATTTGTGTAGTGTAAAACCAAATCGCTCTGTAGGATGTCTATTGCATCTTTGCATTGACTTAACATGTAAAGCACTCGCGCTTAACGCTTCATTCACTTCTGGTGGGAACGCAAGAATGAATGTCTTGTTATGTCCACTAATGTATTAGTTTATTTAATAAAATCGCAACATTTGCTGTAATGTAATGGCATAGGCTGATATCGCGACTGCAATATGATTAATCGTGCAGCCCAAAGTGACTTACAAGTGAGATTTACAACAAAGAACCAAACATAAAAAACATGTATTTTTGAACAAAACTTGAACATTTTAGATGATGGAAATTGTAGGTCGAGTTGTAGTTGGGAAATAATTTTGCAATATTTCAATAATGAAATTATTTGCATGGCCAGTATGTCAAGAACACAAAATGTTTCACGCTTCCTCACACTCAGTTAGTAATTACACGAATCACATACATATTAGATACTTATATATATATATATATATTAGAGACAAATCATATTAATTTTCTAAATTGTGCACAATCTTTTTAAAATCCAGTATCATTTGAGAAACTAAGGCAAAATGCTTATAGTATATGTTTTGTACACCATGGACTACTCATGTGGTCTCATACTAAGTGTTAAGTTCTTACAGGAAATCTAATGTCCTATGTGCCCCCTTTGAGGAACAATATTAAGGTTGAATGTCTTTATATCATGAATACTTTATCTTAACCTAATCACTACCTGGCACCTAAAGCATATTATCTTATTAAAATTCAAAAAGTGTGAGGAGGTTGTCTGAAGGTACCTTAATGAATTATGCTCATGTGGCCCTCTTCATCTGCCTATAAATAAAACAGGTGATGCAGTTTTTGTATAGTGAGAATATATAGTTGTCTTTAGAAATTCAGTTCAATTCAAAGTCTCATGAGAACAATGTAGGAATTCGATACCAAGTCATTGCTCAATCACAAAAGGGATGATGGCAGTTTGTGACTCTGCAAGCACAGTACAGCTTAACCTGTCTGTGCTTTAAAAGAAACATTTTAATCCCTGTCGCAAAAAGCCAAAGCTGTCACAAAAAAGGCTTCACATTGGCTTCCATCCAGATTCCAGAGGACTGACTGCAATGTCAACAAGGTCTGATTACTACGGCTAATTATGATAAATCTATCTGTCTGCTCTTTATTGACTTATGAAGGGAGGGGGATAGACTATGTACAAAAAGTGACAAAAACAGTTGCAGCTATCGGAAATGTTTTGTTGTGCGGTGCAAGTCTTTTTATTTAGGCTCAGTCAGTGATGGTATTCTAACTATCCTTGAGCAACTTTCTCATCTTATACATTGGTTTAGTATCACTAGAATGTTTAGTAGGGATGTAATGGTATCGTCGTACCGCAATATCAAATTTTTTCGATACTACCGTGGTCGCATGACTCGATAAAACGATGGTCTTCTGAGAAACGTTTGCTCAGGCGAATGGAGTGAACGGTAGGTAGGGAACTACAATTCCTATCAGCCCAGGTGTGGCCATCATTTTTTGCGGTCTGTTGTCGCTACAGATCAGTTTTGCCAATTTAGCAACTTTTCAGACCCCCTTGGTGACATTTTCCCTAAATTCGTGGACAAACCTCATCGAGTCTCTGGTAGTGTCGCGTGAGCTCTTGTTCTCCCAGCGCGCGAACACCTCTCTCTGCGTCTGTTCTGTTCAGCGAGAGGCTGAGAGGAGCAGGGCTTTCAGTTAAAATAGATATTATGTTGCTTCTAACTCTATTTTACATGCAAATAGAGCCAAAAATCACAGCATAGCCATTGTCTATATTTTATGTGTACTTGGTTTCATCAGACAATGCTCGATTATAAGGATTTAAATGTAGATTAACATGTTGTAAGGTAGAGCTAGTTCAGTAGGTCTTATAATGGGGTGCGTTCATTTCATATTCATTCTGTTTACTGAAACCAGTAAATATATCAGTGTAAACAGTTATATAGAGAATTAGGGGGCATTGAATAACATTGTCACCACAGAGAAGCAAGATAATATGATGCACTGACGTAATGAATATGCAAATTGACGTATGACGTCATCTAGCGACAGGTTAAATCGGATGTGTGGAAGGTTTAATAATTTTTTGTTATTAAAATTGAAAAAATGAAAAAAAGTTCCTGTTTCAAAGTTTACAGATAGATGGGATATGTGTGTGCCATTGATATGTTCAGTGTTCATGTAAACGGTTAAATAAACACTTCTGGCACTTTTTTTGAGTCTCTTCATCAGTTTAGTTTTTCCTGTAAATGATTCAATAAATAACGTACCGTGACATTAATACCAAGGTATTACCGTACTGTGAAGTTTTGATACCGTTACATCCCTAATGATTAGTATTCTGAGAATAATTTGTTTTCACTGCAAGGTTTTGCCCTTTAATTGTTATGTCTGTAAATTGGACCCCTTGGTGAAAATGTATAGAAGTGTTTGAGGGCCCTAACACCCCATGTCAGGTCTGAACAAAAGGACGATGGTTGTGGAAGAAATACATATTTAGCCTATTGTTTTGTGCAATTGTTGCCCCGTTTATTTATTTATTTATTTTTTATAGAATGACTCAGACCCATTTCTCAATACTTCGGTCACTTTTTCAGAATGCTTCATACACTTCTGCTTACTTACTGTCAGCCTGGAACAGTAATAAAAAATGTCAATAAAAAACACATAATTCAGTCTGTAAGAATAGTAAAAGCTGTTAGCACCAACACTTTGTTGAGTAAACTTTGAAAAGTAAAAAAATAAGAATAACAGCAGGATGCATTATACAATATTTTCAACTGAAAGCAAAAACAGCTGGGTAAAAGAAAATACGGCTGGGTAAAAAAAATATATTTCTCAATTTTGATTCTAATTTTTACAAAACAATATTGATTCTGAAGTCCCAGGAACCGAATAGTCTAGCCGGTTTACAGATAATTAATGGAACTGTAGCTCACCTCCCACCCAGTAAATCGTAATAGGCTTTGTTACTTTTGATATGTTACTTACAAATGCCTCGGTATAAAAGTCTTGTATAAACAATGTCATGTAATGTCAAATTGACTTCAGAATAAAACATTTAAAAAACATAAACTTGAGAGATTTTTCTTTGAGAAAATTTGCTGAGTGCTGTAAATTATTTATATATATATATATATAAATATAAATAATCCAAATATATATTATATTTTGGATATATATATCCAAAACAAAATATCAAATCATGAAATGTGTGCCAAAACCCAGCCCTAGAAAAAGTAAACTTTTTGCAAGGATTTAGAAAATGAATGTGTTTTGTCTCAGCAATGGAAAAAGATCTCAATTTTAGCTCACATACATTGTGAACAAAGAGTTTTGTTAAAGTAATCTAAGTATCGAGAAGTATTGGGGACCTAGCAATTGTAAAACAAACAAACAAACAAACAAATTTTGTTTTGCATTCTATAAATGCCCATCCATGCAGTGTGGTGCTCATGGTGCTTGTCTCTGTCATCACTTCTTGCAGTTGTATTTACTTTTGATTCCTAATATCAATAACCGTTTTTTTTGCTGACCCTACACAACACCGAAAGTGAGCGCACTATGCATACAACTCAAGGCAAATGATCCAGCTTTATCCGTTTTGCTTGTGTCATAAAATAAATCAACTGTCATAAGCCTGTTGTACATAATAAGTCTGAAGAAATAGCCTGAGCTGGATGTTGGGTTAGGACTGTTCTGAGGTTATAATAGAGCCCCAGTAATGATAGCACACAGACACACCGCACCTGTAAGGCATCTCACCACGTGGCTTGGATCAGCACTTCAGACCTTCTCATAAATGGCAAACAAAAGAGATGTGCTTGGCCTCAGAGACATGCAGCAGAAGTGACTGGAAAACCCATTACAACCAGTCAGAGTTTTTCCTTCCCTTCCCGTATCCCAAAAGTGTGCTTTGTGTCTTCTGTTCAGCAGCTGCAGCTGCTGGAAACTCGACCGCATTTGAGATGTGGGGCCTTTTGGACGGAGTCCCACTCTGATTGAGAGCACCATGCCACTGTGAGTCTCAAACACTGTTATGAAAGCACATCTGGCCTGGTGTTCTCAAAACAACAAAGGGGCAGCAAAGCTATTTCTCTGCAGTAAGGAATGGGCCATTGCCCATGAAATCAGAGGCCCAAACCCTTCAGGCTCGCTGCTTCATAAAAATGAAGTCTGACACTGTAGGGCGGTGTTTTACTGATACAGTAGAGGAACGAGGCGCACAGACTGCTGTGTGAGGTGGACAAGGCTTGTTAAAGCATGGATTGGTGAAGTTGGGTTGTCAGGTGTACGTGATTGGCTGAAGTAGAGAATCAGACTAACTCATTAATCTTTGGCCCTAGTTTCTAGGCTGCTTCCAGTAGAGCTATGTAATATGAAACATGCATAGTTGGAACGTGCCGTATAAAAATCTGAGACACTTTTCTCTCCATCGGTTTTGAAACATATGGATGATTGATAAATTATACAGAACCACGAAACCGTGAAATTAGTGATTTCCTATCTATTTCATACACATGCTTTCTATGCAAGATTTATTCTTTTTTATATTTATTATCCTGTCAGGCTTTGTTTTGTGATGATATTTCTTTAATTACTGTTTTATATGTTGTCGTGGATATCGAACTGATATTCAATTAAATTACATTTATGCATTTCGTACATTGCGTTTTAAAGCATACACGGTCGAACACAAGCGCCACAATAGTGACAAGACATTATATCTAATTATTATTTAATATTGTGCATTTCTTGGGTCGCACTACGTACCTCCCACAGTTTGAGATCCACTGCTCTATTGCTTTTCTCTGCTGATTTGCAATGAGTAGGATGTGGTCACATTTGTGTAATGGATTAATAAATACACAACTTTTTTGAATATTACATTTTTATTTTTATGATTGATCTCTGTGGAGCATTAAACATGTTGAAGATAAAAGGTAATGAATCCAGCAGTGACCTAGTTTAGATTACATCAAAATTGCACTTTAATTGCACTCTAAACAGACGTGTCTATCAAATGGAAATCATGAGTTTTGTTTTTTTTTCTTGAGATGCCGCGTGGCTATAAAACAATCCAAAAGCAAAACTGAGCAAAAACAAATAACATAAGAAATCAGTAATACAACTTTCTCTGAATCCTCATTACAAATGAGAGACTGTAAGATAAGTTATTGAATTTACAGGTAAAACCACTTCAGTTTGTAGTAATTGTTTGGAACAAGTTTGTAAAACAGATAATACAAAATACACAAAATGTAGAGGCTGCTCAAAAACAAAGTAATTAAAAAAAACAAAAGAAAAACAATGGTCGATTTGTCGCAGTAGCAACAAAGCTAATCACACACTGCATTTTCAAATTTTCAGTACTCAGACAAATTCAGTCACACAATGCACACATTTTAGGTTGATCAAATCCCACATCAGATCTGATATGAGAAAAAGTTACTGTTAAGTGACTGTAAACTCTGCGATGAAAATGGCATTTTTTTTTTCTTGAAAATATTAAATTAAATACTGATGATTTTCTGTACAGGCATCTTTCCTTTTAATTTAGGAAAAATAACCGGTTTTTACAATCTCCCTCAGATCAGACCAGAGACGTGATGCAATAATGTATTATGTAGAGGCATCATCATCTTCAACATATACATCATAGTGCAAAGAAATATCAAAACAGACCACGTACATATTGGCACTAATATGCTGTAAGGAAAAAAGTGACCTTCCTTTGATTCATTGGGTTTACACTGTATGCATGCAATCGATAGCAAACATATCAGATGTTCTCACTTCTCCTTTCACAGACATTTGTATCTTCACTGCTACTCTGTAACACGTTTCCCCCAAATCTACTTCTAGGTTGTAATAGGAATACTTTGACTATGTTGAAATTTGGATTTTGTTCATACACACCAATTGAAGGGCTCCGGAGTACAGTGACCACTCCTTCCAATAACTGTATCACAGAGCAACTCAGAAAATCTGTGTAGACCTTTAAGGGCAATTAATATTGCAGTGGTTCCTGGTTTGGTTATTACTAGTGTTTTAATGAAGTGCTATTTTTTTTTTCTCTCTCTTTCCAGGGGGAAAAGTCCATCCTAACAACGAACTCGGACCAGTCCATAACTGAAGCGTCCCAAACAAAACCTCACAGGCCCCACAGGTGGGTAACATCTCCTTTAGACCTCCATTCACTCACGCATAGAAAAATAGGCTCCACCGTACAATTACATGATTGATTTAAAAACTTTTCATAGGAAAACAACAAACTTAAATGGAAACAATATTTTCTCATTCATTAGTCAGAACATTTTATTTTATACAATCTTTAAAAAGCCTTTACAAAAACAGTATCTGAAGAAGGAGGCAGTCCATTTAGGCATACAAATTATTATTTTTTCTTCCCCTTTTGGGGTGATCACTTTAATGCTTGTGGTGCTCTTAGATGAATACATTTGTTGACAAATATTTAAAGTGAAATAAATCCTAAATCAATCTCCTTCATATGGATGATGGTGGAGTTCTCGTTTAAGGTAACTGTTCACTTTATAATTAGTGCTCAGTAAATGTATGCTTTAGCACTTAATTTCAGTTACATAAATTCAGCCTCATGCAAAACATTTTTTGATTTCTGTCTGTGTTCAGTGGGAAAAGCCACACTATCTCTGCTGTCTAATGACCCTTTTGACTCAAGAGAGTTTGAGCGATTCTTCTAGTCAAAGGAGTTTTTAGTCATGGTGAAAATGCAGGAATATAAACTCCGTGCTAGTGGCAACACGCATTAATGTTAGTGTGATAAATTCTTCATCTAAACACATTAAAAAGAGCGGAAACTTTTTGGAAAAAAATCTTATCACTGGATAGAAAGCGAAGCTAAAGCTTGAACATGTATATCTGGACAGAAAGTCTTTAAAAAGCGTTAAGCTTGAAACTCATTCCAATTAAAGACTGAACAATACCATGACATTACTGTAAAGGAATCATTTCTGGCAAATTACTAAACCCTTGTTGGGTTTTTAGAATTTGAGTAGAATTTACTCATCTCACAACTGGAAAAGCTACTCTAAACCTAATGTTGATTACAGCGGCAGTAATGCCATGAAACCACTGAACATATTTAGACAATCTGAAAAAGAGAGAAATAGAAAAGAAAAAAAAATGGCAACAATCAGTTTCCTAGAATGGAAAGAGAAGAAAAACAATGTTGAGGATTCAATGACACAGTACAGCTGATTTTATTTCAGTTAGCATTACCACAAATTTCGCTAAGATAAAATATTAAAATTCATGAGTATAAACAGTAATGCATGACAAGACGAAAAAGTCTCAATATTTGTAAGATTTTATTTTTTATGTATAAACACTGTACATAAATTACTTTCTCTGCGACTAATATTGTTGTACGGATAAGTGGAATTTTTTACTTTTTAAAAAAAAAAATCCATAAAGATATTCTAACATCTGTTGTCAAAGTACCGGTCAGTCATGAGATATATATTTATATATTTTGTTCCATCAGTTTCCACTCTATTCACCACCTTGGTTGTTTCAGGAATGAGATTGTACACTCAGATTTGATTATATGAACCACAACTGTGTTCCTTAAGAAATCAAAGCAGAAGAGAAACGATCAACTAGCTCACAGTCTGAAACCTCAGTCCTTACTAGTTGACAAAACATGTTGCTGAGAACAAGGACGGTACGAACCACTGAATTACAGTCACTGCCTTGCGAAAAAGACATTATATTAGTTCATCTGGGTGCAGTGGTCTTCTCATGTAAACACATTCGCCTTTCTCTCTCTCAATTTTATCACTGACCAAGTCCCCTTTAAGGTTTTATATAAAAAAGCCCCCCCCCAAAAAAAGAGAAAAAACAAACAAATCATAACCGAGTTTTTCTTGGGTTGCTCTCTTAGAGAGTCCGTTATCCATTCAATGCAATAATGTGAACAAATATGTAGGATTGGGGTGTGTTCAATGAGAGGAAGTGCCTCAGGTTTTTTCGTATAACTGCAGTGTTTGTGGCACTTAGGCACAACTCCTCACTTCTCTAAAATGAACCCCTTCCCTTTCGTCTCTTGGATAGGAGCTCTGGGAGTGTGTAAATAGGAGAAAGGAGCTTGTGGAGCAGAGGGGCAGTAGTCTGTTGAACAGTCTGTGCTGTGCAGACTGTTACCTCTTCCCAATCTCACTCTGCCTCAGGAACTGGATATTGTTGGCACTGTCGGCCAGTTCAGGGTACTGTTCCACTGATAGTACATAGTAGCCGTCGTAACCCAGCACCTTCCCAGAGCTGAGCAACTGCCTCTTCTCCCCCTCTGTCCAAAGACGCACTCCCTCCTCCCCGTCACGTACGCGCTGCTGCTCCCGTGCCCATGCACTTGACAGTGCTCTCTGGCGGGCCTGCTCTAAGACACGTGCCTTCTCCTCATCCAGTGTCATGCCATAGCGCACATGTAGAGCCAACGCACCATACTGCAACTCTACATCTGCAAAGCGACGTGTCCGTCCATTGACCACGGTGGTAGACTGTGACACTGTTACATTGACACCATTTTCTAGGCTCTTGCGACCGCTGGTGAGCCGCAGGGCGCCCAGGTCACTCTCGGGCAGACTGGTTTTTATGAAGTAGTGTGTGTCGCGACCTTCCACTGTGAAGTGCAGATCTTCTAGATAGAAGGCATTGTTGAGGACAGTGGCCACTTTAATGCAGTCCTCATTTGCTATGTTCAGGGCATTGGTGGCCACTTGGCCCTTGCTGGTAATGGCAAGCATCACACCTTTACCAATGAGAGATTTCACTGTGGCAAACCACAGCCAAGGTTTTTCACGGCTTGACCGTCGTCGGCTTAACTGGATCTCTGGCATCCTCTCAAAAGACAGGAAAGCCTTGGCCTGCCTCATAACCTCCTGCTGGACCCCTGAGATGGACTAAAGTAAGCCAAAAAAGACAAAACATGTTCTAATTATTTATCTAAATAACCTGTAAACACTAAGGGCCTCATTAATAATGTTGCGCAGAAACCATCTGCTCAGGCCCTTACATGACGCTACACACTTTTCCACATCACACTATGTTGGATCTTAGTGTGCACGCGCACACACACACTCTAAGATCAAATCTGTATGTAAGCAAACTTTATAAATGAGGCCTAAAATATCAACCTGAATGAAAGCAATCAAGGTGTACTAAGCCAGAAATATGATTTAGAATTTAACTAAATGCATGACACGATATGCAGAGTGGTGTTAACAGTAGTTATGTTACTTTATAAAATTACTGTGCTAGAGCAAAATAACTTATGCAGGACAAATAGATATTAGACTACATACCGGCAGGTCGTCCCATAGTTGACTCTTCCTCATTTCCAGTGAGGGTTGAGTAAGGTCAAATTTAGGGATGGGAAATCCTGGGATAACATTATGCAGGTGAAATCCAAATGTCACCAGCCAGATGTTGACATCTATGAATAAAAGAACAGACAAAAAAAAAAGATCTTCACAGGTTGCCTAACAGTTTTTTGCCCTATAGTTATTATTATATTATTTTAGAATTAAAATAGTAGTTATATAGTGTACTAGAAGGGCCTCTCCTCACCTGTGACATATTCCTTGACCTCATGCACCTTGCTGATGGGATTATTATTACGGAACATATACAGATTGAAGGGAGCTGGGTCCTTGCCCACCCTGGTCCATGTGCTAATATCTGGAGTGGTCCAACGGCCAGCTTGAATGTCATAGTCCCGCTCTCCAAAGTGCAGCAATCTTGTTAAAGGATCATATAGGCCACCATGGAATCCAATAACCAATTGAAAGTCAGGGTTAGAGTCAAAATAGATCTCTCCATAAGCAGTATATTGTACCTGCTTAAGGAGAAGCCCATTGCTGCTGAAGACAGCGAGCGGTGTTCCTGTGTTGTCACAAGCGATGTAAAACTCCTCGCCGCTGCTGATCTCCATGGCAAACAGATGGCCTTGTAGGTCATAGTAGAGCGAGGTGATTTCAGAGCTGGAGTGGTTGTAGACATGGGTGATTCGTGTTGGGTAGTTGAGGTCCGCATAGAAGAACTGAAGGTGCTGGCCCAGACTGTTGCGAGAGGCCAGGCGCCTTCCTAGCCCATCGTAGCGGTACTGGATGGTCCAGCCACTGGCTTTACTATGCACCCGAACCAAAAGGCCCTTGGAGTTGTACTCAAAGATCTCTGCACCCCTTTGGCGCAAAAAGCCATCTTCATCCATACGATACTGCACATCACCCAGCCGTGTGATGCGGTCTCGTAAGTCATAGCGGAGGGGAGTGAGTCGTGCACTGTTGCCAGGGTTCAGCAGGTGTAGATTGCCGTTCAAGTCGTAATTATACCGCCACATCATTTTCTCATTCAGGTAGACTGTCTGCAGCTGCCCATCTACATCATACTCATAGCCGTATTTGGTCGTGTTGGCAAAAGGGCCGATCTTTATTTCTCTTTTGGTGACACGGCCCATGTTGTCATACTGGATAGTGATCCAATACATGAGGGAGCGGAAAATCTCATACTGAATCTCCTTGATGCGGCCATGGACATCAAAGTGCTTTGTATAGGTCATGACAGCTGTTGATATGATCTGGTTAATGTCATAATAGATGACGCCAAATTTCCCAAACTGCTCAACCTTGCCAGAAATGTCATCAAACTGATAAAGATCTATAGGAAGCGGCGTCTCGTTGATGACTCCTTGCATGCTGGTGACTCGGAAGCTATTGTCATAGGTGTAGTCAAAACGGGCATTGACCATGCCGTCCTCACTGAAGCGGAATATCTGCCGGTCCACCAGTGGACCGATTTGTCGATATCTGATAGAACAAATGAAACCCTCACTTTGTAGGTTGACAGTTTTCAGCACACCTGCTGTCTCATCGTAGGTGAAGCTGACCCGTGTGCTGTCATATAGAATCTCGGACAGCTTGTTCTGTCTCCGATACTTATAAAGGACACGCCGGCCAGTGCCCAAGTGTGCCACCCGCAAGAGCTGGCCATCCTCACTGTAGTCCACTGTAACTGAGGCATTACTTTCAGGCGGATTGTAGATGTTGCGGTAGTAGCCGACAGAGCGGATAGTTTGCATGGTGTGACGGGCCACACTTGGCATAGTGATGGCGGAGAGTCGATCCTGCAGATCGTAATCAAAGATGTACTGCCGCTGGCTGTGTAAAAGCAGCACCATGGACTGTAAATCAAAAGGTGGGAGAGAGGAGAAATTAACCTAAACAATTCATTACTCTCTCATGCATTTCCTACATGCTATTAAAATGCAAATGGCGTGTAAAAGCAGGTATTAACGCTCCATTTAGTGATTATTTCTTAGCCTAATTGAGTTCTTCTTGACCCTGAAGCTTCTAAATGCAGGTCTGCTGAATGTGCATGGCTGCATAAATATAAAATTTTCTGCAATTACTGGCTTTAGCCTCATGATTTGCCCATACTTATTCCAATAAGCTTTTCTGTGCTCTGCGTACTGTGGAACCCGAGCATCAATAAAAAGAAGGGGTTTTAAAATCCATTTGTATGCTAAGCTTGAAGTTTGAGGTAAACAAAGTCAGCAAGTTGTCTTTGAGTTATGAATGACTGAGGCCTCATGTTTATTCTGTGTCTGTTTTGGGTCTTGTTGGACAATGTGATAGGTGAGTTGAAGCAAAGGATGATAAATAAGTGTTTCTCGCTGTGGGCTTAAGTACTGACATCCCCAGAGCCTTTCGCTGAATAGATCTGAGACGATGACATTCAGAGCTGCTGCATCACTCCACGTATATTCATGTCTTTTCTGGTAAAATACGCACACTGACTGACGTCTGCAGATTTGGAGGGCTATCCTTAGAGTCCTCTCCATCTTGGGGAATTGCTACAGTGAGTGTCTACCTTTGAGAAGCCTTCACCTTGTCATCCATACTTGGACAGACATTATTCTAGTTCCCTAGGCACTGCTGGTGGCATATGTTTGATATCCTCTCACTGGTCACGCTACCTGCGCATGTGGCAGGCGACGGAAAGACAGGCTAGCCATGCATATTTAAGCTACACATTTACACACAGTGGTTATTCTTTCCACAAAACTTTTGTGGTTCCAGCTGAGTCTCTCTTCGAGGAAACTCACAACTGATATCTCAAACTCTGTAAAAACCTTATATTTTGTTATACCTTATATACATTTTTTTAGTAGAAGAATAAATATTAGTATTAACACAGGTAATGGCATATAGCAGCAAAAAGGTGTGATGTCATTAACTAGGGTTGGAGGTGGACGTTATTCTTTTCATATCACTCTTTGTCTCTTTCTTTAGGGTATTATTAGGCTGAGCTCAAACCCAGAGTTTTCCCTATGGTCTCGTTTTGAGACTCTAACTTTGTCTATGAGACCTTACTAAGCCATTTCCCTCACAAGAAACATCCACAACATCCAGTTTCTCTCTCTCTCGGCTTACACTAGTTTCTAGAGTCTGTAAAATTATTCTTATGTTGTTTATATCCTACAGTGTTCGGGCATGAAACACAAAATGTTTAGGTAGAATGTACAAGCTGGACTTCCATACAAGGAAAGTAGATGATTTCAAGGTAATCAAGGGTAAAAGCATTTACTCTTAAGACCAATTCATTTGTGGTAGCACATTATGCTGTGTTTGATACAAGGAATTTAATGTTCAAATACTGTCAATTAATTTATATCTGTAGAATATCGGAATTCAGGCTATTTGAACATTCTTGCAAAAATATTGTTTGGAAATTTCTGACAGTGATGCAACATATATTCAATACACTCTAGCAAATCTTGTGATATAACAGGACCACCTACTACTGGAAAAATTCACAATACTCACCTTGTCCAAATAGGTGTAACTCCAGGTTTTGGCATCAGCAAAGGTTCTAGAGACTATGCGTCCCTGGCTGTCGTATTCTACCCTCTCGACTGTAGGGCCTCTTTGAATGCTTGTGACCTGACCAGTGCTGGAATAGGTGAGGTTGACAGACATCAGCTTACTGCTGGGCACCCACAGTGTAGGGTGACCAGAGGCATCATACACAATCTTCAGAAGGAACTTTCGATGATCGTCATATATTTTCTCTGTGCGCAGTGAGCGGTCATAATCCACAGACAGCAGGTTTCTACCGTTGACCTTTACGACAGGAAGACAGAATATTTATATTGATTATAACATTCCTTGCTAAGAAGTGCAAAATTTTTGGTAGGGCTGATTTCCCCAACTTCAGTTATATTTAAGGACTGAGTAGAAGTTGCATACAAACTGGTCACACTTTCAATCTGTCTCCTACTCTCATTTAAAATATATTTTATTTTTTGCAGCACAGAGGCTTTGAAATGCCAGAGCAGTTTCCTTATAAGAATCAGAGTTACTTTATTGACGCTCTGAGATGACCTGCTTCTTTTGTGGAACAAATGAAAGTGGAAAGAGAACAACAAAGGACTAGTAACAATTCAGTAGCTCGTTGTAGCAAAAGAAAATAAGAACATTTAGAAAAGATAACACATTTAGATTTTCTCACTCCCAGTGAGTTTTATGATACAGCGTTATGAAGAGTATTCTGCAAATGTAATAAATTATTCTGACACTAGTAAACACTTTCTAAATTACATTTTTTACATACCCTGAGTTTCCTGCCGAAGACTACGACTTTCCCCCTGTTCTGTTCTTTTCTGAAGCGCCACTCCACCAAGTTCTGTCCATTTTCTCCAGGCAGGGTCATGTTTCTTCTGGCCACTGTCGGGTTGGATGCGCCCGCAAGAATATGAGGCTCGGTCTGGAAGTGAGAGTCCATTCCATTGGCATAGATGACCCTCATAGAGTTATCATAGCCCACCTGGTAGCTGTTTCTTAGTTGATCTATGAGAAAGAAAACAGCAGAAGAGTGAAACGAGAGGTAGTAAGGACAAAATACACAGGAGAGAGTTCATGGGGATTATGTTCAGACTGTGAATTCAGTGTGTCAGAATCACCAACTTGGTATTTATTCTAAAGACACATTATATTTGGTTAAGAAGAGGATTTGTAAAAAGAAAACCCCACGAGAAAGACACTCATTTCTTTGGTTTGTGCCATGATTGCACTGCAAAATGTATAAATACATAATCTTCTTTAATCTAATTAAATTCCCTTTAATCTAACGACTTTTCCCAAATTCACATTTAGTCACCATATTGCTGCCTCACTCCATAAACCTGAAGTGTGTTTCCGCATCATCAAACAAAATTGCAAAAATAACTATTTAAACGGGTTTCCTCATCTGAAACCAGTTTGAAAAACATGTCCAGTTCCAAACTCAGGCCACTGGTTGAGCCAGCGATGGCAGATTGAGATGTTTTGACAAAGCCACAATGTTTAAACTTTTAATGGAAATCAACTTACAAAGTAATTACTTGTTGTCTTAGCATATTAAGCTGGGTTAAGGTTATTAAAAGTATTTCAGCATCAAAAGAATTATACACTTTAAAGTGTATGCAGATGTATTATTTCAGAGCCCAGCTGTCCAGTGTGTTTCCATTCCCTGTGGTGCTGTGATTATAGTGAAACTATAAATTACCATCTGACAATTTTACCCCTAATGAATGAGTAATGAGTGTTTGGTCATTAATATTGATTTAACCTGTGAGTTACAGCTTGATTAGCAGTGTGGAACATATCCAAGACTTAAAGCAACAGGTCAGTTTATAGAGCCATCAGGGGTCATTGTTAAAAATGATAATACAGCAGAGACTTGCCGCACCTTGAACTAATGTGTAGAAAGAGTCAATGGAAGAAAGGTTGGTGGTGATGCTGACATCGTCATCTCGTCCTGAGGTCTCAATGTCCACTGTTAGGGCTCTGTCCATCTCCCCGATTAGACTGGTGATAACCCCAGTGGGGAACGTCACATTTGTCAGACGCCCCTCACTGTCGTAGCTGCAAACCAAAAATGCCATTAGAACACCTTTTGCAATTGGACCTCACTGACACGCAGTCAGCTGTTCTCGTGATGGTATGACATTACGCAGTGCATGTACGGTTTGGAGTGAGCCTTGTTTGGATCTTCTGAATCCTTTGCGTGTATGCTCTCTGACAGAGAGACTGTGTACGTACATACGAGACAAGAAAAGTATAAAGTGAGAAAAATTTGAATATAGGATTACTTTTTAACAAATGCTGGCTAGTTTGAGTTACCTTGTACACAACTGGCCTCGGGACATTTCAATATAAAATGTGGATTAATCCTTACCCACATAATGATATAATAAAAACTTGACTCGTCAAAGTCACATTCAGTATGGCCTGCAATGTCTTTGTGGTTATGGCAGGGTAGGTGCACACTGTGTCCAACATATTGGCCAGAAGGACCTACCCCAGACTGGCATTATGCAAAACCTTTTGGTACACCACCGGCCGGAAAATGTCATACAAATTCATTTAGCATTTTCACCATGCTCTAAATAGCATGTGGTGAAATAAATGGTAGGTTTTGTAACTACAGGCTACACGCTGAAGGAGAGCTAAAGAGAAGCATTCAATCCTACAGCAGGAATGTGCACTACAACAACAATCATGGCATTTATAAAAAAAGATCTAACAATAAAGGTTTAGAGATGTTCTCTGCTACAGTGTAAAGCATTTGATATAAGTACTTACTCATAAAATGTGGTCCAGCCAATTTGGATGCTCTTGGTGGCTAGCAGGCCGCTGTTACCATGGTAAGTGAAGAGGACCAACTCCTGCCCCTGTGCTGTGAGGGTCTTAAGCCCTCCATTTGTACCAATCGTCAGCCAAATAACTTGGTTGTCAGGGGCAACAATACGCACTGGCATTCGATTGGGGTCTCGGCGCACCCGAAGCGTATTTCCGCTGCTATCTGTTACAGCGGTGATATCATCCTCATTGCTATAGCTGAAGTTGTACTTGTAGTCACCAGTGACCAAGCTCATAGTATACTGATGCGTTCCATTGGAGTCAAACACGTAGAGTTCTTGAGAAGCAGGTGAAGCAACTTCAAAAAGACCTGAAGAGCCTTGAGGAGGTCGATTGTGACGTATGGCACGGATTCGGATGTTTCCCAGGTCAGCTACATAGAGTGTTCCGTCAGGAGAGACCACCAGAGAGGAAGGAGCATTTAGCCTTGCGTCTTTGGCATACCCATCGCCTGTCTGGTAACAGTCACAGTTAGCGTCATTCTTGCAGTCGCAGTCAGAGGGCGCTCCTGCCAAATGAGAAATCTCGCCATCTGTGCTGACTTGTCTGATGCGGTTGATCTTCTTTTCATCCGTCTCGGCAATATAGAGGACTCCGCTGTAGGACAGAGCGATGGCTGTTGCACCTTCTAGAGTGGTCTGGATGGCACGTTTTCCCATGGTGTACTCGATGCCCGGCACCTGACAATGCATAGGTCTGCCTGCCACAATGCGCACCTGCCTGTTCTCAGTTATCTGTAGTACAACATTGTTGTCAAGCACATAGATGGAGTTGTCCATAGGGTTGATGGCCAGGTCTGTGGGCCACTCTAAACGCACCTGCAAAGAGGACAGATCAAATAGAGAGGTTGGATCACTTATGTAATCTTGCATAGATGCACACACAAAGACAAAAACACGTTATTACATCTCCGGATTGCTCTCTCACTCTGTGTGCAGCTGATGTTTGGGTCTGACACTGATGAAGAAGGATCCGTTACTTTGGACGCCTAATACATTGGGTGCCTCTAGTTCATTCGATTTGCCTGTCGCTGGGTCATTTATTTTGCAACGCGATGCAATTCCTCAGCGCCTACAGGGAACAACTGTCTGGCAAAGAAAAGCACACCAAGAACAACACTGTCCGCATGGAGGAATGGCCTCAACCAGACTTTTAAAGATGGCTTAGAAGGACAGTCTTGTCTGGAGTGGACATCTATTAATAAAAATAAAACCATTCCCCAGCACTCACTTTCTTTCAGACATTGTTTATACTGAACAAGCATAAGAATTCTTCTCTTGATCATGCATTGTCTTGTCTGTCTGAATTATCCAGTTTCAATATTTCTCGACAACTTCAATAACGCTGCCAAGTGCCAGTGGGGGAAAGTTGTGCAATCGCATAATCTATAACTCGCTCTTGCAAAGAAATGCTGACAATATAATTGTCAGCCTGTTCCTAAAGCTTTGAGTGTATTCATTGAGACTTATTCTCAATGAAATCAACTTATATGGGATGACTGGGATATTCCTTGACCAAGTGCCTTCAGTTCTTCTCCTTGTCTTTAAACTTTCTGCTCTAAACCTGCACCCTGACCACACAGGCAGGTTAAGCGTCTTTGAAAAGCACCACATTAAAGCGTAATGGTTCAGAACTACAGCAGGTCCTGTGGATAAAAGCTTTCTCTGCTCAGCCATGGCCCGTCTGTGATTCCACCTTCTGCATAATACATGAACTCAAGACCAGATTTTACTCAGGGCAAACGGATTTTACTTGGGTGCTCCACAACATGCCACCTAAAATGTTTTATCAACTCTTAGGTCACCACCTGATATGCAAAGGACCAGCTTGGTAGCCTCAAAAGCAGACAGAGTACTTTTATATGCTCTGGGGACGAACTTGATTTAGACTGAACATTTTGAAACCCTGAGTGAACCCAAGATTTCCTTGAAGAGCACTTGAGTTATTTTCTACTGTCCCAATTGGCCTTACTGAGGTAGGTGACAGTTGTGTAGGTTGAGCTGTATATATCCTTAATGATGCACATCGATGACTCGCAAGAGCAAGCGTTTGGGTAATTGTGAGGCTGACACCAACTGTCTGGGTCTGTCCATACCTCATTGAGCTTCACTGAGCCTGGACCCAAGGGTATGTCAGACAACAGCCTTATGTCTCATCCCCAACCTCCATTACTTAGACGGAGACAAATGGGGTTGGTGGAGAGACCAGAAAACTGGTAGATGGATTCTACCTGAAAATTTGGATCAGAAAGTTAACTAAATGCTGCATATCAGCCCTTTTCAAGCAAAAGACCTTCTTCATAATAAACCTGCTGGTACAAAAAGAGTCCTCCTCGCACACCCACAATAGCGATGTGCTTTCAAAGAACATAATTTATTTTTTGTTGCACTGGCTACTATGGAATTGTTTTCTCACTGAGCTCAGGTAATTAGCACCAGAGGGAGAGCAGCCAGAGGGGGGAGCTCCAGGTCTTTAAGGAAGTTTCTCTGGCTTTCGTTTGGGTGGAGGCTACCACAGAGGGCTGAGCTCAGTCTTTTTGTTCCTGATTTGGGCCTTAAAGTATGTCTATGTGGATAGATAGTAGGTCACAGTGCAGTCCACTGTAAGTGGTTGGCTCGAAAACAAACAACAAACTAATAGAAGTCTGCAAGCTCTGTGTTGTGGTCTTTTAAAAAGTAAACCGTTACTTACAGGGCTTCTCTGATAGTAAAATCATTTAATAATTATCATACAAATACAAAGTTATATTAAAATGTAAAAAGAATAAAACTACATTTTTTAACAATTAATCCCATAAATCTTATTCAAAAACTATTAGGGACAATACGAACGTTTCAATTGCTTCCAGCCTTTGCTTTTATCTTTGAAACTAGGCCACTCATCCTAACACCACTTCAGTGATAAAGCCAGAGGATCAGGCTTGAACAGCTGAATCTTTGTACTGAGAATAACAGAAAAAAATCGAAGTTTGGCCTTTCTGCCCTCTAATATTTTGTTTTAGCCCAGTGGCATAAATGGACTAAATTCAACTCTATAAATCATACTACATTCAGGTTAGCAGAGCTGCAGCTTTTCTTTTGTGTAGACAAAATTAATATTTAAGATTCAAGTGCATTAAACAGTGATGTAGTGCAGGTGAGTATGAATCTATACCTGTCCGATATGCATGCTGGTATCACAGGTCAAAGGACGAGCGGATGTGAGGTCATTAGACCCCAGCAGTGTTGAGATGATACCATTCCGGTCTACTTTTCTGATCATGGTGCCATCCACAAAGTAGATGAACCCGTTCTTATCCACAGCAATGCCTATGTAGAGAGGGGGCAGATGTGACAGCTGCAAATAGACACACACACACTGCACCTGCAAACAGGCGAAACACGACTGGTACACATGTCACGCTTGCCCCTGTGGTTTCCAGGTCACTGAAGACGCGGCACTTGGTGAATAATTCACAATGTGCTTTTGGGTGGTGAATTATTCCTGAGCTAAGAGTGATGTTGAGTGCAAGTAATATTCAGGAAGCAGTTGTTTTTTTATCTAGTCAGAGCTCAAACCAAGAGGAAAGGAACTGAACCCTCTGGCGTTTTGATCCAGTGAGGATCACAGGCTTCTCTAGTTCTTTCACAGAAATGTATGTGTTTTGTGTGAACTACTTTATAGCTGGCTGTTGCAGTGTAGAGAAGTTTATCTAAACCAATATTACTTCAATAGCAAAAACTTCATGCGATATAGAGAGAACAGAAGTGTGTCATGTTCAGCTAGCATCCATATTGATTAGCGGGTGTTCAGCCTCTTTACCTTTGGGCCCCAGAAGTAGCGCCTCAGTGGCTTTGCCTCCATCCCCACATCGGGCCTCGTCAAAAGGCAAACACTGCTCTCCGGTCCCTGCCACAACCTCTGCATTCTGCAGCAGCTCTTTGGTTCCTGTCAGGGCCTTAGGCCGGAAGATCCGTCGAGAGTTGGTGTCCGAAACATACAGTTGGCCAGTCATCGGGTCTGTTGCTAGGTAGTATCTATGTGCAGGATTGTTGCTAACAGGACAAAGGTAGGAATTCCACAATTACAAAAAGAGCAGTATATACTATCTATCACACAAAAACATGTCATGAATTATAAACAAAGAATACAGCAACAAATGAATGGGTGAATAAGCAATGCTTGAAGCAAAGAATAACTGAACAGATTTAAGTTGGTGCAAGTTGACTGCAAACAATCAGTCATAAGTTAAAGGCCTACATGTGTATAGAAACGTGATCACTGATCACTATTGTGTTTATTGCTGAAGTGAATGTACTTGTTTGGCCCGGGCGGTTAGAGGGGAAAGGAGTTGAGCACTCCATCAGAGTGAACCTAATGCGTTATGACTGGAAATCGCTATCGTCTGACATAACCATAATGATGCCCACCAAAGTGTCACATCCTTTCAATCATTTGCACGTCCCACCCGCACCTCTATGACAGAGGAAAAAGCCAGTGAGCAACATGAAGTGATGTATCTGTTGAAAAAAATCAACAGCTTGTTGCCGTGTTTCAATTAGAAGCGACTAAGGTCTAAAAATAGCGTGCAGACACCTTGCAAGAGGGCTGGCTGACAGGCAGGCCATTTTCTATATATATGTTTTGAAACAGATGTGGGCTGCTGTTTGTACAGTTACAATCTGCTAACTTTTATTTATATTTGTAAAAAAAGATCTCCGTTCCTGATCTTATATGAAATTTGCTGCTTGATGCAAGGCTCCATAAAGACCCCTAAACGGATCCTTTTTCTAGTTATTAGATGTTTGCTCTATGCCAAGACCTAGCGAGCTTTCTACAGAGGCAGGATTGTAAGGCATCATAGGCATGCTCCTGATGTGAAGATCACTTAAGTTACCTCAGCAAAGAAGCTCATTATTTTTTAGAACAGAGATTAAGTGTGTTTACAGAAAAGAAATGAAAAGCAATATAAAATATATATATAAAGCACATGTGGTTATTACACTCTTCATAATTTGAATTAGCATGCTTCCACCAACACAGAGGGGCTAAGAAGATCTCAGGATGATGTTAGTTACTGTTGCTATGTGGCACAGACACCACATCACACTTAAGAGTAAATACAGGTCAAACAGGCTAAAATTAATATAGCATAAAACATTTTGCTGTGCCAAATGGAAATAAATGTGAGTTCTGGGAGTGAAGCGGCTTAGAGTTGGCTTGGTTTAAGGACACTGAGGTTTGGGGTCAATAATCTCCTAAGTTTATGAGGCTCTGTGGAGCATTAGGGTATATGGGCGCGCCTTGATGACACATACAGATGGGCCTAGACATCTGGGACAAGATGAAGACGAAGACTAGCCATTAGGTGGCTTGTAATGTTCAGCAGCCAGCAACCGTGGTTGTGAATTAATAACTCTTAGCACTTATTAATTCAGAGTCATTAATGCTTAATGGGCCGTTTTTGTTTCTCAGAAGCATTGAGAAATGTTGGCGAAAAAAATTGATGTGTCTAAAAATACGTCCATTTAATTACTTAAGCTCAACTATTGTGCCCACACACGAAGCAACCATATAGCAAAGTTAACTTCTAATTCCATTTTAAATGATTTGGTAGGAGATGGAGAGGAATGGTTAGCATGTCCATGGGATTCCTAAATTTATCCCTGGTTGCAAATTTATTCAACAGGCTCTAATGGCTTTGGCTCGCCCACTTTAAATTACTCACATTTATTTCCATTCATGAGCTCCATACGTCTGCGATTAAACCCTACAGAGGTTTCGAAAAGAACTTAATGTAGGATATCAACATCTACTGCGCTCTGTACATCGCCCCTCAACTGGAACTATTCAAACATGTGTGGGATGATGAGGGCCTATTTGCAGTGTTTATCAGGAACTCCTGCTTGTCCAAGGCGGAGACATTCGGAGCAGTTAACTTAAGCATTGGAGACCTGTCAGGAGAGGTTTTTGTCTTGAATCCTTCCCGAGAAAACAGGTCTACAGCAGTGTCAGCTAAAATGGACGTCTGTGTATTTTACTTAAATCTGTTCTGACCGATTTGGCCACAGAATCAAAGCGCAGATGAAATTCAAAAAACAAGCTTGTTCTTTCTAAGATACGTATCTTTTGTCTTTCTGGTTTATGCAGTATGCCACATTAAAAGAAAATGTTTTGCTTGAGTTCTACATAAGTGCCTCAGCTAATCTACCCTTATATCCACACAAGTGGAGAAGGAGATTTCACAGAGCCAGACAAAAGAGCTGAAAGGAATTTCTCATTGTGTTGGGAACTTCCCCATGGGATTTCTGATGCTGATTTATAAACCACTGACATGCTAAGATCGTGTTTGAAGAAAAATGATAGCCATTATGTTGAATTATTCTAACGATTTTGTCAGGAATTTAGATTTGTTGTCATAACCTGTACAGTAGTGTTTCCAAGGGATCTACTTCATTCCTGCACCATCAACACAAACACCTGAGGATCTCCTAAATATATAGTAATGCCACTTTGACAATATTGGATATAAAAGGCAGGTGATTTTAAAAACTGACCATCGATTAATTTCCTTCTGTTGTACACATGGAATGCCTTTAAAATAATGCTGCATGGTTCACATTATCTGATTTTACACAAACATGGAAATCAATTTTTAGGTTTCAATAAAACGTATAAATATTATCACAGTAACTATTTATACTGTATATACAAAAACAAAAACTAGCGGTCTTAGACTTTCACAGCTCAGTGGATTAGAGATTCAGCCAATGAACTTTACATAAAGCATGTAACTTAAATTACACCAAGAAAATCAACAGAAGAATCACAAAATGTCACAGGTACGGCATAAACATCTGAAGCAGATGACACACATTTACATTTACTTCTGATGGCATGCCACAACACACATGGGAAGACAAACACTTGTATAAAAAATGGGCTGTAACCAGACTGAAAGGGGCTGTGCATCTGTAAGAGAGTTGGAATGGCTTACCTATGCCTGAAATCTTTATTTCTTAGGGTAGCAGAGGAAAAAAAGAGCACAAATAAGAGAGATAAGAAAAGGGAGAGAGAGTAAAACAGCAGAAGCACATAAATCTTGTCAAGAAAGGGGGAAAAAACAGGTATGCATGTATTAATCTCTGCTTCTCACACATAGACGGGAAATAATGCAGCAAGACGTGTCTGTTAGCTGTACTTTGTCTTGTTTCTTAAACGGAGTTGGATGTGTGAATATTCCACCTGGGAACTGAAGAACAGTATGAGCTCAAAGCACACGCTGAGGTTAACTGGCCCATAATAGCAAATTGATTGTGTCCCAGACAATGAAAAGCAATTCCTTAAACACTGCCTTTAGCCGCACAGAAGCCACGCTGTGAATATGTCACACAGAGGACCACCATTTCATTTGCTTCATCCATGTGTTTTACGGCTTTAATGAAGAAATTTAATTTACAGGAGCAGCAGACACACGAAGATGATACTGAAACCTGTTAAGTGCTGGGCCATTTATAGAGACCTCGTGTGAGCACACATATGAGAGATTTTTGTGTGGGTATCAAGTTGGGGGCAGATGGAAGGAACGGAAGACGATAAGATAAGGTTAAAAATACAGAAAGTGTCAATGACAGAAAGACACAGGCTGGGAAAACATGAGATGGAAAACGAGAGGTGGCTAAAAGGACGAGACAGACGATTTAGGCCAAAAGAGAAAGGAACAAGAGATAAGGAAAGAGAGGAGATAAGAGGTAGTGGTCATGTATCACCGCAATGGCTAAATGAGGTGCTGCAGGAGAGTGGAGAGTGACATGGAGGGCCCTCTAGGCCCCGCAGAGTGTGAGGGAAGAATTTATGATCATTTCAGCGAGAGTCTATAAAAGACCCGAGACACGGCTCTGATTTCATATAGAGGAACCCTGAGAGCACTTTGAAAGAATATCTATGTGTCTCTTTCTCTGTGGATGTGTGAGCCCACTCTAGATCTAAGGAAAGGAAATGACAGGTCTGGAGGTTTGAAAGAAAAGGGCACATGTGTTCACCTCATGTTCGTAATGTATCAGCTCTGCACTTCATAGTGTTTAGATTATAGACACACAGTCAGGAGGGAATATGCTTTAAATGTTTCAGATAGTTTAGATTATTAAATCGACACTGTTTCTTTTACAAACATACTGAGCTATTATAGAGATGGAACATGTGACAGCTTTTTGGAGATGTTTTCCTGTCAAAGACAAAATCTGCCATCATTTACTAACCCTCATGGTCACTCCAAATCTGAATGTGTTTGCATCCTCTGCAGAACGGTTCATTTTAGATTTTATGTGCAGACTTCTGTTTTTCATACATTGAATTGAGTGGAGACTGGGGCTTTGCAGTTTAATTTGACCAAAATAACTCATTTCCATATATACATTTTAGCTTGCATATAGAAATTAAAACAAATTAAAATCATCTTTTTAAATATTCACTTTGTGCTGCCAACAGTTGTACGTATACAAACTCCTAGATGATTGGATTTGAGTTTTACAACGTCAACTGAAGTTGAAATGAAACCACAATAGACTTTACATAAAATGCCCCACAACTAACAAAATACAATTTCATTTCAATGAAAGAACAAACATACTTAGAATCAACAGCTTCTTTAAATTATAAGCTTTACGGCAATATTAAAAATCTCTGATTAATCTCTTTGAAGAAACAAAAACAGAGATAAACACAGTTATTTCTCCAAGCTCAGTAAATAAACACACATGCAGACGCACACACACAGCCTTTGATGTGGGCTGGACGAGCTCAATAGAAGGCTTGTGGTGGATCATAAAAAAGTGAGGTATGGGAATATGCATTTCTTCTTGGCTTAAGGGGGCGAGAGTAATGAGTCACCCTCTACAGACGAGAACTCTGTCACTGTCAGCACGTTTTTCTCGGGGCACTCGTGGTCTATGTTACAATGTTCATAAGCCTAAATGATATTGTTTTTTAATGTACTGGCTTGCGTTTCTTACCTCAGCTCCATAACACTGGTAACGTTTCCAGAGGGAAAGATGCGCCTGATGTAGTTGAAGTCTCCGACAAACAGGCTTCCATCAGATCCACAAGCGAGGGCCACTGGAGCCAGCAGTTTGTTGCCATCGGCCTGACCATTACAGCTGGGACAGGAGATACTGCGCCTGCGCCCATTACCCATAATGGTGCTGATCACTGGAGGCTGCTGGGAGATGAAGACGTTCTCACCGTTGCCTTTGTACAGGATGCCTGCAGGACAGGAAGAGAGGGTTATGTGGGTGAGCAACTGTATAGTATATCATCACAGAGCTGGAAAGATAAAGAGGCAAATTATAAATTAATAGCATGATTTAATGAATATCCATAACAGTGATGCTGTTGATGATGTAATGTTCATTTGTGTTTGATATACAATAGTCAACAGTTATGACTGGATAAGTAAGTTCACAGTCAGTGTTTGGAATATTCCAGACATGCTGTCAGTGTGTCTTGCTCTGTATATGTATGCATTATGATGTATACAGACCAACAGACAAAACATTCACTGACAGCCTGTCTGGAAAGCTGCAAACACAGTTTATGTGTGTGTACCTGACAACAGGCTGCGCTCAAGGCCAGAAATGTGATAGCTCAGGGATTGAACCTACAACCTTTTAGTTTATCAGCCTGAATCTCAAACCATTAGACCACACCAAACCAATCAAGCAATAATCAAAGAAAAATAATGAGGCATAAAAATGTACTCAGCGGCACCCGTTTAGTGAACGAGAGGACAGTTTATCTATGCAGCATCTCATTACTGCTATAATAACCTATAAATCCCACGCACAACAAGATCTGTTTAGTTCATTTCGTATTCTACCTCATTATCTATACCTTTGGCTAAATAGGATATTAAATTACTATTTTTATCTTTTTTAATTACATAAATTAGGCAAAAATAAACAGGGAAGCATCAAATTGATATTGCGAACAATTAGGGTAAAAAGAACTGCTTCATATCTAATGTATTAGCATTTCTTAAAGCAATTAATTTTTTGCTTTTGAATATTTCATTCTCAGATGTTTTTCACCTTAATGTAATGTTATCAAAGGGTGTTGCCATTTTCAAACTGCTTCACAGAACCGTCTGGCATATAGTAATGTAGCATTCTGATAATTCAAGTGCTAATATATTCAGCAGTGAGAAAAGGGGGCAATCTGGCAGAAGTTCAGAATCAATAAACAGCCCAAACACATGCCGCTAGAATGATTATATGGCACTGGCAGCTTAAGCAAATCGATTAATGATGAAATGACTGTTGGGTGCATCTGTAAGTTTTAAAAAATAAGAACTACATCAATATGTATTTTTGTTTTTGTTCCCCCGTGTTACTTCCAAATGAAAATCTAATACTCATCCCCTCACACACTGTTAAAATGATTTCACAAACTGCTGTGGACTTTTTTCAAACATTTCTAAAGCTTTTACTCTGTGAAAACAAGTATTGCATTATTAATGTTAAATAAAAGCCAGTTAAGACTAACTGTGTCACCTTACTGTGCATGAACAAGTCACTACCCATCGTGACTAAAGTTATTTCCTGTCTTTCTGTCTGTGACTGCACCTCTTAAATTCTAAATCCAGGTAATACACCCCGGTTAATCCTATAACAACAGCAATTGTGAATTTGCATGCCTATAAGGTCGAGTATATGTGGGGGAAAGCATGTATAAGAGCATTTCTGACAGTTTGGCTGTATATTTGTTTTAACACTGTGAAAATGCCACAGGGTGTGGGTTTGGGCTGTGTGATGAGCTCGCTAGGCCCCAGGTTTAGATTTGATCATCAATGTTGTGCTTTAATATTTTCCCTTAGGACATATTTTAATGGTGCTCTAATAGCAACACCAGATTGACTAAACCCCACCAGACTCTGCTGGCCTTCCCTTGTTCCTCTTAAAGCAGCATTACTAGTACTGTTCACCAAGTGTTCTTTGATTTTATGAGAGGCTGCAATTGTATGGATATACCAGATAAAAATGTCTAAATTGATAAACGACAACAACGAGAGTATAAAAAAAAAAAAAACATAAATCCAGAAATTCTGAAATTAAAAGAGGAAAAAACATGCCCTAAAACATTTTGACAACTGTTAGACGCTCTGGGAAATCAGAAAATTACTTCCAAAAAAAGCTTACAGAAGTTCTTGTCAACTTTTCGAGAAACACAGTGACTGAATCCTGTAACGGGTAGGAAAGATCAAGCCTCAGGTTAGCAAGAAGTACAACGCAGGGGGTCTTTTATCAGACCCTAGAGTTTAAGGAAAAAATGTATGAAGAGTTTTTTTAATCTTTTTTAATGCTGGTTAGGATCAAGGGGGCACCAGGAGAGGAGGGTCAGCAGGAACCATCACTAAAGCTTGCATTTATAGACAGCAATATCTTCATGATTTATGAAAGAGAATTGCAAAATGTTGGAGGAGGGAAGACAAGCATGAGCATCAACGCATTGACTGACACATTCACATTTGGTAAAGAACATGTCTGTTTGTTGAACTCTCCACTAATAGGTTCTAATAAAAATACCTTCCAAATAGTTAAATCAAGGTAATATTATCATATTTTAAAAATACGAGTCAGCAAGCCTTTGAAATTGTAATAAATGTGAAGCTATGGTCAATAAGGAATTTACAAGCTATTGAATAGCTACCTGCTTTCTTGATGGAAGAAACATAAAATTTTAACAACCTGTTTTGAAATGTAAAATTTGTTGAAAGAGCATGTTGCTTCAGCATGTTTTCCCCATTCATCTGAGCAGGTCAATACTGCATAAATGTAACAAAGTACTACAGTAAAACTGCTCATTTAGCATCAGAAACCTGGGAATCCTTAAATACAAGATAAACTACCCCACAAAAAACTCAAAATATCTGGCCTGACACTTATGAATGCCTAGAAATAAAGGAAATGAGATTAACAAAAGGTTAGAATGAAAAAGATTCAATATTCTATATTCCCATTGCCAGGCAGTGTTTACATTCATATTCTTAGCAGAATCACACAAATCACATTAAATGGCACAGAAAGCTGAGGATACATGACACCTGCTAAACTAGGCCTCAGAATTTCATACAGCATGCTGAATTTAATGGTGTTTCTGGCTCTCGGTTCCCATAGAGAAAGCAAACAAGACAGAGAGAGAGAGAGAACGGAGACGGAGGGCATCAGGGAGAGACAAGCGATTCATAGACGGAGCAGAAATAACATGTGCCACCACAAACCGCTGTCATCCACTGTGAGTGCTCAAATTAGAGTCCACCACAAGTCTCCTGTCAACTGTGAACTCCACTAACTTCCTACTGCCTTCTCAGCACAAGCCCTCCACCTAGAAGAAGAGAGAGAAGCTGTGTTGCACAGCCTAGCTGCTGCCTACATCAGAACCGTCATGGAACCTCAGAAGTGTCCGATTCGGAATTCTCTACATCGGCAGCAACCTGTATACCACACAAATAGCACTACGCAGTGGAGAGACTCGACTCAACTGGTTCCAATATAGTGCGAAGCATGAAAATGCACCACTCGCGCAAAGACTGTGGCATTACAGTAATGAAACCCACACCGCACCTGTTTGATCTGCTGCATAAGGGCTTGGAAATGCGAGCGGATATATGTACACCCACATGCACAACAATGAATGTCTTCAATTAGAAGTATACAGATCGTGTTGGGCCCCAAATTGAGAACGGCTCACGATGTAGAGGTGCTGGATTATTCATGGACATCAGGAGAAACTTGTGTGACAAACAAATAGCACGATGTACTGGAGAGACTCGACTGGTTTTAATATAGTCTGTAGCATGAAAACACACAGCTCATTTGAAGAGTTCATTTGCCAAAACAGATATTTCAAAATTTCATAAATTATGTTTTTTTTTGTGCATTCCAAAAAATATCAAACTACAGCTGGGTTCTTTTGATTAAGTATAACAACTCAAATACGGTTAACTTAACTTAATTGAAAGTGTGTTTTATATATATGTATATAAAAAGTTTGTTTTTATAGCAAATGCTGAAAAATACCGCAGAACTACCAAACACATGCATTAAAACACATGTGCATTAAAGATAAGACTGGACAGAACCCAAGACATTTAATAGAATGAGAGGAAGTGTTCTTCCACACATCAAGTCAAAGCGTGCAGGTGAACTCAAAGTGTCCAAGTCAATAGAATGTTTTCTGAAAGCGTCCTTGCGAACACAGTTAGCTGCTTTTTGAGAGTTGCTTTGAAAACGGCGGGGTGTTCGAGACTGGGGTGGGGGGGGTGGTCTTCAAAGCTGCACTTCAAAGGATGACTTCATGCTGTGCTTGCTAAATTATTCACATTGGGCAATGTGCTGGAATTCTGCATCTAGTTCCTCTGTGCGCTAATTATGAGTGAGATCAATGACGCCATCTTAAGCCCCCTCTCGGGTGTGCTTGGGCACCGGTCCACACAGCAGCCGCATCATGGTCTAAACGTCCCCATAAATCTCAATATACCTCCTCCTCTGATCAACCACCCACCATCGATTAAGCCATTGAGCGAGGGATTGGCCGGAAGAGTGAGAGGGATGGAGGTACGTAGACGGAGGGCTGCTTTCTGAAGTACTTTTAGGCTACTCTGTAGCGATGCTCCACTAACAAAGACAAATTGGACAAGGGAGGCTCGTTGGCCCTGGGAGAGACCCACGACCTTGACTTCAAACCGAGCTTCTCCAAGGGAGGTCGCTTCAGATATATACACACACACACCAAAACACATTTACGATGGCTAATTGGAGCCATGCGCATTGGTCTCTCTTTCACCAAATTACTTGCGGTCACATTACAGTAATGAAACCCACTCCGCACCTGTTTGATCTGCCGCACGAGGGCTTGCAAATAACTGCAAGCGGATGTACCTACACCCACACGCACAACAACGGATGTCTTCAATTGCACACACACAGATTACGAGCAGCCACAGATTAGAAACGGCTCTAGACGTGGGACGTGCTGGATTATTCATTCAGGCGCAGAGAGACAGCCCTCAGCTCATAATGATTGTGTACTTGTTCCTTTGATATGCGTGACGTGTGTTTATATAAAAATCCAACAAAAGGGGACAGGTTATGAGTGGAAAGCAGTGATTTGCCAATAAAAGGCTGAATTGGAGTTTATAGCTGCTGTGTTTATGCTGGGTCAGAAACTGGATGAGATTATAGAGCTGAAGCCGTAGTCTACTCAATTTTCTTCCATTTACGCCTCTCAAACCATCTGTCACTGCCTCCTTTTCTTTCTCTCAGCATACCATTTAATGTCTCGTCTTCTACTCCACTTCTTTTGTCTCAACAACTCTCCTTCAATCTCTCTGTCTTGAGATTGAGAATGCTTGTTTTTCCTCTCTTTGTTAGAATCTGATAACTCTGCAAATATTTGCGAGATATATTTAAAAAAGAATTGTATGAGACTGAAAACAGTGTGGAATTTATATATATATATATATATATATATATATATTAGTACTTTATGTATTGGTTTTCTAAACTTTTTGATTCCAGGCCTTTGGTATTTTAAAGCAATACATCATTTCTCAAAGGATTTGTTTATCTCCGCAGTCATAGCCACTGTGTCAGCTAATTTGAAAAATACATAAAAACCGTAAGGAAAAGCAGCCATAAATCTTTGCGTAGCCGCGTGAAGTACGTGTGGGAGTGTATGTGTGGAGAGAGTGCGATTAGTGGTCATTGAGTATTACCAAAATCAATTTAATTTAATCATTTTGCCTCTCCTGTGTGTTCATTTCTCACATCTCTCTGCCGTTTTTTGTCATTAATATTTCATGAACTTCTTCCCGACAGGTCCAAAGTCAATTTGAATAATAAGAAAACAGTGTGTTTGGAGTCAGGACAAATCTAGTAATAAGCAGTTGATGCTTTTTATTGTATTCTTACTTTTGTTGTTGTTGTTGTTTCAGAGTGTCTGTACCACACATACAGCACGGCAGAAAAAAAAACAAGGAGCAAATCTGCGAACATGCTTTCCCTCAATCACACACTCTGTCTTTGAAGATTTCCTGACTGGAAGTAATTGCAGTCCCAAAGAGAGGTGTCTGAATCTCTCTCCCTGACCTCCTGCTGTTAGGTGGAAGGAGGGGAGGTACAGTGGCTGAGCACTGACAGAGACTGATAAGGGCAGATGAAAGGAATCAGAGGCTGAGATGGCGAGAGAGAGCGAGAGAGGATGCAGGTAAGCCCCGCAGGCTGTGGTGGTCCACATCAGAGAGCGAGGTGTGCTTGGCTCATGCAGCCAGATTCAAAGTTGCATTACATGCCTGCACATGACTAAAGCTGAACTCAATGGGATTTAGAAAGGGCAGTAAAGTCTAGCGTGGATGAATTTGCTGTGTCGGAGTGTGTGAGTGCTTGTGTGTGTGTGTGTGACGTGAGAGGGAAACGTAGGAGCATCGACCTTCAGGTAAAAATGAAAAAGAGACTGAGAGGGACGGAAAGATGGAGTCAAAATGCGATTACGCCACTTTCATGTGTATGTGTGTATGCCTGTGGTAAAGTAGGTTAGAGAGGAACACATATAAATACATATATATATATGCACATTAAGGCAGCAGGTGGTAGTGGGAGGGCACTCCATAAGCAAGGGGATTCTGTGAATGAACTCTTTAAGATAGCAAGCCTGACTGGAGCCTGTGCAAGCTGTGGTATGTGGACATCCAAAGCTGAACACAAACACAGACTTCCCAAGCCTTATCAGAGCCCACAGGTCAAGACAGAGAGAGGGAGAAAAAGGAGGGGACTTGGCATTATTGCAAAAGAAAAAAATAATAATACTCAGCCCCACCTAACAGGTCTGTTTACAGTCGATTTAACTCCTCTGCCTTCTTCATAGAATCTTCATAGATGATGACTAATAAATTAAAGACTAACTAAACAATATGATGCATGCACAGTAAGATCGGGGGTTTCATTTTGGCCCTGTCCCAAATCATGCCTAATCCCACACAAAAAAATGTAACTTATGACACATATAGTCTATATTAAAGGGATAATTCACCCCAAAACTAAAATGTTGTCATTAATTACCCTAATGTCGTTCCAAACCCATAAGACTTTTGCTTATCTTCAAGAAACAAATTGTGATATTTTTCAGCTTTCTGGCCTGCTTAGACAGCAATGCAACTGAAACATTCCAAGGGCCAACAATTTTCTAAAGACATGACGTCAGTGGTTCAACAATAAATTTATTAGGCTACGAGAATGTTTTTTGTGCCTTTCTGGGAATGTATCGGTTGTATTGCTGTCTATGCAGGGTCAGAAAGCTCTTGGATTAATGACAGAGTTTTTATTTTTGAATGAACTATCCCTTTAGGAATGATGTTGCCATATGCTACCTATAAGCCCTGTATTACTTTTTAGATAAGTACATTCTTTTCGGTAAAAGAACACCCACAATTTTTTGTATGGGGATTATATATATTTTACTTAATTAATATATGTACTTGATTAATAATGTCTATATGATGTTTTTTCCTTAGTATTATATGTAGCAACTATATACAGTATACACAAAAGCCAGTATGTTTCTTTATAAGTATTATATTCATGTCTATTGTCTGTACTCTCCGTTTTAGTTAAACTGACTTGAGGAACTTTTCCCAATCCCATTGGCCACTAGTCTATATCTATGAAGTTGTTCTAAATTCTAATCGGTCATAGTATAATGACATACTTACAAATAGCAATATATTTCACATATGGAAATGTAATAATGGAATACCTGATTCAGATATTCGATCACTGAATTGTGCGGTCAAATATTTTCGTACAGTGTTCGCTAAATCGTATAATTGGCAAAGTTTTCCTACACAGCTGCGCTAGTCTCACGTTTCCGTTTCCTGTCAGGTCCTGCTTAACATGTCTTGGTTTATTTAGTGATAATGACCGGCTGACTGTAGATTCACTTAGTTTCTTAAGAAAAAGGCTGTGAATGGGAACAGATGGAGGACGCTAAAATAGTGCAAGTGTGTGTTTTATTTTGTGGCTGGGCGTTGTCTGGATGTAAGCATGCATGTGTTTTCCCCGTGAGACAGCATGAAAAGTGTGGTGACAGGGTGAGGTCACCAGAGACGGGAAGCTAATGCAAACAAACACTCCTACACTTAACCAAACCCCAGAGGATATTACTGTAGGTCTTATTACTCTGTTCCTTTCATTAAAACTAGACAAGAATATAGATGCACTGAAAGACTCTCAGGCCTAAAGCTTGGAGCTACACACATTTCAGATGGACACTTACAATTACATACATTGTAGCTCCCTCGCCGCACACACTAAATGTTCAACATTTATGGACCTGGATAGCTACTATTAATTTCTATTAGGCCATTGCAGCCATTTTGGGACTGCTGACAGTAATAAGTGCTTTCAATTGACAGTGTGCTGCTCTGAAAGAGAGACAGAGCCTCCTCCTACTAAATACTGAACAGTGAAAAATACTATAATGCCAGCCATATTATTTTATATTATAATTCATATAACAATATTGTAATTAGTATATTTATATTAAAATACATTAACCATTTTATTTAATGAATAATTTTATGTATATAATTTTTAAGTTTTAAAAAATGTTAACTTTTATTTTTCATTTTTTTGTAATTTTTTATTTTTGTAACTTTTAATGAAGATATGTTTTACTATTATACTTTTACTATGCATGTACTAATTTAGCATTTAAAAATTAAAACAATTAGTCAATAAATCACTTTTTTATGTAATATTTATATGCTGTATTTTGTTTCAGCATCACATTTACATATTTAACAATAACACCACATTATTATTATTATAAGAAGTCTAAGAAATCTAACTCTCTTCCTCACACACACACACACACACACATATCTGGCACTGATGGCTTGAACTGTGAAACCAAGGATCCACAATCATGAATCAATGACATCCAGCAGAGTTTGAATGGCCTGCAGCAGTGCATTCTGGGACGCTCTAGGTGGGACAGGTGCCTTACTAACCAGACAGTTGGATATACAAGGGATCAGGAGGTATAGGGGCTGGTGGGTAGAGGGGGGTCAGGGACGAAGCAAGGGCAGCAGGCATGGAGAGGAGATGAAAGACCGTTGGAATTTGTACGGACAGCTGGCTCTCAGCCAGTGAAGTAAAAGAGGGCTTAGTGTCACTCAAGATGCCAGCAACAACAAAAAGAGAGTCTGGACAACTAGTGGCTCATTTTTCCCCCGTGAATGCAATAGAAAGTGCAGTATTTACGTTACAAAGAGACAAAGCTGCATCAGTTTTAGAACCTTTAAATAAACTAAGTCAACCATTCAGAAACAGCATGCCTGTGCACTCATAAAATGGAGAATCTATCCAAATCGTTGCACAAATGAAAGTTAATTGTTTCTAGTGATCTTCTGCTTCCTACCAGTCACTGCGTCAGTGTAAGAAAATATTACTGGCATCTCATCATGCCATATTGCCTGTGGGATGTGTTCTCCCACACAGACAGACAGGTCAGATTATTCTGACATGTGATGAGTGCTTGATGACTGATCAAATCATTATTTATTTTCGTTGATTATTTTGCCTCAGTTAGCTTCTCAACCTTTGTTTTTAAGTTTCATTTACTTAATTTTCAGTTTACACTGTTCTTAATCTACTAGTCTTCATTTTTGTTTTAGTTTCTGGTAACCCTGACAGAAGAAATGGAAGAGTACAAGGCTTTAAGTTGATTTATTAATGATTGTATCTATGCTAAATACATACTGTATCTATAATGTATATTACATTCATTCTCAGATTTAGTTAAACTGACTAGTACAATTCCTCAACGCCCTCTGGGTTTTGCTCCAGAGAGTTCTTTTCCACAATCATTATGTTGGACTGGGCATGTTCAAATACCTCCATCAAAGGCTCACTTCATTGGGTAATTTATGGCTTGCCCGCATGGATTCACCAGCTCCCAGCTGTCCATCACTGTCTGCTGCCGTCCCAGAGAGGAACAGATTTTTTGCTTCTCTTACTTTTTTATGAGTGACTAAAATCAGCTCTTTTTCTATGTCAGATTTCACATACTGCTGTGAAAACACTCTCTTTTACTATACATTTTTTTAGGGCACGTGAAGAAACATCATACAACACCACCACATTTTAAGCTACTATTATTAATTATTAACTATTATTATTAATATTATTAATAATCTTCCCCTCAACTGAAGCTCTAAAATAAACTAATGGATCAAACATGTATCATATTCAATTATATGGAGGGGAGGATTTTTAGTCAATAAGGAATATTGGTCTGTTTATCTTCATCCTATTATCTCCTGGAAGAAAGAAAACAGTACTAGGCTGAAACAACAGGAAAAGGAGAATTGCTCATTTTTTTTGGTGAACAACTGCTTGAAGAATGACAAGCTATTTCAAAATGATAGCCTTGGTAGCAAAACAATGGACATTTCAGTTGGAGCTTACAACAAACATTTACCATTTGAAAGGTGAGGAGAACTATATTTTTGAAGGCTATAGAAACTGTGATCTAAGAACAGCTTATCATGTCCCCACGAAAGGGCTCAAGGATAAACAGGTTCAACCTTTAAGCAAGGTACATGGGGACAACCTCTGCTGATCACCCTTTTAAAGCCAAGATGAGAGATGAGAGTCTCCTTAAGAATTCATCAAGGCAGTCTCTCCCCAATGACACGTGGCCATAAATGTTTGCTGCAGAGAGCACTCCAGACTGCTTCGTCTGGGTGAAGGTCACTCACATGGAAATGTCAAATGTCTCTTCATTGGTATGCCTGAGACAATAAGAACACCGTGCTGCTGTAGCTCCACTTCATCAACGTCATTTAACAGCAATGACACTAATGAGCACTCATTTACTCCTTATTAAAGGTTTTATACCCATGTCATGTTAATAACTTTTAACAGGCAGATAATGGGCCGCTTTTAGACGGGGAAAGGAGAGGTAACACAAGTGTATTTTAATTGATTTTTGTTGATATTTAGAAGTGCGTGGGTAAACACATGATTTCAAAAGATTGCCAAGATCAATGTGACTTATGGTGCTGTGCATATTAAAACTTTAGTGTAGGAGTGCATTATTTTTGTGTTATTCATTAGAGAGGCCAGAGTTCAGAGGTGGGCTTACCATTCTGAACATCTAAAATGTGGTGTTTGTCTAGGGTCCATCCTCCCATGTTTGAGGCGTCGAGTTCGTAACCTTGGAGGATGGCTGTTCTTTTCTCCCACAAGATCAGATCCAAACAGGACTCGTATTCGAATCCCACAGACACTGTTGAGAGACACATTTGTGTTATTCATGTATGCAAATACATCCTATAAACATCCTATCAAATTCAGACTTTCTGAGAACTGCTTGAGAAAGTAATCAATACAGACTAAGTCTCAACACCACATTAAGAGGCATGCAGATAAAAATCATCACATAGACATTAGGCTGATAAACCACACTCGTTCACAGGGCCTAATCAGATGTCCTACACAATATCAATTCATCTTTACTGCAGCCTGCCCTGAACACTGCAGTGTCTCTATCATAACTTCGGTAAATCTCATAACAGATCTGGGCTTCGGCAGGTGCAAATCGTTTTAAATTTATAACTGTTTTCAGCCGATCATAATAAGAAAGCGACCTTGTGTCCCCCAGAGAGAATCAATAAGCACACTGCTATTCGTTGGGCAAAAAAATTACCTGCTTAATGCAATTGGCAAAGCAAAGCCTGATGAGAAGGTGAAAGCCAATCAATACTCATGAGACCTAGCTAACCTGTTTACAATTTTACACAGTTCACTCTGTAAAAGCAGAATGCATTCCTGATTTTGTGGGGGGAAAAAATGTCTTTTGTGGTTCAACATCTTGTGAGTTTGTTTATGTAAGGCGCTGAAAAGCATGTCTGGTTTAGTCTGGCCTACTGCCTGCCACATCATCAGCTGAAAATAAACTGAGGCACTGTCATCAGCAGCTGGCTGTCTTTCTCAATGCAAGTGAAAAACAAAGCCACAGATTCGCCTTGACCTTCCTCAGAACAGAACGAGGCATGTTGTTCTCTGTGGTTTTGCTGATGGGTAATCATACAAGCTACAGAATACAGTCAGCATAAAAAAATGCCACAGTGAAAAAAATCTTGCTTCCCATGCTATTGTTGGCCTTAATCATAACTGCTTTGTTTTTCATTTACAGTTCTTATTTGCATAGGTATATTTAAGGAGACATCCCATAATGCAACTGTCATAGTGGCACGGGCCATTAAGCACATCTATATTCTTGCATGTAACAAATTCAGGCTTTCCACAGAGGGTAATTATATGATTCCTTGACTCTGTGCATCTAGAAAAACGTGATAGCGAAGCAGTTGTTTATAAACTCAACAACACCAGCTGATTTAATATTAAATATTAGTAACAACATAAAAAAAGAAAATGCTGTTAATTGTGAGGCTTTTTGGGAAAAATTTTCAGTGGTGTGTGATGCTGCATCAATTAACACTCAATTAACAGAATCATACGAAAAAATATAATTGGATGAAAGTGAAAAACTTTTCACGTTTAATCGTGCTCAAAGTAAAAAAAACAACAACAAAAAATCCTTCTTCTGATCTCTGTGTTTTTACTCACCCACAGCCTCTGACAGGCCGTAGACTCTTTGGTTGTATGCATCTGTTTTGTCCCAGATGAAGGTGTAGGATAGGTTGGGTTCTGCGGGGAACCACTTCTGAAAGAGGCGTCCCACCACTGCCACCATCAAATGCACCTTCATGAGGTTAAAGGGGATGGTGGCTTGGGTCATGGTAACTTTGAGCACTGGCCGGTAGCCAGCCGCCCGCGAACTCAGATACATCAGGTTTAGGTCACTACCCGGAATCGCTGTCTCCTCCTGAAGAACCTGCACATCAAAGCGAGAAAGAGGTGAAGATAAATGAAGATGGGGGGGAAAGCAGGAGTGACTCTAGAGCATCTGGAAGAGGCATTAGAGCTGAGGATGAGGCCTCCGATTTTTCTCTTGCAGGATTAAAGCACATCTGTGCCTGTGTTTGCTCTTACCACCATTTACTTGACATCTCGGATCTAATGAGGGAGATTTTCACGGGCGGAACATGTTTATATTTGCATCACTGTCGGAGGCTATTACTGTTCCGCATTCCACATGGTTGACCACAAGAAATAATCAACAGACAGAGCAAAGTGGACCACAACTTGCAGTAGAAGAGTTCAAACTGGATTGATTTCAGACTTTCAGACAGCTGGCCTGTCGTGCCGAATGAAACACAGGCGTGCAGTTAGCGGCATTTAAAGGTGCCCCTGGTGAGGAGTCACCAAAGTTCAGAGCATTAGTGCTAATTTCTCTCCCTCTTTGAGATGAACAAAAGGAGCACAAGAGATGAGGAGCAGCTTGGATCAACAGAGAGATTCTGCATCACAGCTTTCTCCTCAAGTGCTTAATGAAAAGCCAGTCGAGCCACTGTGGAAAGACAGTAATCCCCCTGTCTTCCAGCTCATGGCATTGTCAAGTGTCCTACTGGGAGGGGACATTTGCTTTTCTCTAACACAGAGGACAAAGGCAGCCAGAGGGAATTTCTTTTCTTCTCCCATTTTTTTTCTTTTTGGTTTGGACGCTGCTGCACTTTCCCGGGGATCAGTAGAGGGGGCTAGATGGCTTTGGGTGAACCTTTGATATGCAGTCTGTGGCTGCAACAACAACAAAAAAAAAACAGGCAAACAGGAAACTAATAGTAAGTAGGGGATAAAATAAAAGGCCAAGTTAAAAATTGGTGGTTTTAACTTATTCTTACACTTGACTGCAGCATTATTCTCTCAATTTAAAGAGGCAACACTGCCTCGCTAACACTAGCTGATGCCATCCACATGTGTTAGTGCATACCCTACACTCGTAGCTTTACTTAAGGGCGTCTATAAGCCACAATGCATTCATGCTATGCACCCGGCCTCCCCTCTGTGAACTTTGATTACAGAGTCTGAGCTAATAACATGTTTTACTCTGCCTGCTATAAGCTCTTAATAAATGGCACCGCATGCGCTGCCGTGTCTCTACGTGTGTAGCTGTGTTATTCTTAGCCAAAGGGGCAAGGGCCGTAAGTGCATATGGCTGCATTAAAGCAAAATATTTTCTCATTTGCCAAATGAAAGGAAAGATGAAAAAGGCTTTGAAAGTTCATTTGATACAGCCCATTAAATGCACAGTAATAAAGACCAGATTGAGTTTTATCATCAAGCATTTTTTCACGGTAAGAAAGGGAGCTAGTGTTTCTGCGAAAAGCCGAATCAATGCGCTCTCATTACATTTAGAGGTGTTATGCTTTAAAAGACATAGTAGTTATTGAAGCAAACACGCAAAGCATGATGGGAAATCATATATATCTTTCATTCACTGAATGTCTCATCTGATTTTCCACTGTCGCACGGAGGTTTTCTCTGGACGTGAAAACGTGCCGTTCTCCTCCAGCCAAATAAAATTTTTTCCAGGCCTGCACGACGGCCAAGAGGAAGCAATATGCCTGCCCGTTCGGTGTCACGGCCGCTAAGCGTTACGAGCGCTGGATGAGGGGGGCTGAGGGATGTCTGTTTGCCATTTATGTGTGACGCTCTGGGTAAAAAAAAGACCTTGGAGGCCATTACAGCTGAAGTCCAAAAGCCCCATATTAAATGCTAACTTGGTTGGGTCTGATTACCCCTGTTTAGAGTTCCTCTCAAAGCAGGCTGTAATTCAAATCAGGGCCCATCTACTTTGATGAGTGGGGTTCCACAGAGGGGACAGACGCCCCTGTTGGGACTGAGGAGAAACATGGGAAGAGGAGTGTGGCCTGTTACATATGCTGCTGACAATAAGGAAACAATTTTTCTCCTTCATGTCTTGGAGCAAACTCGTAAGACAGCATATGTGTTGGCCCTGAGTACTCGCATTACAGGGGATGTTCCCCCCGCCACATGCCACAGAAAGGTAAGAATGGAAAAGCTGGGTTATAGAGGAAAGGATCAAATACACATCTGGACACAAGGTAGGGTGGAAGAGAAAATACAGACAGGCCAGAGCCAAGTTTAGGAAACCTCTCAATCAACAACAGCACTGATTTCACATGGCACAGACTGAGGAATTCAATCTTGACTTTTGTTCTGTTTTTCTTTTTTTTATCATAACAGTTAGCTTTAAAGGATCAGTTCACTCAAAAATTAGAATTCTATCATTTAAGAAAGCCATACGAAAGCTATTTAAGTCGTTACTGCTCATCTGCTGCATAAGTGAATCATTCATTCAATTCATTAAAAAAAAGTAAGATTGACTCATTTACAAATTAAACATTCCTAATTCTCATTTATTTTAATTATACCTAAAAGAGTTGGCAAGATCTTTTTAATATACCTTTTGATTCACCAATAATGAAAGTCACATGGGTGAGAATTATAGAGGAATTTTCATTTTTGAGTGAACTATTCCTTTAAGACCTTAAAATTGTTTTGTGCAAGACCCAAACTAAACATGATTTTACATTTATCTCCCCAAAGACCCAGTGATTTATTTGCTCTGATGTGGGTCCAGTTTTTATTTTTACAGACAGGCAGCAAGAGTCTGTTTTTTTTTTTTTTCGTGAGGATTTGCACTATAAAAGGAACAAAAGGAGGGTGTGCAAAAGGATATAAATGCTGACCAATATCTCCTTAATATGTGGGGTTGTGCTGAAGGCTGTAGTGATTTCTAGCTCTTGCCAGCGCCACAATAAGTTTCGAAACTCTTTTCCCTCCGAGTACTGCATGCTGGGTGCAGGTTGAGGGCAAAGAACAGACTGTTTCCTCAAGTTTTCTTAGCACCATCCCTGTACTCAAAGCCTTTTTCTTTTGTGACTGACTAGACTCATTCCACATTCATACTGGCTGCTGCCATAGGATATCCTCTTCTGTGCAAGCTAATAAATGGCCATTCAGTATCCATTTACAATAGTGAATTAGGGCATTGCTGGGAAGGAAAAATTTGCATTGTTTTAGTTTTATGGATCTGCATCACCCACATTGTGGCTTGTTTTTTTTTAATTTTGAAATATCATATGTACCTGGGTTTAAAGAGTCCAATTGATCTTTACCTGAGTCTCTGGAATGATGGGGCCGTTCTCGGGTGAGGATCGGAAAAAGGTGGAAAGTGGTGTGGCCACGATGAGAGGGCTGGGTCGGATAAATCCACTCAGGTCACAGCTGGGGATGTCGTTTTCCTCTTTCTTCATAACCAGTGTGTCCATTACATAGAAGACATTCCATGGGATCCATACTGTACGGAATTGTGTAAGAAATGGCGCCCGCTCGAAGCTCAATGTCAGTGATGCTCCGCCATTGGCCAGAATATCAAACCTGCAAAGATGAAACCGGAGTGTACTTATAAATTCCGATATTTATTTTGTACAGAAATTAACATATATATATATATATATATAAAATTAAACCAGTCACAATTTTCTCATTACGTATGCATAATATGCAGGTAATGTACTGTGGAGGTGATAGAGTGAGTAACTGATATGAATTAGACATGAGAGCTGATGGCTAGACCTGGTTTAATTGTCTCCTGCTTTAACCTTCCTGATCCCAGTGCAGGTCTCATCTGAGCCAAGTGTTTCTAAGAAGGTCCTTTCCTTCCTGACACAGGGCCTTGCCACGGTGAAAAATGCATGATAACGTGGCTGAGCCTTTTTATCATTGCATTTGTGTAAAAGCAAAAACTCTCCCTCCACTCTCTCTCTCTCTCTCCCTCGGTTGCCATGAGAGACTTATTAGAAAGGAAATGAGTCAGGAACCGAGCATACTGTCCTATATTCCGATATTTTGCAAAGGCTGCAGGGGGGAAAGCAAGATGGGGCAGAAAATATGCATGTAGAAGCGTAAGAATTCACTTACGTGCGTGCACACATACACACACACGAAAGCTGCTCTGAAGGAGAGGCTGCTGGTGATTGGTCTCTAACAGCTGCGTAGCTGGTACTCTGGTTCCCTGTCGGAGTAAGTGCATGTGGAAGAGGTGTGGGCATGATTATCCACTGCCATTTTACGCTCTGCCCTGCTGTGGTGTTCAAGTGCTGCAACAGCTGGCTGAGTGGGCTAATCTCGGACACACTCCTCCTATCTATAGCCTCCCCCACTGCACTCTCTCTGTCGTTCAGTCTGGATCTCCTCCTTCCAGTCCAAGCTCTTCTATCATCACATTTTCTATTAAACATATCTCTCTGGCAGCCTTTTTATAACGCTTTCTCCATCTATCTCTGTGATGCACTGTCAGGGTCAAACTTCTCTCTTCTTGTGCTCATGTGCTCTCTTTTTTATTCAAAAGAAAACAAACAAAAAGTCACTCCAAAATTATGGAATTATGTCATCTCAAGCCATTGAGCCATGTTTGTTGTTCATAAACATATGAAAACATATCTGTTTTCCAGATGAGAACGGCTGCTGTGAGGTTTCGAAGGCCTTGTTTACACCCGGTATTTGTTTTGGTCTATCTGACAACAAGTGGACAATGCATACCAATGGGGTATAAGTATTTGTGACCCTTTAAAAATATATTTCTTTCTTTTTCAGTGGTTTAGTTTTGTATGTGCATAAATAACAGAAGAAAACAGAGATAAACAGAATAATGACACATGATAAAAATAAATTTAATAGGTCTAGGAATAAAATAAATGTGCTTCAGAGAAATAATTAACAAGATAATAAAACTAAAGGATTTAATTTTTATGGCAGTGCCAGAAGGAGACGGTTGAAAGCATATCCTCTTTGTTTTTTTTGATTTAACAAAGGCACAGTTTTGTTCTTATTCCGAGGATACATAAATAAAGATAAAAACCTTTAGTTTCAAATTATCTTTATGACCAAACCACACTCACACAACATATTTACAGCACTGATGGATGTTCTTAGGCTTATGTTGTTTAAAACAAATGTCGTTATAATTTGTTTTATTTTAGAAATATATAATATTGTATTATGATTTTACAGCTACTTATATTTTCAGACTTATTTCTTACTCTGTTCTGAATACGTTAAAATTTCAAGTACAGGTGATTACTGTTAGTTCTTTCTTATCTATCCACTAAATGTTTTAGAAATAGCTTTATAAAAAACAAACAAAATCATATATAGATATCATATATAAATTGTGTGATTATTTTACAAATATTAGATCAAAACATAAAATAAAAACATAGGCCCATAGAGCCTCCCATCAAAAGAAATCAGGACAGAATTGATCAAAAGATGATCGAAACAGAAGAGAATTATTGGAAGAAACTGTATTATCTTAATATATGGAAAACAGTGCTGTTATTGTTAATTAAAACTATTAAAACATTTTCTTCATGAAAAGATAAATATTTAAGTAATATGTTGTATATATAGCTAAAAAATAACTATAATATAACGTTAAAATAATACTGGTTTCAAAATGACAAAAATACTCTAAAATCATCTTGTGAGCTGCATTTCAAATCTTCTGAAGAAACAGAATCGAAATTTAAGTCTGGACTAAAAATGTAATGCTCAAATCAAATATGCACTTTTCTTGCATCATGTCTGTCGTCAGTGACACCTTTTGTGAAAGTAAGAAAGTTAGTCAGAACCAGTTAGGACTGACTTACTGGTGGGTTAACGACAGAATTTTCATTTTTCATTAAAGACTTGAACTGACCACATTCAGTCCACCAGCTTCACCTAACACACCTTTCCAGTCATTCTATCTTTAATTACACTGAATTCAATTCAATGGCAAACCTTATTTCATTTGATTGCTGCCTTCCCGCCATTCAGCACTGACACATGACATGATGGCAGGCCCTAACAGTCCAGTCTGCTTGAAGATCTTGCTGGTTACAGTTGTGAGGCCTTCATGATTGCGGTGCTGCTGCTTCTTAATGACACTGGGATTGGTTTAACAGTATGGGAGAGTGCGGCCCATTGGCTGATTGATTCCACCCTTATAAATCCAATGCATTTTAAACAGGCCGTTTGCTGAAGCACTGCTTCCTGAAGCAATGCCTGACATTTTCATGAGATGATCTTGGTAGATAAGACAGCACACTATAAAACACATGCACGCACACACAGACTGTTGTAAAGCTATAGGAGGTTGCGTATTCAATCAAAGTTTTCACACATTTATGTACAGTATGTTTTATGCATAAGTACTAAACATAACTAAACAGATGGTGACATCTGTACTCTGTGCTGTATTATGACATTTAGTCATTTAAGGACAGAAACACTATGGAAGTGTGTATAGGATGTGTCCCCGCTCATGTTTTCAACCTACATGCCATCCTGCCGTGTGATGGTGAATCCGTGGTCTGGGTAGTGCACAAAGGACACGTTGACTCCAATCAGGGGCGTACCATCTGCAGTGAGCACCTGCCCTCTGATAATCGACACCAGGCTGCAAAACAAACACAAATGGTTGGTAAGAATCCCACACCCACACACACACACACACTATTAATATGATTTACAGCATGACTGAACATGGATTCCCTAAGCTTTGAAATGTCTAATCCACTGTAAATAACTAGAAAGCACACAAAGTCTGTCTCTCTCACACATACACATACACACACACACACACACTCTATGCTTATTTATGTGACTCTTGTGCCCCCGTCTCCATAGACAGTCATAATTCAGTCCCCTAAAGGCTCCAGTGGGATTCTTATGTCCTCAATTCCCAAGGCAGATTCTTTTCTGAGGAGCTTCATAAGGATCGATGTGGGCAAAGCTTTTCTTTGAAGAACTGTAACTTTCCCACAGGGGAATAAATAGCTAAAATACTAAGAAATCCTGCACTGTCAATTACTGTTTTGAATATTTGAATAATCACTTCTTTTTCAAATCACACACACACAAAAAAAGCACTGAACCCAACAAAGGGGTCACAATATATATATCTATATATATATATAGATATATATATAACAGTTTAAGTAAATATATGTGTGGAACTGTAGAATAGTTATAATGAGACAAACAGTGGCAAATATTATTTTCTATTATTTGCAGATTATATCTGAATCATCTTTCCTTCACAGTAAATATTCATATATTAAATCAGTTGCAATTAATTTAATATGAATAGGCATAGCTAATATGTTTTTTAAATAAACTGACAGTCCTAACAAAATAACAAAGCCACCAAGAGTTTTCTGTTTTGGACAAAAAGTAACTTCACTGCAGTTTTAAGGACACCTTGCTCTAATTATTGGCTGTTTTTTTTTTCAGGTCATTACTGTTTTTTTTTCCTCTTCTGAGGGCAGAAGCAGCCATGCAGCAGTGAATCAAAATGTGGCGTCAGCCCTCACTTGGAGCTGGAATAAAGGAAGTGTGGAAATGACCCCAGGGTCACACGCACAGGTAAACATTCCATAAATAAGCTGCCGTTTCTCATGATGTGACCGTAACTCAGAAATCCCATTTGCTTTGTGTGAGATAATAAAACAATAGTGTCCAGTGTTAGCTGCCACAGCCTGAGCGTCCTAAAAGCATGCTGTAATTCACCCTCCTCAGCGCTGTATTTCTGTCTCGTTTGCCCTGAACAACGCACATCACACTCGCTATTTGCTCTGCATGTCTTCTACTTTCTCTCTGAAGGCACCCTGATCACAAAACCAAGGGTAATATTACTTAAAAAGCAAGTAAAAAAAATTTCTGTATAACTACAAATGAAAAAAACACACACACACAAAAAACCCAAATAGATACAACAAAAATATGTTGATATATATGTGTGTGTGTACTCATTATTAAAAAAAAAGAAAAATACACATACACAGATCATACACAGCCTCTGACCACTTTACCTTTCTGCCCTATCCTCTCTAAGAATAACCTTCACAATGTTGCCATAATAAGGATTATGATCCAGGTGGACATCTACCAAGGTGCCCAAGGTTATTCACTTCATTCTTAAAGGGATCACACAGATGCGCTCTTCTCTGGACCAGACCGCTGACCCTCTTTCAATGCTGCAGTTGTTTTCCATCCAAACCTCGCTGCTTAAAACACCTTCCATTTTGCCAACATGCACCACGCAGAAGCTTAATCTGCTTAAAAGGCCCCTTGGTGCTGGGACACATGTAGCAAAATGAAAACAAGACACTTTCATGTACACTGGCAGGGGCTTGCTGAGCCAGGCGTTCAAGTGAACGGACGGCTGAAGACATAGAAGAAACATCTGGAGAGAGGCTGCTGGGATATACAGGGTGCATGACAGATACTTAATTCTGGAAAATTGAGGAGCTGGCACTTTTGCTCCAGTGGCGCGTTGTTTTACAATGTTTATGCTGCGAATCAATAGGTAGTTACCCTAAGGAAACACACAAGCAGCAACTGTTTCTTAGCGGGGTTTCTTTGAAACCTGTTTGACCCAGAAGGCAGAATATGGGGATATATATATATATATATATATATATACATATATTTAACCGGATTCACAATCTCTGCATTTCTTCACTGAGCCAAAAGATATATCTGTGCAGTGTTCTTTTATCACCATTTGTCGTATTTAGTCCAGGATAAAAACCTACAAATCAAACCGAACTTTACAATGAATACAAAAACCAGAGCCTGTGATGTTTACTTAAACATTTCTATTATTTAGCGAGCGATTATTCTATTTTATCATGAGCTGGGAGGATGAGGGAGTGTAGCACACATGGTTTGCGTTACATTCGATGACTGCCAAACAAAAACTCCAGCCAAAACGGCTGATATTCAGTGCAGATGTGCCCTGCACAGGTTTGTGCATTTATTTTGAAATCACATTAGTCTACACCTCCCTTTATCAGATGAGTCTTTATCTCACCACAGAGGTACTTAAAGGTTTAATGTCCTCACATATGGGGCACCGGCATTGGGCCTATTAAACTCTTTGTTGTAGCTAATCGTGTTATCTGTCATGACCGAATCACAGTTGCCAAGCAATTTTTGAGAGCAATCAAGCTAACTTCAATGTTATTTCCGTCTTAACAGAACATGTGCATTGAATTACACATAGAAGGCAGGGCAAGAGATAAAGAAACCCAACGTTATTGCATTATTATTACGTATCAGTCAAATTGAAACGTGACTGTTGCATTTGTGGTGTGATCAGTCAACCTCCTTTGTGTTTTTAATTCCAGGATTCCATTGATATTAGTTTACTCACTCACTGAATAATCGTCAGACATAATAAGAAGGAAATTAGGTTGTAAGCACAAAAAAGCAAAGAGGGATTTAAATAGCAACAGGTGCTTAATTGCTGGAGTAAAAGAAACGAGTGAGGTAAAATGGAGCCATGAAGGCAGCTGACCATGACAACTAAGATATTATATCCAATCAAGCAAACAGAGAGAAGATGCTTCGGACAAACCCACGCTCTGGATGTGACAACATAATTAATAGCACTGCTTATTCAAGCAGGCTATTATCAGATCTAACATCTCTTTCCAATAACTGTTATGGTGCTCTCACATACACAATGCAAATCGAGGCACATAATTTGTAAATTACACTTTAATGCAACTTCAGAAAATCTTTCTCTCTGTAACCCGGGTCACACGGTTCTTATGAGGTTTTGTCAGCACATCTGTTTCCATAGCAACTGTATGAAGTCTTTAAGAGGGCTGTTAGGAGCAATTGTGGGGAGACTTTTTTGTGGTGCTAATATGGTCTCAGGAAAGCAGAAACTGAAGGATTATAACAAAACGAGACTGTTCCATACGTTTATGATTTGACATCAGGTCAGCCAATCAATTGTCGTTAATGAAATAATTAAACGTGTGCAATCCATTAAATTTACATCACAAACTTTCATGAACAAGTGCTGCTCTTCAGTATGTGTTAAATATATTTATTTTAATAAGGTTTATATTAAGTTTCAACTAGGTCAGTCAGGTCAGTAGGTCAAATCTTAGTTTTCTTTGCTAACGTTTCCACTGGCCTTACCACAAATATGTTGTTTTTTTTATTAGCTGTATGTAACACACACACACACACACACACAATAGTACTGTCAAATTATGCTTAGATTATGTTTATATATTTATATATAATATTAAGTATAGGAATATAAATATATATACACCTATTTGGGATTTTATAACAGCTATATTAACCTTGTGCTGGAAATGAAATAGCATATGGCGTGAGCCATGACTGATTTGTTTATAATCTTTAGATTATAAGAATCATAATGATTCTTGTATCCTGTCATCCAGATAGACTACTTCATTGACTTTTTGAACTTTTGAACTCTGCACAATAACACTCAATACATCACAAAAACCTAGTGTACTGGTATTAAACATGATCAATGTAAGATGAAGTTCATCACTTGGCTGATAAAACCTGGGCCTCTCGGTGATCCTAACTGATAAACACCTTTCTACTTGAGGTTTAATTTGCTCATTGCAGCAGACACAGCACACAGTCCTACCTTCTGTTAAAGGGGTTGTCTCCGTTAATGACATGCGTGCTCTCTGGGCCAATGAGGAAGCTGATTTGCTGATAAAACGACTGGGCGGCTTGCTGTGGGCTTGCAGGTTGGTTCTGGCTGATGATGTCGATGGGGTCAGGAGAGCCGCGGCAGAAGGGTTGAGTCTGACACGAGCTCTGCAGGCAGCAGTCTGGATCCATACAGTCCACCAGGCCATCTGCACACAATGCACATCAGAAATATGAGGTGCTATGTGTTAAAGAGTCTTATAGTATATCCTGTGTCCTTTCTCACCACTTATTTTTGTGTCCAAGCTTCATACACCATCCACCACCATTTGTTCTCTCACCTTTGGGGTCAAAGACATGACTGCAATATCCTCTTGCTGCTTTCACATTGTCAAGACTCTCTCTCTCGCCTCTATCAGTAAACACCTGGTTAATGCTTTGTGTGGAAATGCGATCTGATCTCCCGCAGGTAAGTGCCATAAACCCCTGCCATCCATCTCAGCTAGTTTATAAAAAGCCCCGTGTACATCTGGCACACCGTCACAGGGGAGTTGTAAAAGAACACATGCAAACACACACACACACATTCAAACACGCGCTTTTGTTGCGCTAATCAGTATGAGACGAATTCTTTTTTACTGCACCCTGAGCTGACACGACTCTGGTGAGATCGAGACAGAGTGTCTAACTGTTTGTTTTGCCTTACGAGTGTCCCGGCACCCCCTGCCAAAAGCACCATGCAACTTCATGTGAGATCTGGACCTCTCGTAACTCTCACACTGCTTTAAATCCGGTCCACCAAGGCCAAAGTCAACACACACACATGAAAAAATATCTCCGGAGAGCGCAGAATCTGTTAACATAGCTTGCTCAGGTCACACAAAACAGAGGTCATGTAATGGGATCTGGACATTTAAGGAGAAATGTATTCCTTTTTAATGTTTGTTTATATAAAGACCTTTATGTTCTCCTCTTTTTAAAGTACGTCTAGTCAAAGGAAGCCAAATTCAAAGAAATCTGCAATATCTGGCACGATTACTGTACGACTTAGAATATATCAGAACCTTATTGTATATTTTTCTTTCCGCATTGGAAAAACTTCAAAGCTTCTTGTCAGGCTTCCAGAAGACTGGAAATCCTTCAGATTTACGATGTTACAGAAAGCATTATCTCCAACTAGAAAAATAATCTCCTCAAATACTTTGGAATTGCGTTGTGTTTAAAGGTTCATGCATTCACCTCAGTGGAAAAGATTTCTAGATTTTTGTGTGGACCAAACCTCATAGCGGACTTGAAGCGTGCACACACGTGTACCAAAAAGTTCTGTATCCAAATACACACACGCCCTGAATGCAGGATCTGTGGAGAAGGATTTACAGCCGCTCGCCCCTTGAGCAGGTCTGTCATTTTTGTTAAACATAAGCAAAGACAGATGCTCTGTAATTTATAGTGTCGGTCTCCCCTGATGTCTGTAAAGACAAGAAGTGTAACCTCCAGACTCAACGCTAACCTCTAGTTTTGAGATTTACTTGTCTTTGGTCTTAGGGTCGTGTCTTAGTGATGGGCTGAAGGCTATGGGATACCACAGTGAAAAACTGTGACTACAAATCAAGATATGCTTAACCTTTCTGTACAAGTGGACTGTAAAAAAAAAAGCTAAGAGAGAATATAGGATCATGTTTTACAAGAAAATTAGCTTAATTCATTTCAGTTTTTCTACTTGAAAATTTAAATGTAATAGTTTGTAAAATGTGCAGTTTTTCATTAAAATGTGTTTGCACACCACTCCGCTTTTTTAATTATAATTAAGAATGGCCAAACTGGTTTAAGTTTGGTGTTAAAAACCTGCCTGAAAACTTTAGCATGACTTTTATAGAGGAAGAAGGAATTACAATGTCAGCTGTTTCATAAAAAATTTAAATATGCACATTTTACCGTTTCCACCAGGGTTATATCCTCGACCTGATTATCATTGACAAATACTTGTCTGATATTTACATAAACTTTTCCATATGCATAAATGTGTGATGCATCCCATTTAAATTTTATAACGCTCATCCGTCCAGTCACCGGTGACCTCACCTCCTTCATTGTCCTTGCCGTCTGCGCAGAGAGTCTCCATGGCAACGTCACAGCCAGCCCCTCTCCAGCCTGGTTGGCAGACACAGTGCCAGCCGTTCTGATCCAGCGTGCAGCGTCCATTACTGTTGCACAGACCTGGGCATCCCTCTGCGGAGACAGACAAAGCCGTCATACACTAGTACAAACGTGCGCGTGTTCAAATATGTTTGAGACTAAATCAAGTATGTGTGTTTTTACATTTATGTGACCGTATTCTCTCTTTACGTTGTACTGTTGTTAAAAATCATCAAAATTGGCCACAGTGTGTCTTCGACTTGTGAAACACAAATGGTAACCCAAACAGAGATACACTGAGATCGTCGTGAATGAAAGTAAAGGTTTAAAGGTGAACACAGACTGACGCTGGACTTCAAACAGGCCTAGTGAGATGCACAGAGGCTGTAGATTCACATGGATGTAACAGATGCTCTCTCTACACAACCAATCAATTCAAAAGGGATGGCAGAAATTTGTGAGGAAATCAAGGTGAGACCCGAAAGGAAAAATAACCAATTAAGGAATCCAAATGAGAAGATTTATTTAAAGAAAATGAATTAAAAGAAAGAAATTTGAATTTAGAAGGAGAGATCAAAGGAAGAGGGTGAAGGAATAATAAATCCATGTGAAGCTACGGCACACAGAGAATCCCAGTGGCATAAAGTATAGGGTGGACGTCTGAGCTGGCGAGAGAGTGTGTGCTTCCAGCGCTATACTTTCTGCCCAGGTCACATTCCGCCGGACGGAATCAGAGGAAAGCGAGAGAGGCCAGGGGGAGGGAAGGGGAGGATTGTGGGAGAAGCTAGGCTAACAAACACCGGGGGTCAGGCTGCGGGATGCATGGAGACAGGACCCACAGGATTCCCAAACAGGACCACAGGTGTGTTTTGTGTGTGAGTGCATGTCAGTCATTGTGTGTGTGTATGTGTGGCTTGTTCAAGACAAACAATGATGAATTTGGCAGATATAAAGGACAACAATAAATACAGCAAGGAGACTAGAACATAGACACGCTGACATCGTGCTTCAAGACAAAAAAATTGAAGGAGGGGAAAGAAAGAAAGAAAGAAAGAAAGACACAGAGAGACAGCGGAGTGATTGCTTGTGACAGTCTCCCTGGGGCTTTGGTATGCATTACCTTTAAATCCTATCCTCTCTCCTATTATGGGGCCGGGAGGGAGGAAAATTCAGGAAAGAAAATGAACAAAAAAAATCTGAGCACTTCAGTCCAAGTGAAGGACGATTCAGAACACAAAAACACAGAAGGGAAAGAGAGCAAGGAAGCAAATGACCATAAAGAGGAGAAAAGGAAAGAGGGGCTTTGAGGAGGAGGAAGGCAAGATGTTGAAAGAAGAGTGGGAGCTGTTTCGACTTTGGCCGACTCCGTCTGGAGGATTGCCACGGCGTGTAGATTGTGTTACTCAGCGCATGAATAAATACCATACCAAGAAATACTACATGCCGTGTCTGTTTAGTATTGTGCGAGTGAGAAAATAATAAAAGAAAAAGCTACGTGGAATGTGATAATACACGATAAAAACAAGCGAGAAACACGTTCCGAGCTAACATATTGAGGTTTGGACTAAAAGTATCAAAGTAAGCCCGTAAGACTTTAAGAAACATCTTAATGTTAAAAAAAAAAAAAAAAAAAGCCTTGTGAGAGTTCTTGGCGGTCTGATGCACCATATGCCAGTTTGTGAGTCTGGAATCACACTTGGCTTAGCACTGATTTAGCCCTGTGAAATCATTTCCAAAAACACCTCAGTAACAGTAAACAAGAATCTGCTAGTATCTCTTTTCTTGATCTCCATTTATACCGCCAGCTCGTAGTTCGTTATAAAATAAACATGGCTGATTGTCATTTGCTTGCAGGTTCCTATTGTTTAAAAATGAACGCGAGTGCGACTCTGGGACACGGAGGAAATGCTAAACTGCAGATGTGCAGCTGTGGTGATTTAGTTGGGGCGGGGGGGATGGTTCTGCTGAAGTTGGAACATTAGCCAAGGAGAGCGCTGAGGACATTGGATTGGATTTCTGACAGTCCAAAAAAAGAAGCCAATGAAGAATCACAATAATAGCAGACACGCAGAGGAGAGAGAGAGAGAAGAGGTTATTAATGCGCCATAAAAATGTCATAAAGACCTCAATCCGGGACACAAGAGCTCAAGGGAGAGAGAATGAGAGAGAGAAGAAGAAGAAAAGACACAGTACCTTGGACATACGTCTCCGGGTGAGCTTTACAGGGAGCAAGAAGAAGAAGAAGAAAGAAGGAGGAGAAAGAGGATGTTAAAAAGGTGTGAAAAGACAGTCAACCTGAAACACGCATAAAGAAACTAAAAAAAAAGCATCTTCCTTCACTGCATAGACATTAAAAATAAGTAGAAATGCTGATTGACTTCTGCTTTCCCAAAGAAAAAAATATTGTTCGAAGTTGTCAATAAAACAAAAGCTTAATGGAGCTCAAAAACAAAGAAACAAACTTTCTCAGCCTTTCTACTTTAAAATGTCATGTTTAATTCAATGTGCCGTTTCTTTGAAATCATTTGTGAAGTTTACTGGAAATTCCTGAGTGAAAATAGTTTCAAAGTAAATCTAACACCAAGCACACAAACACTGGAGTAAATAAAGCAAAAACACATCCACCGAGCAGTCTTGGCATGGACTTGCATGGCGCTCAAAGCCCACCGGTACCCTGCACAAACCTCTGCGACACCATTTATAGAATAAAATGAAAAACAACACCAGTAGAAAACGCTTCACTCTTCTTGTTTAGTATTCACGGAGCGCTCCCCTAAATCGCTTCTCAAATGTGTGACACTATCACTCATAATGTATAAAGTAAATAACATGGGCATCATGGGATTTACAGTACTGTTAGAAAAAGGGGCCTCTCATGCTAATTGGAAATTGCATCCTGATGATTGACATGTGGTCCAGGAATCCTGCTGTATGTTTGCTATTTCACGTTTCACATTGTCATCACATCAGGTCTATTATCCTTGAGCCCCTCAGTATGTGAGTGAAATATTATATGGCCTCGAGTGAGGGGGAAAAAGTGTGTGTGTGTGTTGGTGAATACTGTATGGATAAGCGATCTGAATCATCTGCATGTGTGTACACGAGCAATCATCTCCTTCCTCTGGCTAAATGCAATGATTTCTGACAAGGCTTTGGGAGAAACCCTGTGTGGCGTGTCATAACATTACATATGCTAAGTCAGATCAAATCATCCTAAATAAAAGGTCACCTTTTAATACAAGCATAACAAAGTTGTTATGCCGAGGCTTCATTAGATGGATTATGTTCTTAAGGAAGATACTCTTACGTGTGAATAGAAGACGCTTGTGTGTGGTTGTGACGGATTGAGAGGTTTTGTGTGTGTGTGTGTGAGGGAGAGAGTGTGCTGATTAAATTCCTCGGTGTCTTGTTTCCACACACTCGCTGTTATGTCTGGGAGATCCAGAACTTAGACAGTTGTAGAAGACTGAGCTGTGGATCTACTCCAGAATACACAGCGGGTTATGAAAACACAAACTAACGCATGCTCCGAACTGGAAACTTGCCAGTAAGGGCAGCCAATTACTGGCTAATTACAACAAACTTTTGTTCATTTACATTGATGGTCCTGAGGGGAGATATAGAGAGAGAGTAAGTGAAGGAGGGGGGAAAAAAAGGCAATCTTCCATTTATGGACATCAATGCTTTATTATTTACGTGCACATTCAAAGAGCTCTGATTAAAGTGACATTAATCTGGAAACAATTATACATCACGTCCAACGTGGTTCAATCACTGTTCCTCCAAAGAGAGAAAGAGAGAGAGCCTATATTAATTTCCATTATCCTAATTGCGTTGCACAGCCACATGGCAGTATACATGCCCTCACAGCTGTGGGTATAGCTAGTTTGACATAGGGGCCAAACATGTGTTTTAATCACGTTCGTGGACACCTCAAGCCATCCCCCCAGAACCAATCAAACGTTGGCAATGTGTCCGCCTTCTACCTGCCCGCCACCGCATAATGACAGCATATCACTCGCCACCAGCAACATTCGGCTGACTGTGTGTCTAATTCTCTCGTTCCCTTTTCAGAGCCTGCCTGGATTAATGTGCTGTGAAAGGGCGTTTCATTAATTAGTGATTGAGATGATAAAGCGTGGAGAATGATTTGTAGATGTACAGTGCGTGCTGTGTTTTTGCTTTAACCCTCCATCTATCTGACATGGTCTGAAGCGAGGGGAGAATTGAGGGCATTGGAGATCAGGATGATATAGTTGTGTGTCGGCGTGCTTGTGCGGCTGTAGTGTGCGCTATTGATTTCTTTGTCTGTACGCACGTGTGCGTGTGTGATGATAAATGGGAGGTTTTGAAGGACAGGCGCTTCAATAGTGCGAAAATGTTTTTGACTGCATGTGAGGTACTCTATCGGTCAAAGTTTGGATTAATTTGTTTTTGAAAGAACTCTTTTTTGATTAACAAGGCTGCATTTTATTGGTCAGGAATAGGGTAAAAACGGTAATATAGTAAATTACTAAAATAGATAATATTATTATAATTTAAAATAACTTTTTTTATTTTAATGTGAGTTAATTTAAATACTGAGTTACTAAAATCTTCAGTGTCAGGTTTTTCAGAATCATTCTATTAAGCTACTCATTTCCTATTTCTGTGATTATTAATAATGGTTAATTAATGTTAAAAACTCTTTTTTTCTGCTTAATATTTTTATGGAAATTATACTTTTTATATTTTCCAGGTTCTTTGAAGAATTGAAAGTCCACAAAAACAGAATTAATTGTAATAGAAATAACTTGTTTAATTTAACACATGCTTGCTAAATAAACATATGATTTTTAATTTTTTAGGGAGGGGGATTTAAATAAAATGATTTAACTAAAATGTTAAGCAGCAAAAGAAGTTTTTAGCACTGATAAGATTTTTTCTTGAGAACTAAATCACCGTATGATTTCTGATGGATCTTGTAACACTGTTCCTGAAATAAATATCACAATTCTCAATATGGCAAAAAATATTTATTTCAAACAGCCAATAACCAAGAGTTCTTTGACGTGCATGTCTATCAGCTGGACAAATCTAAAAACTATAGTTTTGTTGTCAGACTTTAGCTATAAAAGTAAATTTGTGATACTATGGCTGTCAGATTTTATTTGTGATTTGGCGTGAAACCCAACCTTGGCAAGCAGTTTGGAGATTTTGGTCTCTCCTCATTCAGTTTGCATGACTACAAAATAGCTGCCTGGGGGCCTTACCAAAATGCCTGCAGAGTAAACGATCTGCTCCAATAAGGTTTTTAGAGTCTTCACACAATAGTTCAATTTGTGTACTTTTACAGTATATAAGTTTGACAAAATTATTTTGGATGCATTATTGTGCGTGGGTACACACACATACACAAGCGCGCACACACACACACACACACATAAAAGGGGCTCCGGCAGGGTTGATTGATGTGTGTGCACAGCTTGCTATAATCCATGGCTTTCTCACAGTAAGAGTTGTGCTTCTGATGAATGATCTGGAAGGGCCCAAGGCCTAATGAAGCATACAAGTCTTAATAAAAAATCTCAAATGTCTGGCATTAGAAGCTTCTGACAAGCCACACGTCACAAAAAAATCTCTTTTCTTTAGTCATAAAGAGTTTTAAAGAGCTATTACCAAGAAAATCTAAGAAAATGGGCTCACATGAGTGCGTTCTTGTTCCAGAATATGCACCATTTATTCACATTATACATGCCAGCATTGTGATTCATCATATTCCTAAACTTGTTTACTAAAGCGAATGCATGGGCTCAAATGATGTAGAGAGAGAAATATACATCTTAGTAACAGGTTTTCATTTGTAGTGTAGTGTAGCACACTAACATAAACTACTGTCAGTCAGTAGTTCTTTTCAGAGACGGAACTACTAAAAAGGGTCTGTATTTAAAATTTAAATGTCTCTATATCTGGAAGATGATTTCACATTCCTATTATTGGCATTTTGCATGTGATTGTTGCATTAACTACTAGTGGACCCTTTGGTTAGTGTCTCACTAAATGTAGTTACTAATAGCTTGTGATAAGATGCACAAAAAGAACTAAATGTAGTTCAACACACCACATGGATCACGCTCTGAGAAGTCCTGTTAACAACTTTCAACAAGTCCTGAAATAACCAGTAGTCTAAAAAGAGCATCTCAGCCTCTGACAAGAGAAAGTGCAGTTGGCAGAAAGTGTGTTTTGGGTGTCTGTGTCGTGAGAAATATTTCACGCTTCTGCTCTCCTTCTCCCTCTCTCATGAAGCTCCCCAATCATTTCCAAATGAATAAACAGATCTGTGTCACACTAAGCTAAATCAAACAGCCGTCTTTTAAAAATCTGCTGTACTGTCTGGATAAGTTCACATTACAGACTCTAATATTCAGTTAGGATTAGGGCTGGGTGATATATTGAATATTCTAGATTTTGCTGAAGATATAAAATTAAGGAACATTGCGAGTATAAATGAGCTTTTTATATGGGCATTAAGTTTCCTAAAGAGCATGTCATTAGGCTAGTTTTACGATCTTTCTTTGTCTTGCAGCTGGCGTGGATGAGAGATGTTTTAAAAGATTTATACTTTAGTGAAAAAACAGTGTAAGAGTATGATTCATTTGCTGTATATTTCAATGAATCACATCGAAAAAGTCCTCCTTTCGTTTATATGATCTTTCTGCTTTGATTGTTAACATTCATGGTTTTAAGTGTTGCACGACACACTCTTATCACAATATTTCAAACCTAATACTCCGCTCACTCTCTCTCTCTCAATGCTGAATGATAACAACATATGTATGCGGCTCTGATTTGAGGTGGAGGTTGGTCCCAATCTTTATTGATTTATTTATTTTAAAAAGTCTCCATACAGCTCAGAACAAATTGTCATATTTTGCCAAAAATAAACTGACGCTACTATCCCCATGTAGTGTGTAACTTATGATTTTAAACAACCCTTAAATCTGAAATGTTTAAGAAAGAGAGAATGTCTAGATGCTGCTGGTCAGTGTGAGAGCTGTCTTCCAGTACCTGTGTCTGGTGTCTTTGTGTAAAAGAATGATGATGCAAGTATGTTGTAATGCAGGGGTGTTTGTGTGTGGACTCACTGTGAAGAGGTCTAATGAGAGTGAGTGGGTGTAGAGGGACAGGGAAGGTCACACACACAAACACACAACACACACACACCCCTATGTGGAACCAAGAGGCCCCTTATCTCAGTCTGACACATATGATGTATGAGGTACCATAATTCTTTTAGCTCCCTCTTGTGCTCTCTCTCAAACACACACACACACACACACACCTCCACATCCTGCAATGCATGCACTCAGCAAAGAGGTACAAAGTATCAACCTTGGCCTAAAGAGATATATTCAGTCATTCAATTTCTAGAAGGCCACACACAAAGTAAACAAACCTGGAAAGTGTTTTGCACAAAAATGCACTATACGACATGAACACTTCAAAATTAAAACACATATCACATTTCGACATACAGGGAAAAATATGTAGGATAAGTTCAACATATTTGAGCACTGATAGTGGCTCGATAGTGCAGTTCAGGGCCGGACAATTTGTTTGGCTGACCAATGACAAGTGTTCAGCAAACGTGTTTGATAACAGTCATTATGTTTGCAATTCCATTTGGTGATGCTAGCCACGCAGAAATTACATACATACATTAGCCTTAATGAAACTGTCAAATTGACCAATCAATTTAAACCATTGACGTGTAATTTAAAATATGGTCTTCTAAAGCCTTATGGCCATTTAAAACTTAGAGCAATAAGGTCATTAAGTGATCAAACTCGGCTAGCATTTCTGCTCCGTAAAGTTTGGAGTCAGGGTGATAGTGTGGTGTGTGGGTGGTTGGCTTGAACAGAAGAGCATGACAGAATTACGTGCTAACCATGCTAATTTGGAAGACGAATAGCAAAATGCTGGCCAGATTCTCATAAAGCTGCCTGGCGAAACAGGCATGCTTGCTAACGAGGCCGCGTACCTCGATCGCTTGTGTTGAGTAATGGAGCAGCTGACGTAGCCTGCTGAGAGTTGAGCTGGTGGAGGATGTAGCCAACACGCTAACAACACGAACAGATTTAGTGACTGCTCAGCAACATGTAGATTTTGAGTTTAAGAAGATACAAGAAGAACAGCGAACTTTGTTTTACATTTGACTTTTTATAAATTTACCAATATAGCATGACTTTTTTTTTTTTGCTGCTTTGAGATTTATATAAATGCAGTTGAGTGCTTGTGAGGAGACATTGCTGTCGTTTAGAATAGTTGTTACCCTGTGGATGTCTGCATCAACGGCAATGAAAATGTCACTGCTTTGATAGCAAGCAAAGGTCAGGGGGAAAGTACAAAACAGTACAAACACTGTTAGTCCACTTCCTGTCGAGGTGGAAGAGCCAAAGCAGGTGGAGGAGAGGCAGAAAGACAAAGGGAATATGCAATCAAAACAAGTTCAAAGATGTGAAGTAAACCTTCATAACAAATACCAAATAGCTTTAATACAAAAGCACCAAAACCAGCTGGAAATAAACTGCAGCCAATCCAGAGTACAAATTATGCAAGTACACTATATGGCAAAAAAGTATGTGGAAACACAAACACTATCCATGTGTGCTTGGAGAGCGTTTCAGGGTAGCTCAATTCTTCCACACCAGACTGAATTATCTTTATACCTATGCCTGTGGAATTCACTTGAATTAAATTAAATGGGGTATCGACATTCTCTTGGCCATGTAGCATGTTAGTGCTGATGATTATGTGTCTTACCAATGGTGCAGTGTTCTCCGGTCCAGCCCTGGTGACAGTCGCATTTGCCGTCCTTGCAGGTACCATGTTCAGTGCAGCGTGGGTGACAAGCTTTCAGATCGCATACCGAACCGGTCCAGCCTTCTTCACAGCGACAGCTTCCTCCTACACACACACCGTGAGAACCACAGTCCACTGCACACACCTCTGCAAACACAAACAAAGGCGGAAAAGAAATTAAAATCACTTTTTGGTCTGGGCTACAGCATAGTCAAGGACTATGAAAGGTCGTGTGTACTACAATGCGGTATCGCAAATCTCCTCTACTCAAAACAACAAGAGCAGAGGTTACATTCCTGAGAACAGTCATGTCTAAGTTATTGACTTTAAGTGTGAAAAACTTATGACAGGAAATAGATAACTGCGGACCCCTGCTGTGTCAAGCGGCCTGTGTGGCGGAGGGGCGACTGTCTGCCCACCTCAACCGACACCCCTTGACAGTGACATATCCTGACCCTGTCTGACCCGCTGCCTCACGGAGACTTTAGCGTGGGGTGGGGGGGAGGTTGGGGGATGGGGGGCTTCTGGCTAAAGGTGTGTGATTGGGGAAAGGGAAAGAGACATCACAGTGTGCAGATGCGGATGTGAATTGACACGCTGAACTTTCCACCCGGACCCAGAAGACAGGCCTCCCACATAGATTGAAGAAAACACATCAAGCCAAAATAAATCAATTTATACACACTCCACGGTCTGCCAAACATCAGGAGTGTGTTTGAATGGCCTTTGGGATCGAAGCTATCATGGAAGTGCTTTATTAGCATTTCTCTTCGCAGGTTTGTACTTTTTTTTGTTGGCATGTTTACAGAAAAAGATTCTCTATTGACAAAAGCTTCCATAGAGAAATTGCATGTTTTTGTCAATAGAAATGAGTTTTGTGTTTGTCATACCTGGCCGTGAATGCAACTGGCAACAAAAGCCGATGAGGGAAAATTGGGTGCATTTTGAACGATATCCTGTGAAAAGTGTCTGATAGCGATTTGGAACCGGTTTATGAGTTTGTGTACGTGCGCGATGCAGACGTGTGTGGGTTTGGCAGAATAGTAGATGAAGACAGACTGGCGAAAAGCAAGCTGTAGTTTAGCAGCCCACACACCATTCCACCAGAGCCTCGCAGCCTGACACACCCTGTCATAGAAGAAACAAAGCACTAGAAAGACATTTCTTGATAAAGACAAATCACGGGATGGGGCATTGTTAAACCTCCTCTCTGACTCTTTCTGCGGCGCTTCCTGACAAGGTGTGAAACCATGACATGACACTCAGCCAGAGCTGCTGAAAGTGTATTGAGACAAGGAAACAGAAGAGAAGAAATGAAAAGAGAATTTCCCAGCAGCCCTCGGGTCAGGTGAGTACCAGTTTGTGGTTGGCTTCCCCGCAGCGTGCTGTTATTATGCCTCCTGCAGGTGGGCCGGAGTGACGCACCCCTTCGGTGTGTGTGGATATGTGTGTGGGCGCCTGTGTGTTTTATCCTTCATCAGACAAAACTCTGCAGAAGTTCACCTAAGTTTCCTCAGAGCGGGAGCGTGATTGAAAGAGAGAGAGAGGCTGCGTACAAGGAAAAAGTTCACACAGACAGATGGAGAGCAGCTGCTGGGAAGTGCTTCTGGAAAACTGACGGCTCGAGCCGTAAGCCGCCTGCAACTGTACTATATCAATCTGGATTACTGTCTTTGCAGGAGTTGCTGCCAGAGTGTGTGGACCGAGTCCCTAAATGTGTCCCTGTTGCATGCGGCGTCATGCACCTAATTGTCTGAGAGGCCAGTCCTGACTTTTTTTGCTGTTCTAGGCGAGACGTGACGTGAAGCTTTTTAACAAACTTAGTTCTTTATAGAATTATAAGAAAGGTTTGTTTAGTACATTGATTCTCAGTGCACTTGGTTAAATCTATAAATATTTAATATTATGATTTGGTAACACTTTTATATTCATTCTTTTAAAAGAAGCCAATGCATTAGGCATCATAAGCTAACAATACATTTTTTTAACAGCATGTATTAATAGTCTGTAAATGTATAAATACCCTAGAGTTCATTGGTTATTTATGTTTGTTAATAATACATTAAATGCTTTTAATTTAAACCTTAAGTTTATTATATCTAAAACTATAACTGGAAATTTTAGTTTGTTCATAATACACGAACCAAATGTTCGATTCTGTTTATTTATTAATACATATCATTTACAAAGTTAAACTGTTAAAAGATGCACCAGAGTATGCAGAAATGATCAAAATTAACAAATGCCGTAAAGCAACTTTCTTCTAGATTTTATTGTCGCCAAGTCCCTCACAGTAAAATGCTACCCATGAATTTAATCCAGAAAATAAAAAAATCATTTGTTATAACTAATGTGTTAATATACAGAACGTTTGTTTCAGTATTTTTTAAAATCCTATATTGCAATATTAGTAATGATAATGCTAAATTATAATAATATGTAGAACTGTACTGAAATAGATTTTTTCTGTTAAAAAGTAAAAAAATAAATAATAATTCTGTAGACACGCGCCCTCCTCTCGCCCTTTGTGTTTAATTTTTCTCACCCTATCATTATCTAAGACAAAAGGGCCATTACTAATTTTATCAGCACTTTTGAGAGCATTGTCGTTGATTCGATCAAAACCCGTCCCCACGCAATAGGCGTTTATCAGCATTTACCACAGCACAGCACTGCAGCCGTCAACCTGACAGAGGGGGGCAGGCAGGCCTCATTCATTAACGCAGTACTAATTGAAGATGTAAGGCTAATTAATGAAAGGGAGGGAAGTGATGGTTTACAAAGACATCAGGTAGTTCTTCCTCAATCCAAATGGAACGAGAAAGAAAAAGACTGGGAGAAAAAGCAAGAGTGAGAGAGAGATTGCCGTGTGGGGCTCTTGGGTGAAATAGTATTTTCATTAGACACAGATTGCTGCTGGGAAAATAGCATTGTATAACTAAAAGGCCGACCATGGGTGAGTCCTAAAACAGCAGGAGTCCAATACTGCTCTTATTACAGAGATCAGTATCGTCACTCACACAAACACAAGACGTGCACACGCATCCCACACTAGCTGCGGCTGAGCTTTTGATGGACTGAGAGATATTTCATAATGATAGTGTATTTAAGGTTGACTCAAATGTGCCTTTGAGAAGGTCTGCTGACAGATTAAACAGAGAGGAGGACAGAAATAACAGCCTGTTAATGCCCTTAACAACAATAAGCAGCTATTCAGTGTATAAAACAAAGCGTGATTAAAATAATAAAGTGGGAAGAGCGTCATATGAAAGAAGCGAGTGCGGAAGTATATAAAGGTACCGATGGAGCAGTCGGGTCCAGTCCAGTTGGCGTCACAGGTACAGGTGCCGCTTTCTGTCTGGTAGGTTCCGTGTCCTGAGCACTGGTCTGGACACATAGTCTTCAGGATCTCGCAATTGTTGCCGCCCCAGCCCGGATTGCAGTGGCACTCTCCGTGAATACACACTCCGTGAGATGAACAGGAAGGGTCCAGGCAGTCCACTGTGTGTGTTGGAAAAAAAAAAAGCAAAATCTCATAGTCTGCAGGTTACCAAAACCATTAATAATAAAGCGTAACCTTTAAATGTGCAATGCTAACCCTACATTGTGTGCATTACATTTTAATTAATTTTCTTGCATACAGCCTTAATTGTTAAAACATTAATAGACTTTGAAATAATATTTAGAGGTGCCTTTTCAGCTCATTTAGCATGAAAGGCAACACTTTGCAGTAATGGATTTCTGCTACATTAAAGTCTAAGAAGTGACTCCTGACAAATAATTTGAATTAAAAATGTTAGAACTGTTTAACCTGCTTATAAAATGTCAATAGTTTTACTAAAGGTTAAGTAAAAGTAAACATTTTGGTAAAATAAATATCAAAATACTTTAACGCTAACTAATTTAATAATAAAAGACAAAAACAGCATTAAATAAACATAAAGCTATTGCAATATTTTTATTTGTATCCATATCTATTCTACTATTGCACAACATTTAAGCATCTACTCACAACAAATAAATAATTCATTTCATTTTAAATGTTTTTTTTCAACATGTGAATTAAATAATTAAATAAAATGATAGGATGTGCTGTGTGTTCATACTTTTTTTCATTAGCCATTTTATTGCCTTCTGCATATATGCATTTGTGAGTTTGCAAAGAAAATAAAACAGGTTTGTTAACCTGAGGAAACGTTGCGCAATAGAGGGTTAATGTGAAAAATATGTGGTGTTTTTACAGTAATACATTCTCTTTGAAATTCTCTCATCTCAATGGAATCCATCATTTGCTAAATGTCAAAGTGTGCATAGCATAAGCTTCACATTATATGGCTCTCAAAACCCCCTTGTTCCACTGCACACACATTATGAGCAGATTCAGACAGTACATGTAGCAAAGCATGATCCATGTGCAGCTCAATGTGCTCTCAAAGAATGTGCTCGATATCTTTTATACCCCTTGGGAAGTCCACTGCTACAGATGGGAAAGCAGTTTTTAGAGGACCGAGGAGCAAGCATTCCTTTTCAAAAGCCATGAGGGGCTACTGTGCAGGTGGTGTTTGTGTGTGTGTGTTTATGTTTAATAGCCCTTGGGAGCATGCTGAAGTTCAGTAACCCTTAATTCCTCTGATTGGGCGGTAGTTGATGGGGCTTAATCATGCCATTGATTGACAAAAGGCCAGTTCATGACCAGAAAATAAAGTCCATAAACCCTCCATAAATTGCATTAGCCCGTCTCTCTCCGGGTATAGAGATGTATGTGTTTTGTTGCTCGTGCCAAATCATTACAATAGAGCTGCAGGAATGGAATCTTTCTGGCTTACAGGGAAAAAATTAAACAAAGCACACCGCATGCTCTACAGTACATGCTGTGTGCCGAGTCATGGTAACATAAACACGATGCACAAAGCTAATTTTCTTAATTAAGAAAAATCAATTGTAATCTAGCATTTTTCCCACTCACGAGGCTGATGGGTAAGGGACCTGCACATCAGCGGGGACATCAATGTAATTATTTGCTCTGTGAAGTGGAGAATGGCAATTGTTTCTGGAATATTGAACTATTAACTCATGGGTAATGATTATTGCAGGGACAGTAAATTATCAAAGAAGGTCACAGGCAGAAGAATCCCTTTGATGGCTACAGACAAGGCGTTGGGCTCCTCATTAAGCAAAGTGATGTTGAAAGGCGATATGAACTGGACAGATTTTTCTCTCTCTCAAACACTCAAACAAGCCCTTCTCTCTTACGCTTGCTCTCTTTCTCTCTTTTTATCAGGTCTGGTGAAAAGCCTGTCCGTGTCTGCAGAGACAGAGCTTTCAAACACTTCTAGAAGAAAAAAAAAAAATCAATCCCCCTCAAACCAATGGGTAATCAGCGATCACGTTGATAACACATTATCTTGCACATCTTTGATGGTGTAATGCAGTGGGGTTTAATGGCAAGAAGGCTGGAAATAGCAGTGTTAGATAAATGCTTCCATTAGGGCTTCTGATGGGTCTCTTATGAACTGAGACTTGAGATGCTGGAGATGTCTGTGAGGAGGGAAACAGCTTCGAACCCTGCATGACAAATAAACTGTTTTCTAACATCAGACCACTGAATGAATGGTTTGCTGTAAAATCGTGGTTTCTTGAGAGACCTAAGAAACAACAATCCATTTCTGACTGAACTAAGCAGATTAGTTAACTAGATTTGTAGCTCTGACCTTCTTCACAGTTGTCTCCTTTGTACCCTGTGTTGCAGGCGCAGGTGCCCATAATGCAGATTCCATGTCCGCTGCAGTGAATATCGATGCACTGGTTGCTAGGAACGTCACACTCTGTCCCCTTCCAGCCGCTGTAACAAAGACAGCGCCCCCTAGAGTACTGCCCGTTGCCACTGCACAGCACTGGACAAGCGGCTTTGAATAGAGAAACAAAAAGCAATTGATCAAATAAGATAAAAGCTGAAAGTAGTCTTCGATAGGGGAAGCTTTCTTTATGAATCTTCTACTGTGTTATCTCTAAACCAGACGTATTTCCATTACCCAAGTATTCAAATTGCGCAAACTGAAATTGCGGATTAAACTTTTTTTTTGTGCGGATTACAATTTTACAAAAGCCCTATGTATCTCAAAAACATTTTTATGCTTGCATGAGGCGGTTTCAGGCAATTCAAGAAAAGAATGTATCGCAAAACTGCAATGGAAAGTTTTTTTTGTATTTACAGGTCACCTGGTATAAGTAAAAGTAGCACAGTCATCTTTAATGTACTATAACCTCTAAGAAAGACCTCTCACATGGCAGCTCTGAAGTATAAAGGGTTTTATTTGCCAGTGGAAACGCCGTCATTTTTTACAACAGGTTTCTTTTCGACATTTAGAAAATATTTTACAGGTATGCGCAAATCTGTAATGGAAACCCGGCTGACAAAGAAAGCAAACATAACAAGATAACGAGAAAAAAAAGAAAAGAAAAACACCACCAAATATACAAACAAAATACAATAAATACACCATGGAAATAAAACTAATTGTTGCTTCCTCCTGGTAATAAGAAGCCATTCAGGCTTGGGAATTGAGCCCCACCAAAAGCCTACTAGCCGGCCGTACTTGCTCAAATGACAATCTGAAACCAATTATGAATAGCGACATTGGTTGTTTATTTCTCCTGAGAGTCGTGTGGCCGTGTGTGTGTGCACGGGAGTAAGAGAGCATACCTCGTGAGCAATCAGGCCCAAGGAACCCTGGGAAACAATGGCATGTTCCCGAGCGACAGTCTCCGTTACCATGGCAATTGTGTGGACACTCTGTGAGGGTATCTGGGGGAAAGAATGAAAGCGTTTGAGAAGGAGCCACAGAAAAAAAGGTGGCAAGAGAGGAAAGGAGAGTGAGAAAAGCACTAATTGAGGAGACAGTCTGTGGAAATTAGCAGACATTCAGACCCCCCCATCTTTAATTAAAGGAGTGCCAGATGCGTGATTAACAAAAACCTGCATCTATGCTTACTCTGCCTTAATGAACCAATCACAGCATTATTACCACCAATTAGCAACCAGACGCTCTGCTTGGAGCTTTCTTTACACTGCTGGATGGCCATTAAAACACACATACACACACAATTTTTTTTGTAACAGTGGGGACTTTCCATTTAATTTAGTTTTTATACTAAAATATTGACTGAACCCTAGTCATTGAACCCTATATCTAAAACTCACAGAAACCTTTCTGAATTTTTCAAGTTCATAAAATCATTATTTAGCATGTTTAATAAACCTCATGACGAATACAGCTGTAAACAAAACTTGACACATTTACTTACTAAAAACACACATACAAAACGTTTAACATTAACATGTTGTTTCTTACAAACAGCAATAAAAGTTACTTTGACAGAAGCACATTAAGATTATATTTTTAATATTCAGTAACGTACGTTTGCATCTTCAACAAGCTCTAAACAAAGCTCTATTACTGAGCAACAAGAAGTTGTTGACTCATTCCTGAAGTGATTGAATGGCTCACTTTTAAAGAGAGTCACTTATCACAGCCTATTGGCGAAATGATGCAACCTGCAGGAAAAGTCCTCACTACTACTAAAACAAGCCTTTCAAGAATTAAAAAAAAAATGTTCTTCATCTTTCATTTTTTAAACCCAGTTTACGGCGCAGCGCAAGTTTGCAAGAGCCATTTAAACTAAAAAATACAATATTACACCCTCCTCCATGCTTTGTAAACTGTAAACTACCACAAAGACACAAACATATTTGGCGAGTTTCTTTGACGAATGAAGGCTGTGGTCTCACTAAAGGTGAATAATGCAACATAACAAAATCCATCAAAATCACTCAAAATCCATAACATAAATATTAAACAGTTAATTTATCTGAACTACATAATACACCGAACAGTACATAGAACATGAGTATGATATATTGATTATGGTGTTATATTCATGACAAACAGAACCACTGGGTGAATAAAATACAGCTCAGAATCAAGGACGGGAACAAACAGTTTTAAAAATATTGTGTACTATATAATAAAGGTTTGTGTAAACTATTATGTGTTATTATTTATGTATAATTTAATTAATAGTAATAATGTGAAACTTATTAAATATTAACATTATTACTTTTATTATAAACTATTTTCCCTTAAATGTTCTTTTGTTGCCCCTTTGGACCACAGAAACCATTTTGTCTGGAAGACAGATATGCAGACCAGTGATACAAACTGCAAAAGTTCCAAAGACATTGGACGATTATACCAGCACTAGGAACACTGCTCAACCATTTGAGAAATGGATGTAGCTGTTATCATGATATCATTCATGTATATTACCAAATGCACAACTGTTATATAGTCAGTCACAGATTTAATCCATACCGCTACCACACTCTTTTTGACTCTCTTGCTGTATGTGTTGCCAAGGTGACATCAATGATTGTGACATCACCTGTCGATACTTTCATTAAAAGAAGCAGCTCATTGGTGTCTAAGTCAATTCTGACAAGGTAATGAACTGCACTGGTTTCTTGTCACCAGCCTGCTGTTATGACACCACTGAAGCGTTTAGCAGAGCTCTCAGACATCGCCAGTGCCATCGCTACAGAGATATAATCAATTTTCATTTTCAAAAGGTTAACTTTTTACTCATTGAAGCATTATCAACCCGTTTTTAAAAGAGGGCGCTGGCTGCAGTCCTACTGATCATTTTTCATGTTCTAGTCTTTGTGATCCAATTTGACAGGAAATTATTCTTGAGGCCTGTTTCTATGAGTTCACGATGAAGGTGAGAAAAGAGGGAAAAGGGAAGGTGAGAAAAGGTGGAAAAGAGAGAGAGAGAGTTAGAGAGAGTTGGAGAGGGAAGGTCCTGCAGGTCACTATGCAACACTTTGAATCAGCTGCCGCCCACTAGCCACTTAAAACATAGATCGATACAACTCTGGTCATCATTACACACACTCATCTGAGAACAGATAGGCTCACACTCTTCTTTTTTTCTCTCTCTCGTTCATACAAGCATTTACACAGATACTAAAAAATGTCTAATATGCATTACCATTCACAAGTTGGGAATAAGTATGATTTATTTGTGTGAACAGTATGTGAAAGGCTGCATCTGTTTGATTCAAAAAGCAAAAACAGTAACACTATGAAATGCTGTTACTGTTAAAATAACTGTTCTATTTGAATATATATATATATATTCCTGTGACAGTAAAGCTGAATTATCAGCAGCCATTACTCTAGTTTTTAATATCACTTGATTCTTCAGAAATCATTCTAACATGCAAAACCAGTGCTCAGTTGTCAGTTATTCTGGTGTTAGGTTTTTAATAATAGTTAATAGTTTTAGCATTAAAAAACTTTATATTAATATATATGTGGCAACATTTAAAAAAAATATTTGATATAAAATTATATAAATAAATTGATATAAAAATATATATATAAAATTCTATTGATTTGTTATTGGAATATAAAATATATAAAATCTTTTTCTGTATTTGAATAGAAAACATGTTTTTGAAATAGAAATCTTGTTTAATTACACATGTACATTATTGTCAGCTTTGATAAATGTAATTTGTCTTTGCTGAATAAAATATGTAATCTTTCTTTCTCCAAAATCTTTGAAGTATATTGAACACAACCAATTCAATGAATTCAACTGCATTCAAGTGGCATGAGCTCTTATTTTGATGTTTATGTAAAACCTATTGATCATGTGATCCATAATCATTTGAGAATGCTCCAAGAGCATCTTGAGCTTCAGTAGGAACAAGTTAACATGGTCTGTGTCACAAATTTGAATAGTGACCAAAAACCAACCCTTTGTTTTATGTCACAATATAATATATTATCAAAACATGTATATAAACAACATAATATGTTATACGAATATTAATAATTTACCTATGATGATGGTGTTGTAGGAGACCTGTTCAGTGTTTTTGCCGTCATTGTAGAAGGCGAGGTGCCAGGTGCCTGAGTCCAGGTAGCGGATGAACTCTGCCTCATGAATGTTAACCGAACGGGCCTTTCTAGCTGCTCCTTCCACCTCCACTAGTCCACGCTTCTCTTTAGCTATCAGACGACTGCCGTCCAACAGCTCCACAAAGTCATACTGTACACAAACGCACACAAACACAAAATCAAATCCCAGTTTAATCATGGACAGATCACAGAATAGTGCAGTACCAGCAAATATCCTGTGCAGCTCCGCATGTCTGCTGCAACACAGTGTTAAAGAATTGTTTTTGAAGAGCATGTAGCTCTATTACAAATAAATTGCAAGAGATTGATGCTTGTGAATATATTGGTAAATATATATGTTTGGAATCAAGAGGGTGCTCACACACTGGTATCCTCTTTTTGAGTGATTGGTGAAGATTTTGGAAAAGACGCTCTACATTTCAGAAAGTGTTTTTTTTTTCTTTTTTCTGAGCTTTGACAAGGTGCTCCCAAAGAGCGAGTTTGAATCAAGGCCTCTGATGAGTTTAACATGTTGTTCTCAATTTACAGTGCATTAAAAAGATATTTGCTTCCTAAGAGACCCATTGGAGAATGGCATAAGAGAGAGGAAGGGAAGAATATGCAAGCAAAAACTACAACTTGTTGCGCCTGACAAAACGAGAAGACATTTCGATCAGTGGGGAAACAGAAGTCTCCGCGCTTCTGTCTGTCAATAGAACTTCAACCTATCCCTTATCCAGCCTTTAAAAAACATATTGATTCATGTGTGGCAATTAAAGCACCAGGCCAGTGCTATCGATTCTTATTGTGGAGGCCTCCGCTGCCAATTACCTCTATTAAGCATTTACGGTTTTTGTGATGTACCCTTGAAGAAGCCGAGGTGCTGATGTTGCTTGGCAGAAAGAAAGAAACAGGACAAGGAGAAATAATTGGTTTGCTTGCGAAGGCCTAATGCAGTTTTTAATCAAAGTGGCAAAACATGCATAGAAGTATGAATCACTTTAAATTTGAATTAGGCAGATTCTGCAGATGGAAATTGGAGGGGGATTGTCGGGCTCTACCAGGTAGCTTTGAAGGTCATGTTTGAAAGTGACAGTCTTTTGAGTAAAGTTTGCTGTCTGCCATTTGTAGCAGATCTATGAGCCTCATCTAAAAGGACGCCAGTAATTAAAACAGTGGGTTGTTGTGGTATTTTAATGATGCTTTTTGAAACTGTCATTTGGCACCCACAGAGATCATCTAAATACAGAAGAACCCTGGGGGTCAGTGAAAACATGGCAGGAGAAACTGGATTTTCTTAAAAATGCTGCACGACGATTGTAACTAATGCAAAGAGCATTAAAAATAATCGATTTGCTAAGCGTTTTTAAATGTAAAATGTTTTAAATTAGCATTAGGATGAAGTTTTATGGAAGCAAATGCAGGAAATGCATTTCAGCAGTAACAAAATGGTCTCTGATACCTGAGTGTGAGTGGGAGGCAGGCCTTTCCGACCGTAGACCCCCACCAGGGCTCCTCTCTGGACGGAGATGTTGAACTTGAGGGACTGCGGCTGGTCAACAAAGAGTTGAGAGCGCCAAAAAGTTCCTGGAGGGATGTCCTGTACTGCTCTACGGCCCACATCTACCTCACCTGTGTCTATGGTGTTATTCTCTTGAAAGTAAACTCCTGGAGAGAGAGAGATACAGGAAGATGACATTTGTAAGAAGAAGACAAAGCATATTTATGCTAATAACCTACCGGTAGAGACTAGAAGCTATTCATTTTCAGCAGTGATACTGTGATTTGTCCCTGTGAGATGCTGTGGTCGAATGTATGCAAGATGAAAAACAAGCAAACCGTAACTGTGAGCAATTTCCCTGTTCGATATAAACTGCCTCTGCCCATATACAGAGACATAATTAAAAAGAGATGTGTGGAAAACCATGTTGAACCATGACATTTTTGGCATTGCAAGGAAGCTTGATTCATGCATTGATAATCCTTCATCTTGTTCATCATGAATGCATTGTTTACAGGCAATAGATTCCATTTGTGATCATGCAAACGTTATAGCTAGTGTGGCAGGAAACCAATTACATTAGAACAACAGGGAGAAGGAAGGAACTACAACTAACAATGCGGTAACCTGTTCTCAGAGGAGTGAATGTTTCTTTAATACGTTCTATAAAAATATTAAGCAACAATCTGTGTTCAAAGGGAACCTGACATACAAGTCTCTTTTTAATAAAACAGTTTATGACTTCCTCTATTAGCAGTGTATATGTTTGTGTGCCAGTGCAATCGTGATTCTTGCTATAGCCTCAAGTGTGATCAAACATTCATGAGGTATACCAGAATAATCTGATGTGACAAATCATTAAATCACTCCATACAGCATTTAATTAGCATCTTTAAAACAACTCTTTCTGACCCTCATTCCCAAGATAACCATCACATGGAATTACCCAGACAATAGTAAAGAAAAACAACACTATTTTATACCATTATACTCTGGGCTGCGTTTATCAGAGTCATTGTTAGCCAGCTATAGTCAAGAGTTTCACTGTTGGGATTGGGTTGTGTTTTCTTAAAACTGCAGCTCAAATGAACAAATGTTCATGTTAAAATAAGCAAACTAACACTCAGTACAATCTATCTCTGTCATTTCACCCAAATACATATTTCATTTCATATATATCTTTTAGTTTGTCAAGAGAATGAAAGAGGCGTTTTTGAAGATTGCACATGTGTGAATGCACTCTGGTAACCTGGGGGAAATCCAGAGCATTACGTAAAACGAATAACCTCGATTGAACCAAACATCTGTAAATAAAACAATACAAAACAACAAATATAGCAAATAAAACAAAAATAAAACAAAAAAAGTAATCCTCAGATGCCATTTGCGAGGTTTACACCAGTAATCTTGAATTGATTAATTACACACACTATTGCTCCATTCATTTTACATTGTTGAAACAATGTCAGTCATAACTATCTCCAACAATGCCTACTATGTTATGCCTATACTATGGTTACGCAGCGAGGTCAGATTTCCTTATAATTCTTGTCTTCATTTCCTAATATTAAAGGGACCTTAAAAATAATTTAGAATAAACGTAGAAACATCTGATCTAAATTCATAAAGCTCAGCAATAATGGTTATTATTTCAAGCAATAATAGCAATTTCAAGCCGGCGTTTTCCAAAAGTCGCCAAACGCGGTGATATTACATGGTGAGTTTAAGTGAAGCTATCTGCCTTTGCAGCGCTTCCTTTAACAAGCTGAAAAGCTAATGTCTAGACATTACACACACAAGCGCACAATGAACTCGCCAACAGAAGCCTCGGCATATTCCAACCCCTCAACATGTTACAAGGCAACAGTGCGGAATGGAACGGTAATGGGAGAAGGAGAATAGGCTATGCTCATATGCTAGCTAATGGAGAGCAGCTGCCATTAATATTGCATTAATTATTATTGCGTAATTCCGTAGCATGCGGGCACTAACCGCACGCGTGTTGCTAATGCAGTCAGCCGGCTACATAAAGAGCATGTTGGAGTGAATGAAAGAGTAATTAGAGAGGACTTGCTGACTGTTAGTTTTAATGTGAGCACGCCTGTGGCCCTAAATGCTCTACAGAGCAAACGAGGGAAGCCATCTGTGAAGCTCTGATCAACAGTATTGTCCACAGGATAAAAAGAAGGGGATGGTGCGTTTAAAGAATGCCAGTGGAAAAGAGATTTGCTTTCTGTGTGTGCCAGGGATGCCCGGGGTGTTTCTTGGACATGGATATTGAATTGGCATTTGCCCATGAGAATCGCAGAGATGTAGAAGGTTTGTTTTGGATAGATGTAGAGACTCCCTAAAGCCCTGTACTTCTCTTTCTATTTCACTTTCTTTAGCTTCTCTCATCATCTTAGCCATGTGATCTGCCAAACCGTCTTGATCTTTACTGTTTAAATGTGTGCATATTTCTGCGGGTAAGACAAAGAATAACATTTCAAGCTGCTGTAAGTATATTTTTGTTCTGGCTACCACATAAAATACCACTACTATCAGACATATCACTGAAATTGATGTCCTAAGAAATGACACTTGGCTCTGGAAAAGCAAAGGAATTGTCCAGGCATGTCATTATTTTTAAATTTTTGGTTGTAGGCACAGAAATGAACTTTAACTTTTAAAATAGAGCAACAAAACAATTATGACATTATTTACTTAAACTCCAGTTATATACTCATCAATGTTTAATTTCATGACATTTGATGGAGGTGAAATGTTTTAGTCAATTAGATTTTGTGTTTTGATTATATTGCTCTTCACTCATAGGATACCACATTTTTTTGGTCCTCTTTGAATATAGTTGTGTAGAAAATATCTGTGTGGAAATGATACTATTTTTGTCTTCTGAAAAAAAAATTGTGATTTCAGAATTACATGAGGGTGAATAAATATGCCAGAATGTTTTCGGGCTGAATCTCTTTAATTCACGTTAGCAGTAGCAACACTGTAGAAACAAAAGTGAAAAAAAAAATGCTTAAGCTATTGCTTTTTCATCCTGAACAAATTAAAAGAAAAGGAGAGTTGTGGTTTTCTTGCTGCAGTGACAGATGACATGATGTTTGTGACAACATTTACACTCAAGTACTCTGTCATAGTCATACAGCTGTACAAAAACATGTCAAAAAAAGGCCTCATTTTTAATTTTGTCATTGGGTATGGTGTGACTTTCTCCAGTGTCTCGCTGCACGACTCATTAGACAGCAATTTGCTCCAACACTGCACACACGCAGTGACTTTCAGTTCACAGCAGCAACAGTCAAGACTCTGGAGAGGAACACACTTTTACTTTCAAATGGCTAGACGGAGCGTAGCTGAATTGAACGGACCCACATGGTCTTGAGACAGGGCCTTTAAAATTATTATTTTTAACCTGACATGTGACATTAAAAACTTTTCTTGCTTCTGCTTACTTCAAACCTCAAATATATGTGTATTTTAAACTTAATACATTCTATTAAAACTGTAGTAAACTACACAGAGGCTGCACCTGAAGCAGCATTTTGATATATTTACACAGACTGTGTGTACACATGCAGCTAAGAGGTGCTATCAATGCTTGTACACTGCAATTACATCTACATAAATAGATTTGTGTGTTGCACAACAGTTCTACACTCTCAGAAATAAAGGTACAAAAGCTGTCACACAAAAGGTACGAATTTGTACATAAATTTGTACCAAGCCGTCTTGATCTTTACTGTTTAAATGTGTGCATATTTCTGCGGGTAAGACAAAGAATAACATTTCAAGCTGCTGTAAGTATATTTTTGTTCTGGCTACCACATAAAATACCACTACTATCAGACATATCACTGAAATTGATGTCCTAAGAAATGACACGTGAAATATGACGATTTCACAAACGGGGCTTAGCTTAAGCCAGGATTAGGCATTAATTAAATTAAGATATTTAAGCAACTTTTGCAAAAATGCCTTATAAGAAAATATTACAGGTGTGCATCTTAACACTGCTTAACATTGCTGCACCCATAATTTGAATTTGCTTTCATTTTTGTCCCAAACTCTCTCATCAATTTCCAACCCTCATGCACATCCTTATTATAACGAGGTATTAATAGCATTAGTCTAGATTTTCTGTGACTTATCACCTTCTCCTATCTTTGATTTCCCTTTTTAATTAATTTTCATTCATTTTAATTCATTCAACACTCCATATATATGTTTTCATTGTCATCACCCCACTTTCTCTCTCTCACTACTTTTGTGTGGCCCTGAAACACATTAACATCACGCACCACGTCCAATTTTGCCAAGTGTCTCCCCTCGTTCCAAATGCATTCAGTTGCAGATTTAGTGCCTCTTTATGACTTTCAGAGAAGTCACTTGAGCAGTTTTTAATACACAGAAGCCTGTGGAAGAGTGTCTGCGTGCGCATTAGGGGAAGTGATGTTATTTTCATTAAGCGAGTGTCATGCGCGGCTCTCTTAGCTGCTGCAGTGGGACTGAATGCAGAGCCGCTCAGATGATTTGTTTAAGAACAGTGCAGCACAAAAATAAGGCCCCATGAAACATTTGCTAAATGCAATGTTAGGTTCCACTTCCTGGCAGCAGGGATAAAAATCCATTTCAAGGCTACAGATTTCGTACATCTGTGTGAGGATGGTGCAGTCTCTGAAGGGTGTGTTGGAATACAAAGCAGTCAGTTTGAGGAACGCTAAATTATTATTTGAAAATAAAAATGACTATTTTGGTTTTTCAGTGTTTATGGAAATCAATCTCTGAAAAAAAACAAAAAAACGGTGAGTCCTCATATGCTAATGACTTCCCCTACAGTCGCAGTCACATACAAACACACACACACCTCTAAAGTGAAGAAGGCAATCTTATGCACATCCTGTCATTTAGAAAGGAGAATGCACTGAGGCTATTGTCCCTGCTTTGAAAACACACACATGCACTTGCACACACACACAAACACACACGCACAAGGAGGTACACAGAGCACTTGAAGCTCTTTTATGGAGTGAGTGCTTTTAGGTCAGCTGTCTCTCAAAGAAAGGTGAACTGCAGATGACAGCAGCAGCACCCTCAGTTATTACTCGCTCTTTCTTCACTGGAGAAGAAGAGACAGACAAATGAGTGAGTGTGTGTACGTATTTCAAAGGGTCTTCTGCAGGTATGCAAGTCAAACTTTGCTGCGTATGATGTATGCTCAGTCTGTCAGTAAGAATATGTATCTGTGTGGATTTGCTGCGGCTCCATTCATGTGTCTGTGTGTGTGGGCAGCTTTTCTATCCTTGTGGGCATGAAATGTCTGAATATCCCGCTAGAAACACAATGAAACCTGACAAAATCAGCCAGCAGGGACATCCTTGTGAGCATAAATGGTTCATGAAAGAGCTAAATATGTCTAAAATCTTAATAAAAGAAAATTCTGTAAGACATTTATAGATAAAGGTCGCGGTTAGTCTGTATTTATAATTATACAGCAGTTAGTTTCGGCTCATTTAATTGGATAAGAACTGATTCCTTATTTATAGACGAAAACCCACAGAGAATAACATTCGCAATTGTCCTTTCTCTCTCATGTCATATTGCTTAATTAGCTTACATTAAAGACCACATGACATGGCTTGATGATTAAAGTTTTCTTTCCACAGGGAGGGGCATTCTCGTTTTCCTTCTGATTTGACAAATATCTGTGTAGTGCAGGATGATTCATATTTTTGGCCAGAAAACAGATTGAGGCTAGTGTGATTTTTGTTTTTTTATTAACACTTTTATTCGGTAGCAATGCATTAGACAAATATATTGTTTCTATTTAAAATAATATAAAAGTTTGATAAAGTTTAGCATGTTAGGATGTGACACGAAAGACTGGAATAATGCTATTAAAAACATAATTAAATGCAATCATATTTTTTAATAATACTGTATTTACATTTTTTTTTTATTTCAACCTGGGTGAAAATGAGAGAATTCTTTAAAAACCTTAAAAACATCTTACTGACTCCAAACTTTTGAACTCTATTGTAAATTTTAAGTGCATCTGTTATTATAGTATGACTTCAAAACATGCCTAAAAGCCTAATGTTCTTTTAATGTGGTCTTGGAAAAAAAAATTGCTGCAAACATGAAGAAACAAAAAGGTTACAGATGCAAGGTTATGTGCGCGTATATGCACATTGTACACTGTACGTATATATGTTGACCGAAATTGCTAGACTGCAGTTTTTGCTGCTTCCTGCATGTATATATGACATGTCCTTCGCAGATAGCAGTGGTGGTGGTGTTGGTGGGACACGCACGCACAGATCAAGGTTAACTGAAGGAGGTGGGGTGTTAGCTGCTGTCTGTATTGATTGAGAGTAAGCTGTGTGATCGCACACATTGCTGATGGCTTCATTAACTAGCTGCTCTTCTACAGGACCCCCCTCATCCTGTTTGGCCCTCACCGCAGACAGAAGACCCACCGCTGGAAGCTTGTGCCATAGCAAATTCTCCTGGTCTGTTAACACATTAACATTCCACTGCACTCAGTAGCATACAAATTTTTATTTCTTTCAATGAGAAAGGGAAAAAAGCAAGGTGGGGGCTCGCTAGGAAACAAAAGACTGACTATGCTGAATGCAAATTCTGCTCAAATAAATGTAACCTGATTGTGTCACTGCCGCTTAAGGGGAGATGAATGACTTCCCCTGGCTGTGTAACTAAACAGCCACTGACGCCTATATAACTGTATCACAATCAATTTACCTAAAATTTATAGCCAATTGATAAAAGCACATCCAATTTCTTAACTCTGCTGATGAAAAATAGGCATTATAGAGACTGAAAATGTTCTATAGCTGATGCACAAATGTCTTGATCTAATGCTACATCGCTGCAATCGTGGACACGTCCGTCACCTCAAGAACAAACACATTACTGTAAGGAGCATCATCATAATGGCCTTCAAACATATGGCCATCCATCTTCACAGCATGAGTGTGTGTCCCTCTGCGAGTGTCTGAGTGCTTGAATTAGCACTTAAGTGAGGGAGACCTTGTGGGAATACACCTGCCGGTGGGTGGGAGAAAACGATAGCGCCTGTTTCTGTGAGGTTATTTATTTCTGATTGCATTTGTTATTTAGCATATGCTGTTAATCATAAAGCCTTACACTGTGTTGACAAACTAAAAACATCTCTTGCATTTTAATATGAGCCATTCTCTTAATCTGTCACAACTCTGCGAAATCTCATAGGTTCCATAATTGGTGTATAATAGCAGTGTTGATTCTCGTATATTTTCCATACATTTTTCCCACAGGGATTTAAAAAAAAGGCTTAGTTAAAAAGAAGAAAAAAAAAGAGCAAAAAAGAAAAAGTGATATTTAACAGCATACTTAATGGCTTTAATTGTCACGGAACGGTCCGCTTTGTGCAGTGTATGTGCGCGCTTCTCAGCTGGCAAGGAGCGGAAGACACGGAGCATAGGCTTTTAACATTTATTTAAACTCAGAACACACGGAAAACAACAGGCTGACGAGGCAGCAGCACAAAACAACACGAGCGAGACTCGATACATATAACTTCAACAACGGATAACAAAGGCTCAAAGACACCGGCTTAAATACACCACACTAAACGAAGTGGGGGGGGACAAGAGGAAACACACATGTGCAGGGCATGAGACAATCAGGACCGGAAAGACCAAACATGGGCATAGACAAGAACAAACGAATCACAAAGACAGGGGGGAACATGGAGCAAACCAACATGGACTAAAGACACGGACAGAGACAGACACAGG
>JAUMHI010000001.1:1680202-1729930 GCA_032359435.1 Enteromius unitaeniatus | reverse complement strand
AATGTATTTATTCTGCTTGGTTATGATTAGTTTGTGCAATAAATACCTGTACAGTAACTGCATTTGCCTGTGTGTGTTTATATTCTTCAGAGGTGGGTAGGTTTGAGGTAGGAGTGGGGTTTGATGCTCCAATAAACCTAAGAAATTATATAATGAATTTATATATGTATGCAAACCATGACATTAAGCCAAACAGCTGAAACAACAGAGGACCCCTCACGTAGAAATGTTCCTGAAAGGGGGTACCTTGACGATCAAAAAAACGACGCAAAATGGTCCTGACCAAGCATCAAAATGTGACGAGTTGGAGTGAGACTGTGTTGTTATTTTTTGCAACTTTAGAGATCTCATTTATGCACTTACAGCTTACTCCAAAGAGAAAGGAAAAGTTTTTTTCTGTCACAGATGGAGTTATGGTTGCTTGCCGCTCTTGCCTCTGGCTTGCTTAGTTGCGGACACTTAATTTCAAGCAATATCATCGACTTGATTGCACAGATACTATTTGAACTGAACTGAGCTGTATAATGACATCACTGAATTCAATAATGGACTGCTTTTAACTAAAAAATTTAGTGTTTACTATTGCTCTTTTTTGTTGTTGTTGTTCTGTTCTGTGGAACAATTTCACTTTGGGTCTGTCAGTCTCTAACTTTTCGGTTGTTGGAATATTCCTGGTCTCCACCTCCAACCTTCAAAACCTGTACTCTACATTAACCCGTCAACTCATTGACTCTCTGTGCCAGCCCATCATCTTCCCTTTTCACCACCCTCTGCCATTTCATGTCTCTTCCTTTTCTGTGGTGCAAGGTCACTCCTTCCGGAAGGGAGCATTCTGTCACAGATTTGGTTAGTCTGGACTTTGTTTTCAGTGTGTTTTGTTTAGTTAGTTGTCATAGTTATTGATCTGAGTTCATTATTTTCAGGTGTGTGATTATCCCCATTTGGTTCCTTTCTGTTCAGTGTTAGTTTCTCAGGTATCATTAATGTATGTGTGTGTGTTGCCAGCCTATCTTGTGTGGATACACAAAATATAAAAAAAAATTAATAAAAAAAAAAAAAAAAAAAAAAAAAAAATATATATATATATATATATATTTATGTATTATATTTATGCTATATATATATATATTCAAATCTAAATAAACTAAATTGGTAATATCTATACACACACACACACACACACACACATATATGTGTATATATATATATATATATATGTATATATATATATGTACCATATAGCAAAATGTTCAAAAGTTTGAAAGCCCTATACTGTCGAAGTGAAGATTGTTCAAGGTTGCCGAGCAACATTGGAACATGCCACATTATTATAAAATTCAACAGATGTGCGGTCACAGGTGTGCAAGTATGCATACATTTTCCAATGGCTTCAGACATACCTAGCCAGATTCACAAGGTTGAAATTTCTGCAAAAATAAGACTATTGTGATACCGTTAGCGTGATATATACGGTTTTTGTCAAACAGCCTATCCCTAATGATGATGTGATTCTAGCCCGGCGGTTCAGGTGTGTGTGGCTGATCATGAATCAAAGAGGATGTTCTGACCACCCCCGCATTATACTGGGATACAGTGTGCTCTCTTCAAGTAAAAATGTGATGTGCTGAGAGAATGCAGGAGAGTAAGAAAGGTGTGCTGAGAAGCTGAAAGAAGAAGACAGGTGTGGTGTGGATTGCTTAAGGCAACACACAGGTACATGAGTGCAAATCTGTTGGGAATCACAACACATCTAGCTTCTAGCTTTTGTCTGAGGTCTGTACACATGTTCTATATCTCCCCTAAAAGTCATCCACACAAACACAAAACCTCAGGATATGCTGTAACCCCCCCAAAAAAGGATTGATCTATTCTTTGACCAAAACAAAGCAAGTACCTGAAACCCAAAGGCAGTGAAAGTGCACAGACAGCTTTCAGATTGGATTCTCATAACGTCCTCAGGGAAATGCATGCGTAAATTTCCGTAGTCTGGGTGTATACGTTCCATTGGGTCCTATCTACTTTGCAGCTGCCGGCTTCAAAGAACACAAAAACAAAATAAAAAACAATGGAGGGAGAGGAAAGAGGGACTGTTGAGCCTGTTAAAATTCAATTTCCAGCCTCCTCTGCAACCGATGGCGCATGGTACCACTCACTCCCATGATAATCAAACTGTCAGACACACAATCGTTGTGGGAAAGGCTCTTCTGTACTCAATTCGCTTTTGCCCCCAAAAGTAAACACAACTTTATATGCTTCCTGTGTCATTAGGCCTGGGGAAGATACACTTTCAAAGATGGGTGAAAGAATTTTAACCCAAAGAACTCACACTGTGGCTCACAATCAAAGCTTATCAATGCTATTTACTGTAAATGGGGAAAAAAATCTTATTATTGATGAAAATAGTAGCTATAGGTGTACAAAACACTGGTTTTTATAATCAATAATCATATATTGAAAACAGGTGTAATGCTGTACTAATTAATTTGTATTGGTCAAAAAAAAAGAAAAAAAAAGGGGTTTGGTCTTGTTTTCTAAAAAACAGCAAAACAAATATTGCCTAAAATATTAAAAACTGTTTTCAGAGAAAATTTGTGACATTTCCTGTTGACATAAGAGTTGACGTAAAGCACACAGTGGGCAAAAAATGAATGTGTATCTTCATTAGTATCTTTATTTTTGATTTTTGTCAAATCTTTTATAATGATATCATAATTATTAACTGTTGAATAAATTGCCACAATAACAAGTGTATATAACTGCCAAATTCAAATGACTGCATCTCAGCAATACTTTGGAATAGAAAGCAAGCTGGAAGAGTTTTCATTGCATGAATTATAATGAAAATATTATCAGGCAACACTGACAAATTGTTTCAAAGCATAAATCTAACAAAATGTAGTGTACGCTTACAGCAAGAAATTAAACTGACAATGGGATGAGAAGAATAAACTCCAGTAAACCGATCTTGTTTTAGGAATGTTCATATATATATGTAAATATTTACTGAAAAGCAAGACTGATTAAGAAAATTGGGTTTCGCAGTACAGAACCAGAATTTATAAAGTAAAATAAAAGCTTTCACAGCTTCATTTTAATCTCAGAAATCTCAGAAAAAGCCACACGATACAACGGCAGATATCAAATTTTATTTTATAGTCTCTGGCTGTTTCTCGCCTGGCTAGCAGAAGTTGAATGAAATAAAGAGAAAGTAAATGAAGTGTGGGAGGAGACGATCAAGTGTGCTGATCTGACACACTCAGCATTTTGAGCAATTGCTCACCTTATCTCCATTTAATATCAAGGGAGAAAGGTACATAATGTATTTAGTTTTACAGCAGGCTTACACAAACACACACACACACACATGCTCAAACACCAAAAAACTGTGGGGCGACAAATTTATGGCTGTTCTCTGAGACAGCTCTCCAATACATCTCAATTTCTCTGCCATATGTTTGCAACACAGGTGCCATTCCTGAGCCTAGATGGACATTTGTCACGCAGCAGGCCCTATTAGCCCCATCGTGTCTGTCGCTCTCCAGGGACTCTGCATAGAGACCCTTTACATGCCCAGTAACACTGCCTTAAGCCCGCTCTTTGACCTCCAGGCCTGACCCCTCTCAAAAGCCCATCCACGCCTCTGGTGATGGCAGAAGGCAAGTGTAACCCAGCCCCTGTCCCTCTCCTCTGGCTGAGACAACCTAGCACTTGGCGAGAAGGCCTGGACATGTCAGTTCCAGACGATGGATGGGACAGATGCAGGTTTTATGGCACCGAAATGCGATCTCTGACGGACGACCCTGTCTGCTGTAACTCAAGGGATGTGGCACGTCACACTCATGTGCAGGAAAAATATTTTAAGAGCCCTTTTGATTAGGATTTCACAGGCAGACTTGAAATTGCAGCCAGTGCAATTTATCTCTTAATGGGGCTGAGTGATAGCTATTCAAAAAAAGAAAAAATAATGAAAGTGGGGCTTATCTGTACCAGCACATCTCGGGCCCAAGCTTGTATTTCAGAGCTGGTTCATCAGAAGACATCTGACCTGCAGTGGATGCATGTGAGTGGGAGTCAGTGTGTGCAAGGAAACGGAAACACTAATGCCCTGACACCCAGAGTGTCAGTGCTTATATCTGCGCTGTCAAACTCTAGATTACCTCAAATGTCCTTCACCCACACCTGTCAGAAAGCTGGGAGCACTCGGAGAGGCCTGTCATATCGAACATCCACCCCCCTCCTTGTCTTTTCTCAATGCTCATTTTGTAAACCTTTCCTCCTGAAAGAGGCTTTACAAAAGGAAGGCCTGAGTCGCTCAATGGGGAGCGTCCATCAATGTCCATCAATGTCTCTTTGCTGCGTCTGCTCACAATGGCAGAGTCGGGTGAAGGGGGCGCAATGTAGCCAGACAAGAGTTGCTTGTTGTGGGAAGAAAGGAAAGTGAACGGCTAAATGTGGACTAATAGAGCTGTGAGAGGCAGAAAGCCAATAGAGGACTGAATTTTTGAGACAGACTGATGGTGGTACTTGCATTGATGAGGCTAATGAGACTGTTTATTTGGGCGACTTGCTGAAATGTGTGTGGGGGAAAAAAGAGAGATTTGGGGAACAGCGTAAAGGACAAGGTGGTGTTCCCCCAGAGTCTGTGATTAAAGAGAGTGGTATCGTCTCTGATATTTAGAGCACATCTGGGTCGAGGCTAAACTCACTGTAGATGTAGCTGGCCACCAACTCCACTGCCCTAGATTACAAAACAAGTGCTTGACTTAAAAGATTAGTTCAGCCAAACATGAAAATTCGGTCGTCATATACTCACCCTCACATTGTTCCAAACCCATTTAAATTGCTTGCTTTTGTAAAGAACAAATTATAAATATATAACTGCTGTCAATTGATTAATCACAATTTAATGGCATTCAGAATAAAAGTTGTTTATATAATGTGTGTGTGTACTGTGTATACTTATATACACATACAGTCTATAATTTATATATGGTATATATGTACATATTTTTATTCACATAATTAAATATAAATATGTTTAATACATGAACAATTTTTCTTAAATATATACATGATTTGTGTATTTTTATATGCACATAATAAATATATTAAAACTCTTTTAATGTCATGCATTTGCTTTGTGATAAAAAAGACCAAAATACAGTTAAAAGTCATTTTTCACTAATAATCAATCAGACCAGTTTTGTGAACTTTTACATTTAACTTTTTAAAAGTCACTATCAGGACATCATTAGTTGTCCCATGACATGTTCCTCTTATAAAAATATTGTATGGTTTCAGTAGACTTGGAATAGAGTACATAAGTCACATCGACTATGTGTTTGTAAACACATGAGTGGGTAAATTATGACTGAATTCTTAGCAACTATTCCTTTAAAAAACATATGTCATAAGAGGAAGTGACTTTTGAAGATTTGAAGCTCCTGGACGGGCAGAGTTACGCACTTTCACGGACTGTTGATGGAGGCATTTGAAGAAATTTAGACTGAGACGTCACGTCAGATGTGTTTTGAGTTGTTCTCGTTCATTCCCTTTGAAGGATGTCTGAGAACATCACTTTTTTAGAAAGGAAAAAAATGAGAAGTTCAGTATTACTTTATTTTATTGCGGCATGTCTGGCATTATGATAAGTGGGATTATTCGCTTTCCTAACTGAAAGGCCTGTAAAATGTCAGCTCTCTGTCGTCAATATGTGTCAAGATGCTAAATTGACATTTCAAAAGCGCACCAATCGTTGAAAGCTAAAGCTGTCATTCGAAGGGCTTGACAGGAATGGAAGGAAAGGTTATTTGTCAACAATGTGGCGGCCTGTCATGTTTCACCTTGCAGAACTTCGCTCTTTTTCATTGGCGGGGGGGATTAATGCAGGCCGCAGTGGGGAGTGGGCGGCCATGCAAAAAGCTGAGTGACATATCAAACTCTCAACTTCCTCACAGATAAACACATTACACAAAGATGATTCGCATCACTGGAACACAATGCAGCCAGACACAAAGTGTCAACGCTTCTCTCAGATGCGCGGATCACAGACGTCACATTTAATGAAGTCACAACAGTACAGGCGAGAGGAAGGAGCTGTTGGACACGATCGACGTTTCTTTAGAAACAGAAATGCCCCGTCAGATTTCTGAGGAAAATGGCTTATCAATTAACAAATTCAACTTTTTAATAATAAAACAAAAACGTCTTGCCTAGCACACCAAGTGAGAAAGGAATAATATAATAAAAATACGTTGCCACTTAAAATAAAACTAGGGAAAAATGCAACAAATCAGGAAATACAAACATCCCTTTAATGAAACAAACTTGCAGACTTGCTCAGTAAAGGTACACTCTGTCCTGAGCTGAACAAAGCTCTTTAAGGAGCATGTTTACATCTGAGGAGCATGATTGCTTGCGGTGAGAGTGATTGAGAAGGATAATAAACAGGGAGCATGATTCACATGAAAAGCTTTCTATCTGCTAAATGCAACTGGTAAAAAAAAAAAAAAAAAAAAAGAACCGCTTGATTAGCTAAAAGCCAGAGCTAAACTACAACATATGCTTGACACTAGACTATCATTTTATGATGGGAGGCTAAAATCTTTGTTTTCCCGTAAAGGAGAGATCAAGCCTTTGTCACCGTATGCAGGCCTCTCCTGTCTTTGTGTGAGATCTGGACAGGACACCATGTCCTCTGATCAACGACCCAGACAGAATTGAAAATGCCTCTTTTGTGAAGCGTCTATAGCTGACAGGTGTGCGCGTATGTGTGCGGGCGGGTGACCGAGGGGAAAAAGGGGCCCAATATGGGTGCATCGAAGAGGAGACATTCATTCTTCAAAAAAGGGAGGTGGGGAAAAAAGAAAAAGGTGGGTGATTCAAGGTCTCTCCTGCTGTCTTTTCCTATTTTGCCACCACTAGCGCGGGCTTCTGGCCTCTAACAGCCAATTTAGCATCAACCCCCAACAGAGAACAGCCATTACCAAAGAGTAATGAACAGAGGCAGAAGGGACAGTTCACCACTCGACTCACTCTGCAAAATTTCAACCAGTCTGTGGCACTGTGGGAGATATGTGGGCTCCCACCTTCAAAAGACTGCAGACGGTGGCTTTGAACGATTATTAATGGTGGTATGTCTGAGGTAAAGCAGAGGCCGCTCGTTCTGGGCGGCGCAGCTGAAATTGTAGGTCAAGCAAACGGAAAGAGGAAGCTGGGTTCCCTCTTCTCGCTCCCGCTCGTCAAACATTCGGACAGTGTGCTATTTATAAAAGATAAATATCAGCAGGTTGTGACATTTATCTGCTTGGCTGTCTATGATTTTCTGAGGGACAAAGTGGTTTTTAAATATTGACAAACTCAAGGGCAAATCATTACTGGAGATCAATTGTACCTCTAGTCTGCGTAACACGCTACACAGAGAAAACGGGAAAAAAAGACTATTTTCTGAAAAAGAATGGAAAACGAGGGAGAGGGAAACAAAGAAAAGTAATTACACCATTCAGAAGGTGGTAAATTTCTCAAGCTGTCAAAGCGCGTGTTGGTAGTGAAAGGCAATTTAAGATGTACCAACGAAGTGGAGGGAGTCTGACATTAATCCTCAGCCTCAGAGCTGAATTGCAGGTTCATAATTTGGCGTAATTCAGAGTAATTGCTGTGGGGTTTGGAGGGATATTATTTCTTTTTTCCACTTTGATGAGTCCCCTGATATTACCACTTGGAGGTGAATTAAAGTGCAAGGTTGTATTTCCGAGGCAATAACGCATGAGTCGCAATGCTATATGAGATTGTATGCAACATCAAATTGAATGCAGAGCTGTGATAAACAGCTTCCCATTTGAGATGAGAAAACCAGAGGAAACATATTTGAAAAGTGTTACCCTTACAACAACCTCAGGCCTATTCAGTTTGTACAGTTCGTATAATATTTTCCCCTGTGCGGTATCCGTCTTTTCTGTGCTAATTCAACAGGTTTAGTTTGGCTCACAGTGACCAGCAGGAAGCTCATGAATAACCACGATGAGTACGCTCAAGGTTAGGGGTTCGCTTAGGCAGGGTGATCATTCACAAGCTGATGGGGAAGCTAATCGCTAGCTGTGCCAGGTGCCGGACAACCCATTACCTTGTCTGACATCGACAGCTCTCAGGAAGAATGAGCTTTATTTAAAAAGCTGATGACGAAACGTTTTGGGTGGTAATGTATTTTTAATGAGCAGGTGAGAAGGAATGTTTGCAGCAGCAGACGGGAGCCGAGCAACACAAAAACACTAGACTGACGCGCACGCGCACACACACACACACACACACACACACACACACACTCGCATGCCTTTTAATGAGGCAAGCAGGGTTGAGTGTTACACTGAACTGTAACTGACATACAGTTGCGCTCCCAATTACATCCAACCCGCGCAGGGGAGTGAAAGCTCTTCCTAACAGCCCAATGAAGTAAATGTAACACACAGAGAGGCAGACAGACAGAAAGACGTATTACTGGTGTAAAAATTGACTCCATGCAACCTTGGTGCAACCGCCCACAGACCTCCAGCAAGACAATACACAAGGTTCCTATCAGAATGAAACACAATATTAATCTTTAACACTTAAATCCATTATAAATAATACAATGTGGAATCACACAGTGTTGCATCACATTTGTGAGTCATGGAAGAAACTTTGCGAATGCACACAAATATGTTCTTTGCGGCAGCTTATATATATATATATATATATATATATATATGTATAGTATATATATATTTTTTAACTATGTATCTCGACACACTCACGCATTTTTAAATTATTCTTTATATACATTATACATTTGGAACAGTAGTAAAGGGAACAAAACCACAAAATAACACAGATGGGAATCATATATATATATATATAAAATGTGCACAAAAGCTTTCCATGTAGAGACGATTTTTTTACACAAATGAGATTGCTTTGATTTTGCGGAAACTTCCTGTTTTGCATTTTTATTGTTGGAGTTCTAAAAAAAACCCCCAAAAAATCTTTCCTTCTAGACCAAACAGTTCCCAAATTCTATTTTCAGAGGTGTTTTTCTAGCTCTAACTTCTTTCCAGAAAAAAAAAGAAATCACTGTTTGAGTGAATGATGCTTCTGATCTGCATCCAACCCTGAATCATCAACTTTTACAGCCCCATTGGACCGTTTCTGCCCCCCATCTGGAGCTGGATTACACCGAACCCTCTCATGTTCATTCTCCAGCAGGCACTGATGTGGTTGGCTAATTTAAACTGTGGCCCATACACCAGACTTCTCTCCCTGTTCGCTGAGAAAACACGGAGGCAGCGAGGAGAATGGAAGTTAGAAGGCAGAAAGCGAGAAACAGTAGGAACTTAAGCAACCCGCGAGGCAAAGTGAGCAAAGCATGGAGTCAGAGGACTCCATCGGCTGTGGTAAACGTTATTGGAGTTCCTGTGCTATAAAATTGCTGCTTTCATGCCCACTGCACCTGACAATAGCAATTGGTGCGTGAGAGAAGAGGAGCCCGACAGGCCTGGTGACCCAAGGCTCAGTTTCAGAGAGTCCGCACTACGGTGCGCTGGCAGCTTCAGCAGGACCCCTGGCTGGCTAATTGACAACAAGAGTCTATGTTGGATGGGTTACGCAGGTGGAGGGTAATCGTTCTTGATGGACACAGCTCTTGTTCGCTGTCTGTCTGTCTATCTTACTGATGCGTCTTCTGCATTTTGAGTGGGTCTTGACCCGATAACAACAGAATAGGACATATTTTATAGGCCCTTTTCTTAACCTTTATGTTTATTCTCACAAAGAAACACAAAGCAAAGGCCGCTCTGGGAAGTGTGTAGGCTATACATATGTGTGTGTGTGTATATATATATATATATTACACGCACACTATTGGTGTAAGATTTTTTGAATATTTTAGAGGTCTCTAATTCTTATTGGGGCTGCATTTATTTGATAAATAAAAATGACAGTGAAAACAGGTGCAATATTATTAGTTTGAAGTAACGGTTTTACTGCTTTCTATTTGAATACATTTTAAAATACAATTTATTTTTGTAAAAGCAAAGCTTCTTTTTTTTTCCCAGCAGCCATTTACTCAAGTTTTCAGTGTTGCTCTGGCCTTCAGAAATCATTATCCATTAAATCATTGTATTGTTTTAGTTAAATATTTAATATTTTCAAAGTTTTAAATAGCTGAACATTTTTGAAACTGTAATACTTTAGAAAATATTCAACTAATTAAAGAAACTTAAAAATAACAGCAAAAATAATTAGGTAAGTAATACGTAAATACATCTGACTCGCCCAAAGCTTTTTCCAATACATAATTAATTAATTGGCCCAACAAATATGAGAGTATATATGTGTACAAGTGAACCAATTATTGCGCAACTTACATCAATACGTGCAAACTGATGAATAAGAATGAATGAAGCACAGCAACTAATGAAGCAGCAACTAAAAAAAAAACAGGTATTGATACTGTCACTTGCAAAAAATAAACCGCTGAAAAAAATAATAAAACAAATAAAAATCATTGACCCAACTTGATTTGCCCCTTCCGCCCTCCATCTCCCACTTTCCTGTTCCTGTTCTGCCTGAGTTCATGTCTTTAATATGGAGTGCTGCAGACAGGAGCCGGTGCACTGACCTGCTGTCTACTCTCAGACTATTAAAACCTGGCCTCTGAGGATGTGCACTGGAGCCTTTTTTCAGCCTGTCCCTCTCTCACTCCTTCCCCCTCTCTCTCTCTCTCTTTCTTTCTTTCTTTCAACCCTGATTTCAATTTGATCTGCTAAGTGGGCCGGGCAGCCCTGCGTCTCCGCAACGATCAGCAACAGCACCTCCACTCATTACAAATATCGATGATCGCTTCAAATGATGAGACGTCAGTGCTTGGAGTGCTTCCTGATCCCCACTTGACAGCCACACACGAGTCAACTTAAAAGACTTACTGGCGGTAAATGTGCATGGGCTTTCCTAGTCAAGCCTGCATCGCCGTGAATCCAGATGGTTTTTGAGAAAGCCCCTCTCTGCAGATAAAAGCCCATCCATTATGAGCAGCCTGACACTGATCAGCTTTTTTTTTCTTCTTTAAACCAGAGCTGCATTTGATTAGGGCACGGATCACATCTTATGGAAGAACAGAAGGTGAATTTTAGTTAAAAGCAGCATACTGTAAACGTCTAGACATGTGTGGTCCAGTTTGGGCTCAGAAATAAAGTCTGTCAACTTTCCTGAAGTCAGTGCACGGAGACATAAAGTCCTATATCCTATAAAGTGTTCTTTAAAACAACATACTTTCATTATGTGCTGCAGAATGAGAGCCCTAAATTTAATTTCGCTGAATAAACAATGGTAAAGTAACTCCGTGCATTCCCCTCATAAAGCAAATCTAATAATCCTCATTATGGATAAATACTAGCCCAAATGAAATGTTTCTGTTTAAGGCAGGCTTTTAGAGGTAAAACTACATCAACACCAATGTCAACAACAGAGTGAAGAAAGCAGATCTTGACAGGTCTCATGGTGACAGGATACCAGCTCGAATAGAAGTACAAGTTCTGGATTGTGTAGAGCACCAATCGTAGAATTTTTATGTGTTTTACATGTCTTTATAAGTTCATAACCGCGGGATCTATTTTATCGGGATGAATGCTGCAGGGTGGGAAGGCGGATATTAAACAGTCCAAACTCTTTACAAATGAACACACAAATTAATTAAGACAGTGTTGTATGAGAACGAATATAAATATTTTTTCTTTAATATTTCTATTATTTAAGGGGATTTTACGAAATATTAACATCTGATTGAGCCTTTTCTAACACAAGGTACTTGCCTAAAACATTATGGTATGTAGTTGATATATTGCATTAGGCTGCAGTGGTTTTTGTGTGCGTTTCATTATAGAGACTAGAACACATTATGTTGTGTTTGTGTGATTGCCGGTGGCCACCTTGATAAGCGTTGGGAAATGGCTCATAAAAAGAATGAGGACATTAATGCTTTTTACAAATCAGAATTTAAAATTATGATAATATGGCGGGAACATTTTACATGAAATTATATCAGTGAGGAAGCTGTGGGGATGAGCGCAGAGAGGCGTGCAAAACAATGCAAGCACTCTATATTTCTGCTCATTTTATAAATGTTGTGTCCTGTGACAAAAATGATCCTATTAATTATCCTTTTATTAAAAAAGTAACTTACTAAAATTACTTTTTATGGAACAGATTAATATTATATATGCATATATATTATTAAAACAAAACAAATGTCTCTAACTAACACTAGCATAATCTATTCTTTGTATATTCTATCTCCTTGTTTTCTTCTAAAATACTTTATAATACTTAATAAAAACAAACAAACAACAATAAATTAATAAAATGTGCTATGTATACCATGTAAGGCAGTATCTTTTCTTTGTTTCATTTGCCGTTTGTAAGTCACTTTGGATACAAGTGTCTGATAAATGTGTATATAGATTTATTCATATTAGTATGATATCGGCGAATATAGAGCTCATACTCAAGGAGAAAAAAAACACACATTTTATACAGAAGCCCAAATTGACCAAATATAGGCAATTGAATTGATAAACTATCAGCCGAATGACAGATAGAATGTAGTTGATTTTGTACCAGTTGCAGCAATGTGACTGTATTACTTGCATACCAAAAACAAGTAAAATTTTGAAGGTTAAGCACCATAAAAGTGTCCCATATGATTTGTGCACTATAGTCTTTTGAAGATCTCACTCGACGGCTATAGCTTAGATGTTGCACAATATAACTTTTTATGTGCTCCACAGTAATAGTCATTTGGGTTTTTAAAGAGAAATGATGATAAAGTTTGCATTGGTTGTGAATTATCCCTTTAAAAAATAAGCCTCAAACACTACGTGTGTGCTTTTACTCAGAACGCATTCTGTTTTATGCGCTCACTTCCCATCACTCCAGCAGCTATGCTCTGAGCCTCCTCCTGTTATTGTTTTCATCTTGTGTCTTTTTAGACGCTAACACAAACAAACACTCTGCTGGTGTGTTCTTGTCCTCATGCACCATGACCTCTGTGTCTTTGTTTGAGAGCCTTAGGAGCTCCAGCTGTCATCAGCATCATCTTAAGCCAGCGTCCCACTAGTCGTTTTTTCATGCGTACGCTTCATTTACATAGTCATTGGAGAATCAGAGGGAGTCTATGCCGCGTCTCTCTGCGGGCGAGTGTTAACAGCCCCAGCAACCCAACTCCCTGCCGACCCGCTGATAACATCTAGCAAGTCTGGAAGCATCAAAGGCAGTCAGATGTGGCTTTGGCATTGACCAATGAGCTCTTTTCACAATGAGAATCTAATGCGACACTGTCCGTAAATCAGTAACCCAGTCTACCCAGAGGATGAACACAACTGATTGAATGTGACATTCTCTAATAAAATTTCCGACAAAGCCGGCACACAGTGGTTTTTACTGGGAACAAACATCCTTCATGCTTTTCTTACTTCGCAGGGCGAGCAGGACAGAGCGAGAAAGAGAGAGTGAGAAAGAGAGAGGGAAGAGAGAGAAAGAGAGGGATGGTCACCTTACCATTACAGCTGTGGCTGAGGGCAGGCTGCGTTACGGGTCTATAGAGAGCGGCCGTGTACTCTTCTTCCGAATCAGAGTCCTGCGCCGCTTGCGTGGTGGCATTACTTAAGACGGAACTCTGGTTGTCATGGAGATTGGGTGAGGGTGGTTGAGAATGGGAATGCTCAGTGACTGATGGACTGGAGAGAGAGGATGGCATGGGAGAACCTAAAGAAAAGAAAACCACTTTAAACCAAAGGAAAAAAAAAACAAAAACTAACAACCGCAAATGAAAAGAACAAACACAGAGCAGCGACTTAAAAAAACGGCATTACTGTAAATAAGAAAAAGTACATATTTTTTTCCTTCTTTTAAAAAATCAAGTTTGAGTGATTTTTTTTGGGCTTGCAAATCAAAACCAAAGCGCACGTTCATGAAGCTGTAGCAAATGAATGCATTAACAAACGCAAGCAGCGTGAACAAAAAACTGTCACCAAACAAAAAACAGCAAAGAATGATGGTTTGGAGCTTAAGCATTCTGTTTGGGATGTTTCTTCTCCACTAGCTGTGGTCGCATGAAAGTTGGACATGACACAGAGCCCACAATTGTCTTAAAGGCCACAGCACTGGTGAGTTGTGAGGCCGGGGAAACCACTCTCCCACACACACACACACGCACACACACTTTCTTTCAGTGGCTGCCAAATTCACTTTATCTTCATTTTAGATCCATTTACCATCAAATCTGCCATTATCAAATGGACACACACACGCACACTTAAAATATTTAGGCACGAACACAAGTAAAGACTTCAAGGACTTCAATGAATAAAACATTTTTTCCCAGCAATGTGATATTCTGTAGTAAAGCATCATGACGTACAGTGAGAGAAAATAATTATTATTTTTCATGCTATCCACCTGAAAATGTTTCTTCCGCTGTGCTCTTTTCTTCACAGTATCTGGAGCTGATCTCTCACTCATTCCCAAAAAAGAAAAAAAAAACTGACCTGGGCCCAGTGCCTCCACTTAGCATATAATAACAGATTATTAGACATGGTCAAGGACCCCTGATCTGAGAGCAGTCAAAGGCAAAGGGTGAGGGCAATGAGTGAATAGTAATTAAACTGACTGGCTTTCAGCTCCCTGTCAGGGGGTCTGGACACACTCATGAGACAGTGAGCAAAGTCACCTCTGCTTCCTTGGCATGTGGCTTTAGAGTCCTGGAAACACTCTTTACATGGCACTGCACTGTGAAAAAGAAGTAGATAAAATCAAAGGACGTGCAAAAAAAAAAGAAAAAAAAAAACTGTGTGTGTGTGCATCTGTGAATGATATTAAGAGAAAAAGAAACAGAGATGCTGAAAGAGCATGGGAGAATTATTATTTTGTAATTATTGCAAGCTTTATTTATATATTTAAGATATGAAACACAATTACAGGCAGATCCTCTGGGAGCAGGGCTCACACCAGCCGGTCTGCCCATCCCAACCAACAAATTAAGTGCCATTAACATTATGTGCTGCCACTGATACACCACTGTGTGTGTGTGTGTGTGTGTTGAATCTACTGTGCTCAGACCAACTGACTAAAGCAATAAAGTGTTCACTCTTGGCTGAACACTGATATAAAGATACACATTAAATGGCCTCTGATTCACCACTGCATTCATTACAAAACAGACACGGCTGTGATTGGTCACAGTGCTCAACCACTGAAAAACAACTTTCACAATCAATTAATCACAGCAGATATAATTGCAATGTTGATAATATTTATTGAATTACCCGTTTACCTTAATATATTGTTATATATATATATATATATATTATATAATTTTGTTGGAGTTTTTATGTTTAGAACTTAATTTAGGGGACATTTATATTTGCATTTATCCAACATAAAAAAATGGTTATTTAATGGAGAAAGTATGTTTTAATGCAGGGGTGTCAAACTCATTTTAGGTTGAGGGCCGGATTGGAGAAAATGTCCCCTTGTGCGGGCCGAATTATTTTTTGTTGAACCCTGACACCTTTAAAATCCTTCGCTCACAATTACAGTAATATTAACCATACAATCTACAATATACAAAAATCTAGAACACTTAAGATTATGGTTATTTTAGGGATGTGCAATATTGACACATAATGTCAATTTTTTCATTGATTTATTAATTATTATTTTTATAGTGATAATTACCATATTTTTCACTGTATTTTTTGAGAAAGAACTTTTGTTATTGTCATGGATAAATAAAGTCGCCATTAGGTGTCAGTAAATGCCCTTCTTCATGAGTGATCCATTGACTTATTGGTTAAAAAGATTGATTCAAAACAGCTGATTCGTTAAATATTTGTTGAGAAACAGCCAGTGATTGCCTTTATGAATCGTCCAGTGCTGCTCTGAAAGGTTGGCTTTGTTAAAAAACTTGTTCTTTTTTTCTCCAACAATACAGTTAGGATTTTATTACATGATAAATATCGCACACTCCTCGCTCTTTAACTCTCTCCATACGAAGCTGTCCAGTGCGTCGCAGTCTCGTTTAATATTGTACAAATTTACCACAGCCACGAGATGTGATTAAACATACCTGTCTGCGTTGACTTTATTTATTCTTAAATTTTGACTACTCCGAGTTAAAATTCTTCTTTTGAACATGTTTAAAATGACTAATAACTTGCCACACACTCGTCAGTCACAAAGCAGCTGTCATATTTTCACCATGCTGCTCACGACTCGGGCGCGTGTGGTGTTGACTGCCGACCTGAGGCATAACATCAACGTAAATAAATGAGCAATTTGTTTTGATTTAAATTGAAAACAAAATATTGTAGCCAATACACATTATTTAATTTTCTAGATTATGTATTATTATTATAATTATTTATTTCTTTTTTTAAATCATCCTGTGGGCCAGAGGTGATTGGGCACCTCTGTGCGCCGTATTCAGACCGCGGGCCGTATGTTTGACACCCTTGTTATAATGTAAACAAATAAGCTAAATCAATGTGGATACACAGTTATTTTAATTTCTTTATAATTTGTGCAATTAATTATCAGGGTTAAAAAAAAAATTATTGGAAAATAAGCAAAACCCCAAACCATCAGTATAATAAGATTACGTGTTAGTAATCATTATTTAAACACATTTTTACATAAAAATGAACTGCGTACATATTCATGGTTATATTATTATAAAGTATAATGCATTATCTAATATTACACAATCAATTGGGTGTTAATTGTGTTTTAACACATTATACATTTCAAAGGTGCAACTTTTACACCTTTGAAATGTATTTGAGAGTAGCTGAAATTATTCATGTGAACATTCAGCTGATTAAAAGGTGTATCACAACTGTAATACAACAAGTATGCCTTTTTAAACAATATTACACGAACAAGAAATGTCTAGAATTTGGTGGTGGATAATATTTAGTGCTACAGCACGGTGAGTGTGATATAACTTTCATACAAGAGTTCAATTAATACTTTAGACATAATGCCACGCACTCTGTGGCTGCATCACAGCTGTGGTGACGTTCAGTACAACAGCACTAAAATCATTTCAAGTAAAGTGCTACTGATAATACTAAAAAGCTTCAGACGGTTTGAAGCACGCAAGCCTTTTATGGTGAGGAATTCAGCTGCTGAATGGACTGAGGGAAGCGAGTATGCAGAGGGCACTGTGTAATCCTGGTTTCGCAGCTTTTTTAAAATTCATTTCCTCTATCTCTTCGCCTCTCATCCCGCTTTCATTCGCCCTTTCTCTCTCTGCGATAACCAAAGTTCTTTATGTGGTTTCATGCCAACCTGCTCCATCAGCACTCCCTACTGCCTGCTTCACGCACACATACAAACGTGAGGAGATCAAACACAGATTGACCCGCTCTCTCGTGTGTAATGATTTGTGCGAGCAGATGAAGAAGTTAAACACGGCACATAATCCAGTGCAGCTGTCAATTAAAGCCGAGAGCAGAAACACAAGATGAAACCGCTGTTGAAATAGCAGGATGGGAAGCGTTATCTTCTCTATTGTTCCAGTGCACAAACAAATCAACTCATAAACACAATGAAGAATTTGTTATTTTGGTGAGTTGGAAAAAAAAGAGAGAGAGGGGTGGAGAAGTACTCCCATGCTAGTGCATCAATTCAGCAATAATAAACTATATATATATATATATATATAAAAAAAAAGAATCTGTGCACAACTCAACAGAAAGCTTCATGCTCTACAAATGACCGTCTTAGACACAACGCCAGGTGAAATAAATGATTAGCTTTAATAACACAAATGAAAAAAGTTTTCTGCTGAGTGTTCATTAGTCTAATTGTAGGCGGTTTGTAGTTGCTAAGCAACTCTCTGTGCTTTAAACACACACACACACACACACACACACACACACCCAACGCAGTAGAGTCAGTGATGAGGGTATTATTTCCACAGTCTCATCATTCCATGGCGGTAAACTAAAAGCGCTTGTTTGTCAGTCATTGATTTTTTTCTCCTTCTCTTTGTTTGATTTCGCCCAGTGTTCCTCTGCATTCTTTTTTTTTGCTGTTGCATGACACTGGGTCAAACCTAATCAGCAACTTCCTGCGCATGCTGTGTGTGCAACCTGTCTGCTCTACCGCTCTCCGCTGCCTGCTCATCCCCGATCTCATATGCAGGCCTCTAGGTTTTCATATTCTAATCGATAGCAGCCCGTGCCTCAGTGCTAACAGGAACGCTTAAGAAAAGCCGCGCTGCTGAAATCACTAACCGTCTGTCTCTCTCTCTTTGTGTGTTTACTTGATCCTTAGTGGACGCCAGAGAGCACAAACAAACCTGAAGGACCCATGCCTCAACAAGAGAAGTATGTGGATAAATCATATATGAGTATATACAATCACAGTCTGATTTGCCAGCAGCTTGGTTTTTTACAATTAAAGAGAGAAGTAAGTGGCAGAGATGCACAAGAAGCAGTTGACACGTCACAGTAACACAGAACTGAGCACATTCACAGACTTTGATGCATGTGAAATTATTTGTTGAGAAAAAAAGACATGCCATGAATATGATGGTAAAAAAAACGTGAAGTTGGACTGTGAAGTTTTTTGCGTGGCTGTATGGACCCCCTGTGGGGTGGGCTCGCTGACTAACACATGACAAACGCTCTGTCAGACTGGATGAACAGATTGGATGCCTTTAGAGATTAACTAATACGATCTATCATTGGATGCAAATTAAGAAATGGAAACGAAAATTGTTGGTCACTTGAATAATAAGTAGATGCTGCATAATTAGCACTAGGCTGTCACAAATTATGTGTAAAAGTAACAGAAGAGTTCACATGATTGTTAAATGAATCTTAAAACATTAAAACAATCAATATAAGAAACAAAATAATAATTAAGTGAATCAAATTGTTACATTTTATATATTTAGAAATAATTAAATAATGCACAACAAAATTACAAATTTTTTTATTGAAATTACAGTGAAAACAGTGAAAAAAATTAAAATATGACTATACCATCATATAGACCCTTGCTGGCCCAGACAGACTTTTGCACATTTTTAAATGAGCAATTTTTAAATTAGAATTAATGCATTCATTTATTTAATACTAATACTAAAACTAATAGAACACAACTACAATACTGTTACTACTAATAATAATATACATTTTACATTTTATAATTTTTTTTACTACATAATAATAATAATAATAAACTATAATGATGATGATGATGATGATTATAAATACTATACGTAGAAATTATATTTAAATGTAAATGTCATTCAAATTATTTGAAAAAATTCTAATGCAACTTATTATTATTATTATATTTAAATGTCATTAAACATGCATTGTCTAATTTATGCATCTAAGACGACATGATTACTGCTATTATTATTGTTACATTTAAACGTCATTAAACATTAATTTTAAAAAAAGTTACAACAAATTGTCTAATTTATAAATCTAATGACACATTTTATTATTATTATTGTTGTTTTTGTTATGTGTAAATATGTCATTAAATACAAATGTAAAATAGGTTACAGGTTATTTTCTAATTTATTAATCTAATGCAACATTAGATCATACTTTGCCTATGATAAACAGCAACATTTTGTGTGGGGATAAAAAAACAACAAAAAAACCCTTTAAAACAATGGTATTTAAAACCTGCATAAAATACATCACAGAAAACTAAATTAAGTTTGCAGCGAGTTTAAAATTTGCAGCAAAAATAGGATGAAGTGACAAAGCAGCAGTGGCCTTATCCATCAACTGGGTTGAAATGGCCCAGGGCCATTCTTATTGTTGAGCCCCGCATGTGCATCATTAAAACCACTCATGCAAACAGTAGGCCTGAACATCAGCACTTATGTATGTTGATAGAAATACAGACAGAGAAGAAATTGTAAACAGAAGATGGAGAAAAAATGCATGAGAAATAGATGAAAGAGAGAGAGAGTCTGAAAATAATAACAGAAAAGAAAATGAGAGAGAGAAATGACGTTCTGGCCTATTTTCTATCAGACTGATCTTTTAGTGTCATTTTATCCCTTTTTCTGTTTTGTCTGTAGAATTATAACATTTTGGAAACACACACACACACACACACACACAGACAGACACACACACACAGGGGAGCTGCGGGTTGAATACCAGAAAGCTTGAGACTGTTTGTGTCTCTTGGAGTGGAACAATGCCTCCAGTATCCCTCGCTCTCTCAATCTCTGCCTCCCCTTCTCTCTTTTTGCTCCCTCTATCTTTTCATTTTCTCGCTCCGTAGCTAGCTTCTCTTTTCCGCAGCCCTTTTCCCCTTCGGGCGACATGTGAAATGAAGCAGAGATGGTCCCTCAGTGGTGAGGAACAGATAAAGAAAGAGAGAGAGGAGGAACAAGAAAACGGTTGAAGAAAGAGATAGACTTATACCCGTACACCTGGGACTTCTGGCTGGCCTAACATGAGAGAGACAGACTATGCTCCGACGCCGCTCGAACAGGAAATAGATTCACAATAGCTTAGGCACGCACAGAATTAGCAACACACCTGCTTTTTAGCGAGTCAAGGATCTCTTTTGTGATCTAGAACGTCTTGTGAGGATGCTGACAGGGCAACATCTGAAAGCCGGCTCGAGAGCGAGTAATCTGCCTGCAAAATAGGATCCAACAATGTTGATTTACCTTCTAATGCATATTAGATTTCTGGTCACATGATACAGTAGCGTTTAATGCTATATACAACATGTCTAAATGTATAAATAGGATATTAGATATGAACACTAAACAAACATTCAATCAGCACTGTAAAAGTAATAATTATTTGTTTCTGTGGAAATAAAAGTGGAAAATGCTGTTTAATGTTAACTTTTGATTTAAATTGATTGATGGGGCAACAAATGAATTAAACAGTGATAAAGGTGGGTGATCTATCATAAACGCCATTAATAATTACGAGTGTATAAATATTTGATGTCTCTCTGAGTGCTAAAGGTAAGCCTGGAGGTGATGTGCTGAATGATCAATCTGAGCGAGCTAGTTTTAAACTTCATTACCGAACACCCTAGTCTGCACATGCCAATATTTCACCAACAATCAAAATCTGCTGGAGCTCTCTGATGCCTGTTCAGACTCTCTCGTGCTTCCCCTTCTCTCCCTCCTTACAAGACATTCGTTGTTGCTACAGAAATAAAAAGACCCAATCCATAAACACCAATAGCATTCTCTCTCTCTCCTCTTACATTCACCTCCTCAATATATCCCCCTCTCGTCTCCCCTCAGATCATCACACATCTCATTCTACTTCATCTCGGTCCTCTTTCCTCTCTCTCAGCACTCATTTCCTTTCTTTTCTCTACAGAGTACAGAGGGTCATAGTCCTCTTTGTGCGTGCGTGTGTCTGTTTTGAGGATTCATAGACATGCGTGTGTTGATCGAGGATATTGTCACTACCATACGAAGACAAAGAAATAGCGGCTAAAAATATTTCTGCTCCCCAAAATAAATATGTGAGCTTGCTTAAAAATGTAAACTGACACTGCAAATGTGCACGATACTGCAAAATAAAATACATTCGAACGGAAGAGTATGTGGACACAAATATTGATACAGCTAATTTCTTGAAATTTTGTACAACCCCACAACCAGAACCAAAATGTTTAATTTATGTAAAGGCCACAAAAACATAAATCTTATTTTAAACATTCTTTGCCTTGTACTTCAAAAACAATTCGAAGGACGAGCTGTTTTCTGGAGTGGGCCGACTGGCATGAGATCTGAGCGGATCCATCCATGCTGCTGAATCATAAATGCCTTAGAGATGCCAGAGTGACGGTACTCACAATTTACAGCTAAATGTAGCAGCTATGACACATTTATAGGTATATTTCATTGTCTACAAGCAGCTGTTGCTATGAATTTGACAAATAAAACTTTGAACTTAACTTTTGCCATTACGAAGCTATTATATTCAATGGGGTGCTATTTTTATTTTTCAGTAGGCATCATTACAGGCAGAAAGGACAATTTGCAGTGCTATTTTTTTAAATAAAATAAAATAAAATAAGAACAGCCCCATTAAAACAAAACTGAAATTGAAAACCGCAATAAATAAAATAAAAAATAAAAATCTAAACCATTATACTTGTGATGATACACACTCCATCCGCAATGATGCCTGTAATGATGCGCACATAAGTGTCAGTCTGCTGGCTAATGATGATGTTATCTCAGGTCTTTGCCCCTTCCGCAACAACACCCTTCAATACCTGGCCTGCTTCCTGTGATCGATCAGCCCTCGAGCCCGGGCCCCCACCTCGCCTCGAAACGAAAACAACCCAAAGCACGTCTCTGACACTCTGCCTGTCAGCCTCCAAAACCCAGCAAATGAAGACGGATTCTCCTTAATTGGGTTTGGGATGACTTCAGCGCGTGCGTGATGATGGGGGGAGAGCTATAATTCCGCCATTATGATCCGGAGACAGCCGTGTTTCATTCCCGCACAAAGTGCACTATTCGATTTACAATGATTCATGCCGCAGCGATGTTAATGGTGCAGACGGAAGCGCGTGGAGAGCGTACTTTGGAGGGTAGCGTTTAAAAACGAGCTAACCTTAGTGTATGCGCATACACATACTCTCTTTAAAAAAAAAAAAAAAGTGTTAAACGAATGATTGAAAGTTATGATGCATACAGTACAGTCGTGGGTTTCGCCTTAAAATGCAATATATTCTGTGTGGATACTGTACACGGGGTCTTTTATATAGAGTACAATAAATAGAGCAACACCACTGGTTACTGAATTACCAGTCTTACTATAGGATAATAAGGGAAGGTCAACAATTATAAAGAAACGTGAAAACCAGTAGAGGAGAAGAAAAGAACAGATTTATTATAGAGGATGAATAGGTGAAAAGATGTCAGTTGGAGAATGTTCCCGACTACGCTTCCCAAGCTGCAGCGCTTTGCCGAAAATCACAAAAAAGCGCACACCTCCAAATAGCAAGGTCATTTCAACATTTTATAAACAAGCAAGAAAACATCATATATACGAAAACACACACTCATGCATGCGTACTCACACAGTTCCAGAGACTTCTGCCTTCAGTCTAATTGGGTCCTTCTTATGCGAGAAAGCCAAAGAGTGCTCATCAACACATGTGCTGTTAAACACAACCAGGGCTAGCCCAGTTTATGGCTGTAACCAGCAAATGGTAACAGCAGGGTGCTGAGGGAGAGCCTGTTAACACACACACACACATAATCACACGGCCAATTACAATGAGGGGTGCGGGCAGGGTCCTTCCGCGGGTCACATGTGGTTAGCTGCCGCAATGGCAGAAAGAGTGTGGAGAATTTCTGGCTAGCTGAGCGCTCTTTGTCAACGGATTACTGCGGCGGAGAATTTTACAGACAATGCTGTTGATCTTTGATATGCAGATATTATAAACACACACATAAGAAGCTGCGTGTAGGAAGAGTCCTTCAGCCTCTGTACATAATGCTGGGAACAGCGGTCTTCTGCGTTGTGTCGGGCCGATTCAACAACGTGCCAGAATAAGGGATTTAAGCAAATGCAAAAATATGTGACTGGGTTCAGCCCAAGTAGTTAACCAAAGAGAGCCAATCCACACCAGCTGGAGATAAGCTGGCTTTATGAACTGGCTCCCAGAAGCAGATATCTACCGTACAGGAATGTCAGATGGGGATGTAGACTAGATATAATCTAAGAAATGTCATGATTGTGATTGTGGCGAGTGTTGGTTTTTCCAGGTCTGCTTCCCAGTCTGGTTCACAGCTAGCTAGCTAGATATAAGACAAGCAGAAAAGTAGGACAGAGAGATACTCCATATGTGACACGAGTAGGATGATGAAGGTTTCAGAGGTCAGGTTGGAACCCCAGGCCACCACCCTCACAAACTGACCTTTGCACCCGCAAATCCAATCTCCTTTCCAGTTCAGCATGCAAACCGTCCCTCTGGGAGGGCTTGGACCCACTCACACTCCAGCTGCTGAACTAGCAAACTAGAATAACCTCAATCTGCCAATAGCAACAGTTTCTTTTTACTGTGTTAGCTTGTGAAGAGCAGACTTACATAACAAATGACTTAAATAACACCCATTCCTGTTCGGTGTAACACGAAGCCAGCCTTAGGCTCCTAAGACACGGGCATTCTGAAAGAAGATGCACAGGGAGATCAAAAGGCTCAAGTAGTTAAGTCCTGGTGAAAGGCCTCCTCATCCAGAGGTGAAGGGTTGAGCAGCGGGGTCAGAAAAAAAAAAACCTAATCCTACCCATCCGCTTTAGGTAACTGAACGAGAGCAATCGAAAGAAGAATAAGGGTCAGTGAAGAGAATGAGAGTAAGCATCACAACTGACGAGAGCGAGTGAGAGAAAGAGAGAGAGCGGCCGGTCGCCATTTGCTTTCAGCCTTTTTATGGCACCGTTTCATGTGCTGTTAAGCAGCACCTTCTTTCACGAGCATGTTTTTGGAGGCAAAACAAAGATGAATGACTCGTTAAATAAAGTTTAAGAGAGACTCGTGAGTGACGCTGATTACGTCTCTTTACACCAAGGGCATTGTGCTGGCTGGTAATTTCACACAGTTAAAAAAGCTCCAGTGCCTGCTGAGGACGGAAAAGAAAAGCAGCTTGGAAATAACAAGTGGGGACAATGGCTTCTTTGCTTGCAGTGAAAAAAGATAGGCACGAAGAGAAATGTGCACGCTTAGAATGCTGAGCTATTGATCTTGCTATCTACCCGCTCCCACTTTCTTTCCGCTGTGCCACACAGCTACATCCACACACATATGCAAAGTCAATAAACAAAAGACATTTTCATACTGTTATTTCACAATTGAATCATAATTAAAAAAAAACTACTATTTTTATTTCCAATAGCAGCACTTAAACTTCACACTTTAATGAAGATCATGCAAGATAAATGCAAACTTTCTCGCATGTAATGCGATATTTCTCTTTCATTTTTATGTCAAAACCTCTTTGCAAAGTCCAAAAACTTCTGGTTCATTTGCCAGATTTTCGTTGTGGATTCAGACATTTGAACCGCACTCTACTGTGTGGGTGAGCAACATTTAGTATATTGCGGTGTTTTTTACGAGCCATTAAGAGTGTTGGGAACCGACCCTCAAGCACGGACAGGAAAAAGCATTCAGTAAAGACATGTAAAACATGCTTTTCCAGGAACAAAGGCTCATCGTGTTTCTGTGACAGTGTCAAAGACGCTTCTGCGTGCAAACACTACACTAATTAAACCGGAACTGGCTGGTGACTTTCATATTTCACAATGGAGCTGGTACCAGCACTGTCACGTGGCTTTACAGTCACTCTGCTATGAAGACGTAGCCGGACAGCATGTAATAAATTAGTTGTTGCTGCAGATAGCAGTTTTCCTTCCTTTTGTCTTTAATAGAGCGTGCTGTGAGCAATTACCTCTGCGGAGAGGCATAATCTCTCAGCATTAAGCCAACCAGCACTGCCAGTGCTACCTTCTGGGCAAAGTAGCAGGCTGAGGCCTCTCGGAGGGTGTAATCTCACACATGCACATACACATACACAAACACCCAAGCCTTTCATTATCCTCATCCCTTGTGATAACAAAATCAGTCAAGGAGCTCGCCACCAGACAACACCCGCAGCACACCTGCCATACGGCCTGCGCTGTTACCTCAGGAGACCGCAGCTAGGGACCAATCAGAGGTGCGAATACGGTCACCGTGGGACAGCGGGCCAGGAGATGCTGCAGCTGAAGTGTCAAGGGGATTCATCAATCGCAAATCATTGTGTATGGAGGAACAACCTGAGTCCCTGAGCACAGAGCTGTAAAGCAGGAAACAAATTAGACTCTCAATTTCAGCTAGCTCCTTTCAGTCTTGCTCAAATCAAACTGCTTTTCAGTTTTGGTATGAGTGTACACACAACTCTGTAGCACAAAACCAGTCGTAAGTGACACGGGTATATTTATACCAAGAGTCAAGCCAACAATATACATGTATGGGTCATATTTTTATGAATTAATGGGATATTAAGTAAAGATCATGATCCTTGAAGATATTTAGTACATTTCCTACCGTAAATACATCAAAACGTCATATTTGATATGAAATACTATATGCATTGCTAAAAACTTAATTTGAACAACTTTCAAGGTGATTTTTTTGCGCCCACAGATTCCAGATTTTCAAGATTATTTATTAGGCTTTCAGATGTTTAAACTGACCCTTATGATATGGTATCATTCATATATATATATATATATATATATATATATAAATATAAATATATACACACACATATGAGAAGAATTCAATGAAAATAACCTATTTATAAACATTAATGTTCAAATACTGAACCTACACATAAAAGCCTTATAAAACAGGCTCATTTTACAAGAAAATTTCAAACGACGCTTGAATTCTTCATATATATGTATGTATAATTGCTACTTACCAAAGCAAGCCCTCTACCCCTGAGAATAATTTACACATCCAAATATACATCAGTCTCACCTGTCACACAAACTCACAACAGGCACTTTTAATTGAGCTGAGTCTCAAAGTGAAGATTCAATAAGCAGGATTAGTTTGGTGAATGGATGGATGACGATAATGCCGCCTAAACTAGGTCATTCAGAGGTGTCAGACGGCCTAACAGGAGGCCAGAGGCTTATCCATACAGTCAAGCCCCCTTAGGGTCAGTCTCAGCTGGCTGGCACAGCTCGCTGTGAGGGAGCATTCCTCTTTTTACTTTATGCCAGCATGTTTTTTTTAGAAAATGGTGTGCCACCGTTGTCTGGTTGGTGGCAATACTCTGGGAGCAGATGTTCAAATGGCACCAGCTGAGAGCAGAGCAGGGGAGAGAAAGGGAGTGGATGGCGGATTGGGCAGCAAACAAAGGGCCTGCCTCGCACACCCGGACCAACAACAGGGAGACAACACATCTGGCCCGAGATGAACAAAGAGAGGAGGAAGGCACTAGGACGTCAGCAGGGCGCTTCTTCCATCTTTACACGCGAGGCTTTCATCCTGCCGATGACGCCAAAAAATATGTACACTTCCCCGTGGAGCGCCTGTGGCAAAGACGGAGCGAGTGCGAGGGTTGATGCTGGGCGTCAGATGGAGCGGCGGGTGTTGCGTGCCCACGCATCTGGCCTGGATCTCAGTCGCGGCCATTGAGCCCCCAAACATCCAGGCAAGCACACTCCTTCAGATACACATCCGCGGCTTAGAGAGCCACTGTCAGACAACTGCAGTAAACATGCCTCAGATCCTAGATAAAGCTCTCCACAAAAGAGCCCATCTGCGAGGGTGTGGATGTGTATGTTTAGATGTGTGTGTGTGTGTGTGTGTGTGTGTGTGTGCGTGCACGCGTTCTTCCTCCTCAAGCAACCTCAAAACACAGCTTATCCTGACAACAAACAACATGGCTGTCAAATTGCACACGCCCAAAATAGTTTCTGCACACACACAAAAATTATAATTCATGGTCTTATTTGAGAGACCAACTGGATGAAGAAGTGTTCTTAGAAGTGTATTATTCTTGGAATAATAATATATAGCATATATTCTTTCAGCATTGTGCGCATTTTCTTTACTGTTACACAAAAATAGGCTCCACTGTGAAATATACTTTTCTTGACAGGTTTTGTGAGCTTCATCCATTACCCATATACCCACAGCTTGGAGAAAATGGCAACCGATATGTGGCTGCTATTGTTTCCTGCAAGAAGGGAATAAAAATTGGAATAAATCAATATGCCGTTCTGTTCTTTGATCCCCGTCACCTAGCAGTATATCAGACATCCGATCCCATACAGGGAATCATTTTAGTTTTGACCGAGCGCTCTCCAGATCAACATGTGCATATGTGTTTCCTGTAACAGCAGAGCTGGATATTTACGATAGCTGTTCCTCATCAGATAAGAGCCTGCATCTCTGCTCGTAAGGATCACCTTTCTCTTCACCTCTGTGTATCTCTTTCTCTCTCTCGCCTGTTCCTTTTGCAGGTCTAGTTACAGCTACTGAAAGGGTCTGTTTTTCTACTCTTTCACTGGCTTTTTAAAGGTCTTCCCCAATGCCTCCTCCATTTTCTCGAACACCACCAAATTTCTAACCTCTGCTCAAATTTAAAATCTCATTCAGTCCAAATACCATTTTCCGTCTTTCTCCCTCTAGTCTCTTTAGAGTATTAAACTGAATGTACTTGGCATTCGTTAGCTGCACCGATAACTGAATAGTAATTAAGTGAAATATGAATTCACTGGTACGGTTGTGCTCTTTGTTCCAAGTGCTGGATGGACTCAGTGACCAGTGGACCGGATAACACTCATACCTGCAGGCTGTGTTTGGCAAAGAAAGGCTCTGGAGCTGCGGTTGGGGTGGGGGAGTTTTCAGGGAGCAGCCCACACACAACAGCCCCTCTGTCTGCCTGGTTTTTCCTGAGCGGTGTGGGGGAGATGCATGCGGTGCAGACATGTCAGTCTCAGCGGCCCATTTCCAAATTACCCTCTCTGTGTGTGCGAACACGGAAAGAAGTGTGTGAACATGACTGGCTGCTGAGTGGCAGGGGCTTGTCCTAAAGGCTGGAATGCTTGTCAGATGCTCCACAATCCCCCAAAAGCCTTACGGTACAAATCTGCTCAAGTGTGTGAGAATCAATATGATGCAGGTTCCTTAGGCTCGGGTTAACATCACATCAGTTACTCTGCAGTTAAACCTCACTTTATCCAGGTCAAGAGAGCGCCGCTGAAACAACGCAAACAAAGTGTGTTCAATAGTGACAGGGCAGCAAAACTCACAGAAGATTAAGAGATTAAAACGGAGAGTGAAAAAAATCTGCTTTGTGCAGAATAGGAGAGAACTAAACAAAAAAGAAACTGAACGAAGCCTGTACTAAAAACTAAGCAGCATAATTATGCTGTCTTAAGGTGCAAATTAACAACATTTTGCCGATTATCACAGGCAAAAAAAAAGTCCTATTGTCAATAGCAATGTATGAAGCACAGCTCACACAGAAAGTCACTTTAAATATAAGCAGCTTTATGTCGGCCAAATCTGTGTGTCCGCTGAACCCGTCGTGTGGGAAAATCTTTCACAATCATACAAAATTCCACATCATGTGGATTCCTGTTAAAATTACTGTATTTTGCCTGCAAAACATATCCAACAAAGATAAATGTTTCAGCACCTTACAAAAAAACTTGGCCTAAATATAGCGCAACGTCATAAGACCAAATCCCAGAATGCATTGCAAAACAAAAAAGTGGACTATAAATGCATTTTAATAGAAAGAATATACTCTTATGTCAATTATTTGCATGTGATGTTTTTTACCCATATTCCAGTGCAGTGTCAACATGTTTGTCTAATCCTATTAGAAATCATAGCGAGTCTTGTACTGTTGGTGCGTTGCATGAAAGTTGTTGCAAATGTAAAGCTTTTTGAAATGTGGTGCCAATGTGGGAGGTTGGCATGGAGGTAAATGCAGCTTTATCGGTTTTGAACCAAGCTAATGTCTTAAACTCAAGCATTTTATCACACTTAAAAGCAAACACTTAAAAAAATGGCACAAGCAAACACACACAAACAAAGAAGAGCTGAGCATGTGTGGCTAAAGGGTTTGTGTGACCTCTGAGCACTGCAAAAGCAGCCCATCTGATGCCTGTCTCTGTCCACCTGATTGGTTGACCTGAATTCCTTCATCAAAAGCACTGCGCCGATTGTCCCAGGGATAATCTACACTGCTGGATAGTGGAATTACTATGGTATGATGCATGTTTTATGCCTTTATTTGTGTGTGCTTTGCTTCATTTTCAGAACAGAGGGGAGAGAATTTCCAGATATTGAGGAGCTTTGAAGAGCTTCCAACAGGTTTTTTGATAAAACTGAAGTGCTAAAATAGGTTATGTCAGAGGCTATGTGGGAAATATTCCAGTCTCAACCCACCCACTCTCATAGACACACGCACACACAGGCCTAAAGCTCTATTGCGATTGAATATGTAGCCCTACCTGCATCACCAAACCGACTGATTCAAGCTCTCTCAACTGCAGTCACAAAAATATGATAAAATGCATTCATGCATGCGGATATAAACGACCCGAGTTAACCCGATGCTCATTAGACCCATTAAAAAAATGTGCTTTTCCCATTGTGAAATAAATCTGGTGTCCTGTCAAGCTGAGTGAGGTTGAAATTTGAGAGCATGCCCACGTAAACATAATAAATTAAAACTGTCCATTGCTCTGATTTTACACACACACACACACACACTTCTTTTCCAAAAACTAGTGAACAGCCTACTGAGACAACATCTGAAGACATCCAGGCAGCGTAGCTATGCTTATGATACCTCAATTTGGTTAAACTCTAAGGTAGCATTGCATTATTATTATTATCTAGATTATACTAGGCATTCTGTAATGAAAATATTGTGGTTCTTATGATAAAACACTGGAAAAAGCATCTGCTAAATGAATAAACGTAAATGTACGTATATGTCTATTTAGACATTTGGCAGCTCAGTTGGTTTAAGAAGAGCTTCAGGCAGCATTGCTTAAATAAAAGTCAACCGGAGACAGAATAACAGCCGACATGATGGGCTTGTTTTTCTGTGCATAGATTGGAATGGCATCACCCCTGAAATAAAATAGTGTTAAAAATACAGATTTGTGTTGATAGGGTGATAGGTCTATTTTCTGCTCTCTAATGGTATGAAGTTGAAAGGCCACTGGTGGGCTGAGTTAGAGCACTCTGTAACAACTACTTGACTGACTGGCCTCTGGAAAAAAAGTTTGGCCTTCATTAAGAGGGGTAAAGCCCAGTTCCCTACTATTGACTAATGAGAGCACCTGAACACCTCACACACATCCTCTGATAGGTCCCTCATTATGGAGGTGCCGGGGTGTTAATGTGGGGCGCAACTCTCCTTTGCATGACAAACAATGTCAGTTTGTACACTGCTCAAGTCCCTGCACCAGCGCCCCTCACACACATTATCGCAAGAGAGAGAAAGACACCACACTCGCATTGCTGTAAGAGCCATTAGCATCCATCCTCCAGCGCCGCTTCAAAGTCAGACACACATACGCACACACCTATACAGCAAACAGGCTGGCAAGGTAAACAGGACACAATGGGCCTTTAGAAAGCTTAAATAAATGTTAATTAGCCATCAGTTTGAGCAGGATGTGCCATAACAAAGTCCCTGGGCGCACTCTCGGCCAGAGCCAAGGAGATGTTTTTGGGCTGTTTAACGTTACTGGGACACTGTGTGTTCAAGCAACTCAGTAAACAGATGGTGATTAACCGCAAAACTAAAGCCCAGCGCACAACAGAAGACTTAGTCAGCAATCACAGCGTGAGAGAAAAGAGTTATGAGGACAAGACACTGAAATAGTCTGAACAGCTATTTGGGGATGAGAGAGAGAGAGAGAAAGAGAGAGAGGGAGGGGAGAAAGGAGAGATGGATACACCTGTGAGTCTGCGTGAAAGCTGGCATAAGCTTGATGCTGGCACAAACTGTTAAAGAGATGACTCAATAGAGCAAGAACATGAGCTTTACTTCAACTGACTGTTTGGTGGGTGATAACTGCGTGATACGTTCGGGCCGCTGTGATGCACACGGCACGATACAACACACCACGATACATCTCACCATCGAAACGGGATCGTGACTGAAACAGCTCTAAACAAGGGAGACACTTTGCTTGTCACAGAGTCAGAGGGAACCTGAGAGAATCTCACAGAAGCAGCTCGGATCGCACTGAGAACTGCTGGATCACCAACTCTTAATTGAACCATAGGAAATGATGTGAATTAAAACATAATTCAAAAACAAGCACCTGAAGCATCAATACAATAGTGTATGGGAAAAGAACTGTAAAATATGGATATGGCATTGTATCAGCACAGCCCAAATATCACTTGTTAGATTTCGAAATATTTTTAATATGATATATTCATTTAAATATTACTTTTAGAAGTTGATTTTGACACATTTACAATGTAATTATCACCAACTCTGTTTTAGATGTCTCCTTGAGATGAATCAAACAACTGTTGACAGTGATAGTATAAAGCGTGATAAATGTGATAAAATACATCATAATGAATCGCAACATAATATGTCAGGGATAATGATACAAGGGCTCATGTATTGCTACACTTACAGTATCTGATTAAGCGAAAAGAAAAAGGAAAAGCTATAAAATTGCTTAAAAGTATTTGATTAAAAATTGTACTTAAATTCAGACTTTTGATTGTAACTCTTTTCACCCACTTTCACTTTTCAATAGTTACTTATTACATGCATATTTTGAGCTTTTTGGCTGTTTATCAGTACTTATAATGCACAAACCTATTTTACATCTCTAATCCTACTCAATACTTACCAATTATTATACCTTAGTGGTGTACTATGTACTACTACGCAGTAAGCAGATAAGCAGTAAGCAAGTTGAGGCAAAAGTCCTAGTTAAGAGTTAGCTTATTGTAAGAACTGGACAGTGGGACTCATTCTGTCAAGATCTCTTCTGTATTTGTGCCTTATAATTTATTGCGTGTTTATATGAGATGCACCATTAAAAAAAGTGAACATTAAATAAATAAATAAATAAAACGTTCCATATAGATGCAGTATGCATGAATATATTGCCAGCTGAAGCTCTGTAACCCAAGGTCAAGATGAGCACAATAACAAACACCCCCACACACAGACACATGAGGGTAAAGTGTAGGATCTCAATGTTTCTTCCATAAGATCTTCAGGCTACGGACTCTGAAGAACCACTCAGTGAGCCTGAGGTGGAGGTCACTAAAATGGGCCGCTATTCTTTGAGATATATCATGCGCACTCGTATCAGAAGACTGGAAAAGACGCCTGCTTTTCTATCCGTTACAACCTGTGCTGCCCAAGTGCTTTTAAAGCTAATGAAAAGCCAGCAGCAGTGAAATGCAGTGAGGCAGAAGATGTGTTCAGACACACAAAAACACCAGATACGAATGCAGGATCCTAAACCATGGTTACTGTCTCTGTGTGTATCTGGAGTGACGTGGGCTGTTTGACATTGTCTTAGTGTGTCAACTCAGATGGACCCTCCTTTTTTCAACACCGGCCAATTAGGTCAGACGCTAAAATGCCAACGCTGGCAGTACTGTCTCATCGCATGTTAGGGGTTCATATTATGTCTGTGCCTGTGTGTGTGTGTGTGTGTGTGTGCGTGCACGCGTGTGATATCGTTCCCACTCAAGTGTATTAACTGTCAGTGTGGCTTGTGAAGTGTGGGATTAAAACAAATAAAGCAAATAAAACAAACAGCACTTCAATTGGCAGATCATTTAAATGTATTAGCATTTTAATGGAAAGATAAGGATTTTCTCTCTTTCGTTTCATTTTCTCCCTCTTTTCACTCTCTATGTTGCTCATGTAAGCACTTAACGGCAGTTGTTACCGAAAACCTTTTTTGTTTTGATCAAAAGGGCTTTCAGAAAGCCAGGCAACCCTGATCTCACCAGCTGACCTGGTGTTTGCAAATGCAAACACTTCAATCACCGCACAAAATCACATTCTCAATGCTCAAAACCGTCCCTATACACAGACAGCGCATATTATGGGGTGGACTCAGTTATGCCACAATCACCTGTCGTCTTCACAAAAGTGCTTGATAACAATTTAAAAGCTTGATTGAGACACTCTTCCACTTCTAGGAAGCTTAGATAAAAGAACAATTATTCATAGCTTCCTCTTTATTTTGACAATAAACATCTTCTTGTGAACATACAGCAAACTGGATCTTTTTTGTATAAACTATTGAAGGTATTTCTGCACCTTCATTCAGAGGTCTGAAAGTCTTAAAGAATACTTTGTACAGTAATTTCCCTTCACAAAGGAGTGTTATAGAAAAAAGAAGACGAGACTGCCAGCGCTGTGACAATTCAACCAAAGCAATGTGACCCGAACAGAGACAAGTTATAGTCACAATAATAAACTTTCTTATATCAACTTATGACATTGGAGCAAAGGCAGCAGTCCGCACTGTGAAGAAAGTGTTTTAAGAAAGAGGGATGAAAGTGTATTGATGCAAGTATATCTCAGACCACAGAAGAACAAGATATGAGTGCCTCTATTTTTGATTTCTGTCATGTTTAGAGATAAATGCTAACTGATACACAAGCCGTTTCCATCACCAAAGGGCAAATGCCCTACAAAATTTAGATGATTTAAATTTTTCTACCTCCAAATTCACATTTAAATTGCAATTTTGAAAAGTACTAGCAAATTCTGAGTGAAAAGCTCTAGGTATAGTGATTGGCTATTCTATTGTGTTACTTTAATCTGCTATTAGTAGCCAGCATCTGAAAAAGCACACATTTCTGTGCAGATTTGCAATAATAAATGGAATCAAGACAGCTAAATGTATTAAAGCTGAGAGAATGATATTTTAAAGGACAGCTGAAAGCATTTTATAAAATAAATAGAAATAATACATAAAATTAGCTAAAATATTTATTACATGCACAAAAAAAAAAAAATGTGGGCCTGTTAATGGCTTCACTTTTCTATTGCATTCATTTTCCTAAGCCAGGTTGTAAGGGAGGGAAAAAATGAAAGAAAAGAAAGCGCTGGCTGAATTGTGAAATGATATTATAAAAAATGCCATGGTATCTGTAATTGTTTGGTCTTTTTGTCTGTCTCTGTGAGGAGTGAGAAGTCAAAGCATGAAGCCGCTCTCTAACAGGCTCATGTGAGATGGCATTCATAGCCCAGTGCTCAGTTTCACTAATTGTGAGATTAAAAATAACCTGATCCTGCAATCCATCCCGCGGTTGGTCCTTTTTTCTTGCTCCTTGTCTTTCTTTCCCACATCCTCTTTTGAAAGAAGAGTGGAAAAGAAGAAATGGTGACTACATTTCATCAGAATCTTCTCCAGTGTGTATGAGGGCACGTACACACGCGTAGATGATCCCGCGGTTGAAATCGTGAGCCCAAAATATTTCATCACCTCAGAAGAGAATGAAAGCCAAGACATCTGGGGATTGTTCCATGAGAGCTCCACAAATGCTGCCGAGGTGCCACAGCAGACGCCATCAGGAGTGATTCCTTCTCTGTTCCCCTTCCTTCTTTTTCCAGCTTGCAGTCGAGCATTTGTCATTCCATCATCCCTTCATCTGTTCTATCTCTGTTCTGTCATTACCTGTGTCCCGCGGGCTGACTTTTGGCTATTGTTGCCACACACCAGATTGGATGGAATGCTTGCTATGTCAGCAAAGTGTGGAGTGCTATTTTCTTCACCCAAACTTGTAGTTGTAAAGTCACCAGGGATGGAAGTCGTAAGAAATTTAATTACTGTTTCCAATTACTCTCAATGATTCTGTTTCATTAATGATTCTGTCAGTACTTTTGAGGAAATGTTTGTGGAAGAAAGAAAAAGGAACTGCTCTCAGCCATGTTGTTGCCAAATGAAGAGATCAGAACATATCTAAGAAATCCAAAATAAATGTAATAAAGTTCATTCAATGTTTTCATGGCTTTTCAGATTTTTTTAGAGGCGACAAGAAAGCAATAATTACGCTTAACTACTATATATAAAGCAAAAATGATAAGCAAACATACAATACGGTAACATATTTCTTGCAATCATCTTGATAAAATGACAATTTATTCATGTTTATCGTTATCGTGGCTGTTGAATGCACAACCATCATTAAAGCACTTATTTAAATCCCACAAACTTTAAGTAATAAAACAGTTCTTGGCAAAAAACTTGCGGTTTAGTTATATTTCCATTTGGGTTTTTTTTTTATAAAACACAAATGCACAAAGTTTTGTTACTAAAATAGCCGGCTCAGAAGAGCCCCTGGTTTGGGAATGTGACTACACTGGTCACACTGTAGATTCAGTGGTGTTGTGGCACCGCTGAATAGAAGTGTCAGAGTGTTTTAGCACTGTGCTTCATCAGCATCAGCAGAAGAATAAACGCTTAAGGACTAACGGAGAGATTTAACAGAACATAAAAATCATAGAAAAAAAACGCATGCATAACAACAATGTTACAACCATATGTAACCATTGTATGTGGAATAAGAGTGGCTCGGCTGGCTCTGTATTCAGACTTGCTGTAATTAATGTGGTCTACAGAGTATACACTTTTTTTTTGCCCCTGCAAGCTATATTTGCATGATATCATGGTAATGAATGCCTCTTCCTTAGAGCTAATTTGCTGACTAAAAGAAGATATATTGAAATAAACAACCTTGAGAAGGTGAGCTGGTCTCAAAATAAGCCTTTGCCTTGCATTAACATGCACAGCTTGTGATCTATCTATCTATCTATCTATCTGTTTTAAAGAGAAAACTGTCAAAATAAAATAACTAGATAATCCAAATTAAGCATTGCATATATATCTATATATCTATCTATATATATATATACTGTAACTTAAAATGACTAATATATACCAATTCTCCATGACATTCAGTTATTCATACATGATCTTATGACCCATATCTAAGGTAGAAATACATTGCTTAATTGCTCTCCTAATTTTAATTCCTAGAAGAATATCTGCCCTTAATGAAGGAAATAGCATCTCCACGCATTTGTGATTTTCCCCTCATATACACACTTCTTTTCCCACTGTATAACTTGATGGCAGGCTACTTTTGAAACATTAATATCTTGGAGAATAATAACCATTTACGTCATCCTGCTGGAAAGGGAAACAGCTAACCCCGCAAAGGCAAAGGAATTTTGGGGATGAATGTGCATTTGAGTGTGAATGTGTAATAGTCTTAGAGTTAGGGTTAGCTGCTCATCATGTGGAGAGGGAGATCTAGTTAAATGCAGTGTTCAGTCGCATTGAGGCTTTATGGTAATATGCAGCGGTTGTCTCTGTAGGATAGTGTGGGCGAAAACTTTTGGCTACACTTTCTGCCGCACCCTGCGTGGTGAGGCTGCATGCAGCATGTTGTGGCCACGTCAACCCAATGAGGTTGTGATGTTCAATTTAGAGCCAGCCTGCCAAATGTTCTAATGTTTGTTTGCCTTCATTTTCTGTAATAAATTAAGCTATAATGAATCTATATTAGAAGGAACATGTGCAGCCGTTTAAGCCAGTTCAGCCTCAACATTCTCTCAGAAAAACTGAGAATCTCTTTAGTTTTGTGGAATCATGTTTCATTCGCAATGACTGTAATCGTAAATGGTAAGCATTGCAGATTGCTCCCTTCTCTTCTAAATCATTATTATTTCTTGCCCAGCATGACTACAAATGTCACAAAATGACACCGTCCTCATTTGTTTCGTCTCCCACAGTGCTCAAAAAAGATAGCAGATAACAGCCACTTTCTGCATCCTCTCACCTACACGAATGAGATCATTCATCCAACATCAAACTGAAGTCAATTTTCAGATTATATGTATACTGATGCATTAAATCAATCAAAATGACAATAAAGAAAAGTATAATATTACATAACATTTCTATTTTAAATAAGTTATTCTTATTGTTATCAAACAAAAACATTTAGCACCTTTTTTACAAAAATATTAAGCAACTTTTTAACATTAATGCTACAAAAAATTATCATTTTAAAATTTTGCAGCGATAATTTCACACTGAAGATTGACATAATGGCTTAAATATACATTTAATACACACACACACATATATATATATATAGATATATATTACATAAATCTCTCTATCGTATCAATAATATATACTATTATATAAGTGTAACATTCTGTATGTTTTAAAATGTTCTGCCTGAAAAGTTCTGGCTTTTTAAGTCATCCACTTCAAAACACTAGAACATCTTGCACTGTACTGAATTTGAGCATCGCACCATAAGCGCTGCTTAACAACGGCAGGTGAAAAATAGCTTATAGTCTTTTAAAAACATCTAAAAATCGAATTCTTGTAAGAAACTTGTCTGATCAGGCTTAGCTAAACCCAACATCAGTTCAATTATGGAACGCACTGTCTGTTATAAGCTGATGGAAATAAATAAAGTAGCAGTGATATTGTTAGGCATGAGCAGTAAGAACCTTTCACCCTGACAAACGACATTAGCAAACAAAGTGGATTACACCTCACAATGTGCTGACCAGCTGAGAGAATATTACCACCCATCTTTTGCTTTTCCTTCAAAACAGAGGCTGCTTTCATCAATGAAAGGAGAAATATTTAAGTGGAGCTATCAAAAGACCCTCTTTTTAAACGTTGGACCAGCAGGAGTGCCCAGCTGAATTCAAATGGCAAGAATGAAAAAGAGAGACTCTGTATGTGTGTATATGTGTGTGCTCTCACATAACGGGCCTCTGAAACTAAAACGGCCAGAGGCAACGGCTTGTGTTTTGTGAGAATCCCATCACTCTGATATCCGTTTTATCAGTCTCCATTGTATCAAGTAAATTGCTGCAACATAATTATATGGTGGTCACAACTAAATAAACAGTGTTTAGATCGCTGCATATACAGCAGCCAATGAGCTGCGATAATTACATAAAATATACCACAACATTAGGCGTTACGCTCTGTTCTGTTTTGCTAGATTGTATTTAAAAAAAAAAACTAATAATAATATGAGATGGGAAGTGCTACTGTGTCTCTGCAAGTCAGAGTTTACATTTCAAGCATTTTATTTTTGGTGCGAGTGTTGTAGTCTTATTTTTTTCCCTTTCATTCAGCTTTAATTAAAAGCAGACTCTAAAGAAATGGGTGAAGAAGAACAAAAACGAAAGATGATAAAGAAAAGATGTAGAAAAAAATGCTGCTAAGAAAAGTCACTGCGGCTTCAAAGCCTTTTTGCCTTTTTGAGGTTCGAACAAACAATAAATACCCAGCCACATAAAAAAGGTCAGCAGAGCATTATCTTACTACGAAAGATGGAAGAGAGAGAAAGAAAGAGGGTTTGATTTATATAGCTGCTGGTAGTGAGGGAGGGACAGCGCTAACTACAGTTCCACTCGAGCACTGTCACACATAAACTATCAAAATGACTTTTTCAACCTACAACAAGGACAAACACGCACAGAGGGAGAGTCAGCGAGAGAGAGAGAGAGACTACTTTAATAAAACTAGCGCTACTAAAAATAATCACCATCGTTAATACAATTTTAACAAATGGCCATGTTTTTATCCAGACCATGTTAATTCATATTAGCATTGCATAATCACGCCTCTAAAGCCCTATTTGTTTTCCCCGAGGAGCTCAGGTAAATTTGTGTTTTACAGATGAATTTAGGGATTTGGTCTGTTTTTCTCATACAAACCTCAATACAAAACAGAGAAAATTACCTACTGTTTTTTTCAGCTAAAACAGACGTCCTTTGAGAAAAGAAACTCACACAAAGAACAATGTCTTTGATTTTTGGCACAACACTTCCTTTTTTTGTTTACCATGCTCGAATACTTTAACTAAAGCTAATTTTCCTGCTATGCTGCCTGGCACACTTTCATTATGGAATTATCTTTTCATTTTTCTACAAAATAACAGTCAGTAGTTCTACTCTTGGCATCCAATTCAACATAAAATATTTAAGTCAGTTCGATTTCCCAGAATGACCTAAGTAGTTGAAGATTTTTTCATGCACTTAATAATTTACCTTAATCACGTACATAACAGATTAGTAATATACTTCATAACATACACTACATTTGAAACAGTTACAGTAACAGCAGGACTGTTTAATTTTAAAGACTGCATTGATTTTATTAGAAGATGAAATGTTGATAACACAATAAGGTTCATCAGTTGACAGTTACAGTAACTATATTAGTTAACATGAACTAAGAATGAACAATACTTTTACAGCATTTATTAATTAGAGTTAATTAGACTCATTAGACTTAATGTTAATTTCACCATTTACTAAGGCATTATTAAAGTTCTGTTTGTTGCACTAACATGAATAAACCATGAATAATTGTATTTTTATTAACTAACATCAACAAAGATTAAAAAGTAGTTTAACAAATTCATTGTTCATTCTTTGTTAATCTTAGTTAATAAATTAACTAATGTTAACAAACAGTCACTTTTGATCGGTTTAATATGTCCTTACTGAATTAAAGTGTTTATGTCTTAAAAAACTATTTTTAATACTAATATTACTGACCCCAATTTAATTCATTTTGCTGCCATTTGTGTTGCACAAATATGACCTTCTGTAACCAGATGCTCCCAGTCTCATCTAAACCACTACATGACATCAAACTCTGTGTTAATAATTCAAACATGTAAAACGTGATTTTGGTATCTTTGTTCCATTATCAACCATCCAGGATCTGGACGTGAGCTCTGAGATGACACTTCGCATGGACTTTAGAGTGGAAAGCGACAGTAGGGGACAGAGAGAACATTTCTCACACATCTATGACTGGCTTCTTACTACAGAGTCTCTCGTGTGCTTGCGCCTCAAACCCCTCTAGCGAATTCTAGAGGCTAATTTGCTGGAACACAGGGGGCAAAGGACATTCCCCAACCCCTAAACCCCCTTCAGAAGTGCCCTAGATAGCGTCAATATGATGTTCTAGGTCACATCTATCAGCCCAACCCTTTCTCCTTGCGTCCCATTGACAGTAATGCTCATTTAATCACCTTAATGAGAGCGTGGAACGGCGAGAACAATGATCTGTGGCCGCGGTCGTTTAACTGTAGCTCGGATGCTTATGAAATGCCGTCTCTCCTCTTCCGTGTCAGTGTAATCTCATTTGGAATCTGTTTTACTGCCTTCAGCAGGCACATTCAAAAACCTCTGAACACACTCGCTAGTCTCGCTCTGCGGCGGCTTTGCTTCATTATACATGACTGTGCTGCTCTGTGGATGAGCCATTGAATAGTTTCTTTCTTTTCTTAGATTTTTTATTTTATTCTTTTCTCACTGCGGCGGACTAGATATACTGTATAGCGGCATGTGTTGAAAGAGCCGAAGAGACAAGAGACAGAAAAATGACATCGAGGCTAAAGTGGACATAGTATAATCTGGTTAGGCCACGTCACCTGCTGAAACCAACCGAGGTGTCGAATTGCTGACAAAGAGATTTTCCTCCTGCCGTCTCCCTGGAAATAAACCAATTTGTGGTAGTCCACATTAGAGCGCCCACCACCACAGAGGGACACTGGCAGAGATCATATGCGCACATGCATTACAAGTCCTACAGAAAATAGCAAAAATTTGAAAATAGCAAAAATGTATTTTCAATAAGAACAAAAAAATTCAATATGGAGGCTAGCTATGTGAATAAAAGGTCAAAATTAATGTTTTGATTCTGGCAGATACTGTACACTAAAAATACACACGTGTAGTTCAGTATGCTGACAGTAAATACAAACCGAAAGAGATTAACTACAACAGATAACCCCCACAGAGATGAACAAACCAACTTTTATTCCCCAACAGGGTGAGAAATCAATATAAAAAAATGACATACACAGTCATTTTTGCTGTCTTTCGCTATGTGAAGGTTAAAAAGTTTTAAATTGCAAGCTTAAATCCTTGTTGTGGCACTGCAGCAGTTGAACTTGTTTGTTACTGACAACTGGATTAATATAGAGAGTCTCACCTACAGCAGTATTTGTCTGTGTGTGTGTGTGTGTGTGTGAATGCATATAAGTATTTGTTGCAAACGATTGTGTCTCCGGACCCTGACCTCTCTGACCTCTCATTCAGCACTGACGAATCGTCTTTCTCGTTCTCCCTCAGCAGCCATTACCGGCAGTCTAGAAGCCTCTCTTCCTCACTAAGCTGATCACTCTGTCATAGTCCAGCACCCGGCACACCGGAGTCTCACACACACACCCACTTACACACACCAGCAGTCCACCACGGACAGTGTAAGTAAACCTAAAATAGAAAATCCCTCCATTTTCAGTGCTACTGCCTCTTTATACACATTGCCTTAAAAGAAATTTCTAGAAGTGAATAGGTGTATTACCCGCTGCTACTACTAATCACAAAAACGTGATACAAATTTATTCATTTTAAGTTCTATTAAATCAAACAAGAGCTAATATGCATTGCACCTAAATTTATTGATAGAATATTTGCTTCTTTAACTTTAATTTTGTAGAAGTTCAATCTGAATGTATAGATTTTTTTTTCTAATGTTAAATGTTAAGTCATTCTACATCGTATACTGTAGCTATCTCTCTCTGTGTGTGTGTGTGTGTCTTTTACTCAGCATCTAAACTGAGTCTGATACATGTTGCTCAATCAGTAACATCTAAAAAAACCATCAAATACAGTCACCATGATTTAATTAGGACAACAATAAAGTCTAAAGAACAAAAATGATTATAAGCTGCATAAGATATCCTTCGATATTTTTCTGAATGCCTGTGAATGCGTGTAATGATGGAACAGACGTATAAATATTTACAGAATACGTTTGAGTCTAAATTTAGAAGACTTTGAACCGCTAGAAAAAAAATATACTCTTCAAAGCCATATTTTTTTACCTTATGAATACTGCATAACCGATTATATAACAGAAACATAAAACAAGTAAAAATACAGAAATATATACATAAAAAGCACAAATAAAAGTAAAGTAAAATTGTTTTATAATTTTACAAAGCTAAATTATACAGTTATATATATATATATATATATATATATAAAAAAGTTTTTAATTTGAGAAAGTATATCGGCATATTGAAAAATAAAAAAATACAAATGGGCTGTTATAGTTGTAAAGTAAAACACATGCAAATCTAGAGAACATTTTCTGTACAGAGCATGTTTTAAATAAATGTGAAAAAATATATTTTAATTAAGACAATCGTATTCAACTGCATGAAATTCGCAGCTCAGAGAAATCATTTAAGCAACATAACATTTAAGGACAATGTCTTATGCATTCGCTACGAATTTATCAGTGTGTATGCTTACTTTTGGATTTTAGTAAATAATAAATATGAAGGTGAAGACGGACACATAAATAATTCCAAAACTTCCATGTGTGTGTGTGAGTTGTGATGAGAAAATAAAACAGATCAATAGTGTCTGGGATGTTATCTGGGTTTACAGTGGTTAGAGCCTCAGCCTTTCTGCTGTCCAGAAGGGTCTGACTGTTTCTAGATGTTTCTTCTTAATGACAGCAGTACAGAGAGCTTTCCCATATAGACACCGATCTAGATAAGACTCGCTTATTCCACACACACCTCATCCCTCATCAGCCTCTCTTTTTATTCCTCTAGCTCTTCATTTATCTCAATCTATACATCTCGGTCACAATCTTTGTAATTGATGTTGTGTAGCTTTCTCCATTGCAGAGTATCTTTCATTCCATCTTGCTCTCACTTTCTCAACGTTTTACATTTTCTACTTTTTAAATCAACGTCTTTTGTTTCTCACAGATACCCAATAAGCACGTAGAAAAAGATTAGAAAATCAAACTGACAGCTCTAAGAGACATTAGGTAGCAAAAAAAAGAAAAGAATGGGGTGCTTTACTAACAAAAGAGGAGCTTGTGCGAAAAATGTCAATTACTCTCTTTCTTTCTTGTACATCCTACAAGTTTAATTTCAGTTTCATTCATATTTTTCTCCCCTTTTTAATGAGAGAAAGATATTTCTGAAGCAATCTTAAAAGAGGCCGGTAATGGCAGATGGAGGGCGGAGTTACCCAGGCCTGGAACCGCAACATTTTCTCTCACTTTTTCGCTTTTCCATTTAAAGCGTCAAATGCGCAGCTCCAACCCAAACCAATTTTTTCCTGCATGAATTAAATATGAGGCTTGGTAATGTTTAAATGAGCAACCAAGAGACAAGCTCGCTCAAACCGGCTCCCAATGACCCGATCCGCTTCCCACCTAGGGCGTCCAAAACACCCTTCATCATCATCATGTAATAAAAAATAATAAAACAAAAAAATATATGGATAAGAAAATGTGACCTGGCTCGTTTTTACAGCACAGTAAATCAGCCTATATTACTGGCTGGTATCAAAGGTAATTGAAACTTTTATTCTTTGAGTAATAGCACCATCTCCAGTAATGCACTCCATCAGCAAGATTACTGCACACACTGAACATATATCACACAAAGCAAAAAGGAACTCTGGTTGCTAGGAGATCTCGCCCCATTTGTAAAAGACAGAGAGAGAAATAGGGAGACAGGGGAGTATGAAGTGAAGGTGGGGGTATAGAAAGAAAAGATGGCTTTTCCTTTTTTTTCTTTTGTTATTTTGCTCCCTTGAAAAAAATAATAACAATCATCATCAAACCATTCATTTCCTTCTCACTCCGAAATCGCTTTCTGTTCAGAATCAAAAGAGACGAGCGCGATTGTAAATCAAATGTGAGCGTGATACAGGGTTTAAAGTGGAACCATACACTAACGCCTGCTGCAAAAGGGACATTAAACACCTCCGCACATGGCCTAGACTCAATAGCCAATCTGACAGCTTATTCCTCATGGCGCAGGGGTCACAGACTCTGCGTTGCATTTGATACACACAGCGGACCGCTTTTTCCTCTTCATTCCTTCTTCACGTATGAAGCCCCACAACTGAAAATCATCTGGCGTTATGAGAAATACAGCCAGATGGATGTGCAAAGAAACACACTCTCACACACACACACACACACATATTTGCAACTCACTTCCGCCTCAACTGATAAAACAAACAGAGACAAAAAAGTGGGGACAAACACAAGAGTCTTAACTAAATGACTATCCTGCACATATCCTCACTTCGATCAAAAGCTATTCTAACCAAAACCCGTAATTACACTTTTCAGAAGGGTGCGGATATCGGATCTATCACCATCCATCAAGTGGGCCGGGGGAGCGGACAGCGCGAGCGGTTCAATTGAAAAGGTAGCAGAGCGTGTGAGAAATTCCATGCTGAAGCTGTTTCCAATTAGCTGCACTGTAAATGTCTATTGTAGAGCGGCGGCACGCGGCACAAGCCACAGCACTCTGTCTGCCCTCCTCCTAGCTAATCAAAAATTAACTGAGAGGGAAAATAAGAGGAGGAAAAGCATGTAAACGAATCGGATAATTGTGAGTGTGTTCTGAAGCATCACAATCAGGGGAGACTTACAGAGGACGTAGTGATTTTCAGGAATGCCGCACTGCCCTGTAGCATCCTATTCAATTTGAGTGCAAATAGTGTTGTTTCAATAAATAAAGAAATAATCTAAAATAACAAAATTGGAGTTTGTGTCTTAGGGCTTCTGTTTAACTCAAACGAGCTCAAACAATTTCATTTGCAGAACTGTAACGGATCCATCGGCCACTAAAAGATCTCCCAAACATGCGCTGAAACACACCCAGAGCGTGAAGATAAACACAAAATGAATGAAAATAGAAATCGGACAAGAGTGTGAGAGAGGCAGTGCACGCAACAAGAATTGAACAGCGGAGCAGTTGAATCTAGGAGCATGCATTGTCGAGGGGGTGGGGGGGAGAGAGGGTGGTGTTTAGATGTTACCTTGGTCAGGGCTCCTCCAGCGATGACCTGAAGGGTTAAAATGAACCCCCCACTCCAGGGCTGTAGAGGGTCATCAAGACTCAGCTCAGAATACTTAACGTCCTCTTCCCATTCCGCACACACACAGCCGCTCACACACACACATGCACGGCAGCCAGACCTGCGCTCGGCACGTATAAGATCTGCGTTCCGATGTTCCCACTGAAGAGCGAAACTCAAGGTGGAAAAAAAACCAAACTGAAAAAAGAAAGATGAGAAACGCAGGATGACAGCTGACTAAACAGACACGATCAGTCACAGAGAGGTTAGAGAAGCATCATGCGTTCTGATTATCGCTCTCTTTCTAACACTCTACGCTGTTGCTGCTTTCTGTCTCTCTCTCTCTCTTACTCTCTCTCACTCTCGCTCAAGCGGAGGCTGTGCTGATCGCAGAGGCTGCTGATGCACTGGGAAGTTTGCAGTCCTCGATGGAGCCCCCGTCACGCATGGCTGGTCCCGGCACACGCTATTGGCCGAGCCTCTGTCAATCCGATACTCAGAGGGAGGAGACAGCGGTTGAGGTGGGAGGGAATAGGAGGGGCTTTTGAGCTGCATTAACCATTTGGAAGCCGAAAGAACTGTGCTTTCCCCAGTCACCCCCTGGAATGCGCGCACACACACACATACACCTTCAACACAAACACAGACTCCCCGGGTCTGCAGCTGTTCCTTGCTGCTGTTGAGGGGGAACAAGAAAGCCCACCTTGACACAGTTCTTTCCTTCTAAAGTTTCAGTCCTTTTATAAACTCTCTTCTTCTCCTCAAACACACACACATTTATCTGCGTACAATCGATTCAGACTACAGTATTTTTCCTCGCACAAAGGTGCTTTAGAATTAGCAAAACGAGCCTCTATTTGTGCACATGCCCCCTGTGTTGAAAGCCCAGCAATTAATTGTAATTATAACAACAACAATTGTCACCAATTACACTTCCAGCCATTTCACTGGTGCAAAAATAGCAGAAATCATGCAAAACAAGAAGAGAAAACTCAAGCACTTCCAGAGTCCAGTGGCCTATAATGAAAAGCACAAGTGAAAGTTTGAGGGCTATTTTGTTTGATTTAGGAGCATGGCTGGGAGCGGGTCCGGTGTGAACAGAACATATTTGTGCATAAATGCATGAGTTTATGATCACCCCCTACGGGCATGTTTCAGGAGAGGCCATTAGCCTTTCTACTCCACTGAGACTGAGTTCCACTACATTTCGATGCAGAAGAACTATTTTTTAGCTATCTGACAAGTATTTTGCACAGACCATTACTAAATAATAAAGTATTGTTCTGGACGTCTGGGTCTCAGGGTTCTTTCGGCTCCACTTGACATGAGGGAAATGTGGGATATTGATGTGGCAATCTTCAACTTTCTAATTATTTGCTAAAACCCAAGTGGCAATTTAAAAGAGTAATAAAGTCCATAACTAAATATATTCTCTCAGGCACTCTGGCATTTATCTGATCAAATGGATTATATATGTGTAGATTTGCATGACTTAAGGCACCAAATGTACTTGTTTTACACAATCTAGCACATACAGATTATTAATAAGCATGTGTGAGCGTATGTGTGTGTACAGTAATCCACTATAGTTTAAACTTTCGGGGTTGGTAAGACTTGTAAGTAGTAAAAACAGTAATATTGTGTAAAATTATTAAAAAAAATGTATCAGTGTTTCTATTTAATAATATTTAAGCCATTACTCCTGTCTTCAGTGCCACATAATAATAATAATCCATAGTAATCCTTCAGAAATCGTTCACTCACAAAGCAATTGTGATGCTTAATATTCTTGTGGAAACCAGATAATCTTTTCAGGACTGAAGGTTCAAAAGAAAACCATTTATTTGTAATATAAATATTTTGTAACATCATAAATGCATTTACTGTCACTTTTTAAATCAAAGTATTATCTTAAAAAAAAAAAAAAAAAAAAACTTACTGACCCCAATTTTTAACACAAGTGCAATTCCCTAGATGTTAGTTAACTATGACAAAATCTTCCTTTGTTAAATTCCATGAAAGAAGATTCCTAAAGACAACTGCGAGTTTACTTTTAAACCTATAGTGAGCCTTAGAAAAATGGCATGTTCTCAGTAAATGTTTCTGTTAGCTTGTCTATTTACCCAGACACACATGTTAGACGATCCTACACTTCATCTTCACATCTGAAGGGATCTGTAACGAGACACCTTGGAGATGCAAGCATATACACACAGCAGTAACTGAAAGACGTATAGCCAAACAGTCATTAATAAACGACAGCTCACTGTAAACTAATCTGCATTTGGTTAAACTGTTAATATTCCCCTCAAAAGGGCTTTTCCGCAAGGAAAGGGTTATGAAGAGGGCGATCAATGCCTGCTTTAAACAAAGGACTCATTAAAGCTGTGCACGAGGAGAGCTTGGAGCGGCCGCGACACATCACAGTAAGCGTGACTCAACAATTGCTCTCTTTAATGATCGCTGTAATCTAATTCTAAACGCCCTCATCGCTCTGCATGCACACGTTTATAAGGTTTGACAGTAGACGTGATATATGTTGTGCTTTTTTAAATTATGTTTTTCCCTTGCCTGGTTGCTCCACTTGCTTTTGCATTACAATGCAGATTGCACTTGTTTGCGGGGTGAGCGGGAAAGAAGGATAAAAAAGAAAAAATTTTCGTTCTATTGTTCAAAGCTCTACGGATAAGCTCGCTGGGCCGTACAAGTGCGGTTTCTGCTTACCATAAACAGGACGCCGCTTTCGAACACACGTGCAACCTGCTAAGCTTGACTTTAGCACTTTAGCACTGAGTTTATGTACAGAGCAGGCTGCCGGATCATTAAGTTGCAAATTGCGCATAGTTGCAGCGTGCGGACGAGTATATCCATCAGTCAGTGAAGTGTGAGGGCCTGTCAGCGCAGAGAAACAGATCCTACCGTCCGCTAATCCGCCCGGGGTGCCTTCTCCTCTCTTGTGTCCCCAGGTACTGCACTTAACATTCAATTTTTATTCCTATTTGCTTGCTTATTTGCCCGTACGCCTGCCTATGCCAGCTGTTTACCATCTTCGAGAAGATTGTGTAATGAGGTAAACAGTCCACTCCGCGGTGACAGTGCTTCGTAGCGGCGGAGGGGGGAGATTGACACAGCCGATGAGGAGAAGTGGGGAATGACTGACAGCTGATGGGGATTCGTCGAGGGACAACGACAGGTGGGTATGCTAATGCGGGTCACGCATGTACAGCGGGACCTTCCTCTATTACATTCTCTTTCTTTTTCACTCTCTCAGCCTCATTCTCATATTCCCACTGATACCCCTGCAGAGCAGGCCGTGGAAAAGAGAAGGCTGTTTGCTCACACCGTGCCAGTCCCAGCAGCCCCCGATGAATACAGCACCCTGCCAGCGCTCTAAAGCCCTAGCGCAAACAAGCCACATGCACGTACGCTGTTTGAACTTTCTCCTACAGTTGCAACTCATCTCTCTGTGTCTTCTGGGTCTCGCTGTCTTTCGTGCTTTAATACACACAGATGGATATTATACTTGATGCTTATTTATGGCCTGGCAGAGCTGTTGCTTAAATTCCCCGGCCCCCATAACCTAGGCCTGATCTGTAGGCCTTATCGCAAAAGAAGAAAAAAACACCTTGTGTTCCCTGAGAAGGGAACTATAGCAAACTCTACTTTGACAAAAACAAACACAGATCAAAAATCTTGTGTGACTTTGATAGGTATTGGTGGTCAAAACCCCACAGCCGTCCCCTCTGGACAGTGGTCTGTGTGGGGTGCGGGTTCAATAAGGGGTCAGCATCAATCAGAGGACATGTCACTTTGCTTCCAGGCCCAACTCCATGCTGACAAGCCCGAAAGCCAAATGTAAGACAGGGAGTGACCTTAGAGGTCACGAGGGGTCAAGTGACTTTGAGGCGGTAGCAAAAGGACTGCTGGGTTTTCCGATACTAATTCATTTTTTCCTAAAACAATAATAGGAAGATGGCTTTTAGTGCTTGGGAAAGGTTCCATATACGACACGGACATGCACACTCATGCGATAGAAATTTAGTTTAAATTAGGGATGCTACGACCACAATCGGCCGATCAATAATGTGCGTTTTGTCAGTAAACGCGGTCCTGTAATAAGCGCTAAATGCCATCAGGTGCGTGATTTCACATGAAATCACAAACCT
>JAUMHI010000001.1:1657948-1680102 GCA_032359435.1 Enteromius unitaeniatus | reverse complement strand
CACTTTATATTTATATTTATTGGATATTTGTTTACATATTTATAAATATTGTTTACATATTCATATATATATATATTGTTATGCACATTTCTTCCCTTATTTTTTATTCTTCTATTTCTTATATCTATATATGTCTTATAAATATTGTTTACATATTCATATATATATATATACATATTTTTTTATGCACATTTCTTCCCTTATTTTGTATTCTTCTATTTCATTTTATCTATATATATCTAGAGCACTGACCAAGGAGCTGCTTTTCATCTCATTGTATGTGTAAAAATATATGATGACAATAAATGCATTCTATTCTATTCTTCTATTCTAAAAAAGTAAGGAGTGAGAGAGATTATTTTGAAGAACGGGATTGTGTAACAGTTTATGACATGTAAACCATAAGGTAACTACATACATACAAACATTTTGTGTGTAGTGAGTGCAAAATACATGCCGAGGTCCATGTGCTGAACGTGTAGCCAAATATGGCGACCCACAGGCTACTGAGGTGAACACAGTCAGCGGCAAAAAAAAAAGATTCGTTGTCGGCAGGATTCGAACCTGCGCGGGGAGACCCCAATGGATTTCTAGTCCATCGCCTTAACCACTCGGCCACGACAACATGGAGAACACTGCTGTAATGTAACATGAAAATGAATGAAAACAAGGAAAAACATACAGAGATGACAGGGTTTATGACATATTTCACTCAGCTTTTAACGTTAAAGCTGTTTGTATCAGTGACAAACGACTCGCAGTAAGAACAACACATTTGTAGACGATAAGTGTACTCCTAGTGTTCACGAATGGAAGCACACCTCTGATTTACAGAGATGAATTCATAAAATGAATTATTAGCTCTGAGGTACCACTTGGTGGAACAACGTTCCAATTTTACTCCCTATAGCCCCATTTATATAATCTAAAACACTTTACAGCAACCCACACCAAAAATGTTGTGGTATTACTTTTACCTGCACAGATTATTGATGTTATAGAGACATAAAGTTTAAATGTTTACAAATTACCTGCTTAGTATTTCATATTGAGTGGGTAAGACAAACTGCCAAACATTAAAAGCAACAAAACCTATAATAAACTGTCCTTTATTCATTATAAAAGAAAATGACACATTTTTACCTTGCAGCAAGGACATTTATAATATTAATTGCTGCGGCCACTAAAATGTCAATAACACGCAGGTAACTAAAGCACATTTCATTATCAAGTAGTGGGATATTAAAACTGAAAGAGTGACTCCAGTGAATTTAAAGGTAAAATAAACAATTATAGTTTAAAATTAAGAGTGATATTAAACACAAAAATGGCCCAACACTAGAGGGAGCCAAACCACCACTTTTGAGATCATTTATTAGTATGACAAAGACAGACCACACAAGCAAGAGGCACACATCCACTCATTTTCTGCTTTATTTATAGACGAGAAACTCTGTAACAAGATAGATTCCATTGAAAAGTCAAAGATCTCATTTAATTAGGTCAACCCAACACCTCGACCAAAGTTTGACTCTAACAGATACAAGAGATCATAAAACAGAGTCAATACACATAACTTAAATCTGGAAAAGGCACCAAATAAATACAAATAAATATACATTTGAAACAATCCCAGAGAAAAATAAATAGCGTAAAAAAAAAAGAAAAGAAAAAAAAGAAAACAATCTGAGAGCAAACTTTCTGGTTTTGTACAAATCGCCCATGCAATCTCCAAGGACTGATACAGAACATTCTTTCACTGGACTCCACTTTCAAAGTCCTAAAGCTGCACTGTTTTTTAATGTATATGGAGCATCTGGGGGCCCAAGTTAGACCCCTACTAGAGAGTCCAGGCTGTTTGTATTCTCCTCGACCAGCAAGGTGCTCACTGTGGAAGTGTTTCCACCAGCCTCGTGTCTCTCTGTATTTCAAGTCCCCTCTTTCAAGATCCTGCACTTGCTCAGTCTGCTGCAGAACCTTAAGAGGAACCCAGAGCCAGACAGTAAGAACATCCAGGCCCACGTTAAGGATTGTGGGAGGTGTGTGTATGTGTGGAAGCCAGCTGATTGGCTTTACCACAACCCCAGGTCCTATGAGCTGGCGCCACTGTTGAATTTGTCCAGAACGGTAGTGTTGAATTTCTGGAAGATCCACTGTTGTGTTTCAGACTCGGGGTCGCACTTGTTCATGAAAATCCGCTTATCGCCGGGGCTACAATCCATGCAACCGTTGCTCACCAGGTGGTACAAAGACTTGTCCTGGAGCAAAAAGAAGATGGGATGAAGAGAGAGAAATAAAAAAATATATAAACAAGAAACACAGTCACTGGGACTCTGCTGGAGGTCTAATTCTGCTTTATCTCCTACTAGCCTTCAGTCAGATTACAGAGTGGAACTGAAGAACCAAACATGAAACACACTAATCAGAAAAGCTGGCTTCATCTCATGGTTGGAGTTTGGAGTGAAATGTGAGAATTTGATAAATGATGGATGAGAGGGGTGGGAGGTAGAGGAAGGTGAAAGGTAAATAAAAGTGAAAGAACGTGGGAGCGCGTCAACATAAATCTCCTATCAAAAAGTAGAAGACAACAAAGAAACTTTCCACTTGAAAGCGTTCTCCACAGCAGACAGGGCATGTATATTTTTGCGCTAGAAACTACTGAGTATGCCAAACAGAGCCGGTGAAAAAATAGAGGATGTGTCCCTGAGGGAGTGATCAGGCTGAGCAGAGGAGGGACATGCCTTCGGGCTTTCGGCTCCAGTTCTGTGCCTCTCTCCCCTGGGTTGATTTACTGTTCTCTGCGCCTCAGGCAGCTCCACTGCCAGGTACCACCTCTTCCTTTCAACTGTATATTTCCTCTCTCTATAGCGCCATCAATGACCTATCCTGCAATGACAGTGATTTCTTTGCTTGGCACCTTAACGTACTTATGTGAGAGAGAGTATTTCAGTTTAGTCCTGTTCTGCCTCGCTAGAGGGCTAGAAAAACTGAGCTTCAATATTAGGCTCTGTCATTAGTGACGGGCCCAGAGCGCAAGGTGTTAGTCCACAGGGGCTTCTGAAACAAGGTGTATGCTGCTCTGTTGCTGTAGATATACTTTATTGACCTCCTAAAGAAGATGTGGAGAGGGAATATGGAGGAAGACAGGGGCGGGTTTTCCTTAGAGATGGTATATGAAAATGTATGAAGCTACTATATATGAAAACGTAACACCTGGGTGTAAAACATTACTCATGTTGACTGTAATAGATTTTATCTCCATAACATCAAAAGCTTTAGTGCCCCGGAACTCGTCTTTATTTAAATTGTTCTTGCAGACAAATACTGTGCATAATACTTTTTCTTAAAAAATGCTAAATTATTTATATTTAAAGGGCGTATACATTTATAACAATATATACATAAAAATATACATTAAAAAGTTATAAAACACTTATATATACATATATGAGATATGTGTAGATAAACTTATACACAATCTAAAAGCTGAATAAATATGCCTTGTGTTGATGTATGGTTTATTAGGAAAGGACAATATTTGGCAGAGATACAACCATTGGAATATTTATAATCTGAGGGTGCAAAAAATTTCAAAACTGAGAAAACTACTTGTAAAGGTGCCCAAATTCTTTGAAACACATATTAATAAACAAAATGTATTTACAGTAAATTTATAAAATATCTTCATGGAACATTTAGAGGTTTTTGCATTGGAACTCAAAATAATTCAAATATAATGCATCAACTTAAGACACACACACACACACACACACACATTAGAGGTGGAAGATTACATGTTTTTGCACTGAACCATCATGGTACAGACATCTTGGTTTGGGGCATGAGGCCTTACAACAAATATAGGCAATTCAATGTTTGGGTGTGCATGTGTGTGTGTGTGCGCGCACCATATAAAGAATGTCTTGCATATAAAGAAAGTCTTATGCATACATAATATATAGTTACATTTTCTCAAATATTATAAAACCTTTTTTTTTTACAATGATTATATTTTTTAAATTTATGTTCCTTAAAAACGTTTTATCAGAACACATGTTTTTATTTTTTAACAGAAAACATGTTACTAAATCTCCCAGCGGGGGCTTATAGAGTCAAACTGACTAAACAATCTTGACCCCAGACCTGTGATCTATGAAAACTTTCTTTAAGGAAGCTATCTGAAAGAAGTTAAAACAAAGATAGTTTTGATGTGTTTTTATTCACTATTTGCAGCAATTCTCACACATTTTTGACTGCATTACCTTCCTGTAGCTCCAGTGCTGGTTGCCTTTCATACCATGGCAGTCATACAGGGTGATGGGGCTATTCTGACTAATAGCATCGAAGCAGAATTTTCTGGTGTGCAGGGGATCCCCAGGCCTGATGTCCTCTCTCCAGCCAAACGTGAAAATCTAACCACCACAGGGAAAAGTGATTCTCTTAATTTTAAGGAGACTATCACAGAATGAGCTTTATATCATGCTATGATCAGTTAGGAGCTTTATACCTGCTCGTGGGCCCATGTTCGCTCAGCACCCTCTTTCAGACAAGCGTCCAGACGCAGCTCGGTGCCCGTGGAGCCATGTTTAGAGTCGATGCACAAACCAGAGGCCGCGTTACGGATCTATGGACAGGAAAAAAGATTTGTTGAATGCCACTCTTCAATTGCACGAGGATTTAACAAGGTTAGCCTTAGAATTGTCATAGTATCTTACAAGGTTCAAGAACAAGGAATTGGAGATCAAAATGTTTGTAGGACAAATCTGTACTGCAATACACACAAAAGCACTGTTTCTCGCTGCTATACTCTCTAAATAGGCAGCTGTGTTTATAGGTAGCATCCTAACAATAACGGAAAACAAGGATTTGGAAACAGCCAGAAGATCCACACATACAAACAACACTCCACACACAAATTTCTGTAAAGGCGACGTGAGAAATGTACTCTAATTATTATGAAATACACAAAACTAATACTTTACAAGTTGTTAAATATTGTAAGTTCATTATATAATTTATCTGTACTGAATAAATTATACATGGTTTAACATAAGGAATGTTCTGCTCTGCCAGCATTTTTAACTAAGCAGCCCACAAAAAAGTATTTAAATTTATAATATTATTAAATGTGCCAGAAATACTGATTTATGCATATACAATTTATGCCCACAAAATACCTTTGCTACAAACAATTGCACAAAAATGACTCATTATTGGTTCATTTCTATACCAGTTACTCGTGTTTTACAAAATGTACGCTTTATTGCCATTTTAACAAAATCTCAATAATAATAACAATAAAACCCTTTCTGATAATAACAATTACCTCTAAAATGCTCTCAGATGTGAATTCAAGAAAACAGTTAGCCAAAAGTTTAACTTCTTCCCCAACTGTGCGTTGAGCTACAATGTGGCCCCTGGTCTCCAATCTGTTCAAGTGCTAAATCTGCCTATTTAAATAATGATTCATTCAAAATACACCTGGTCACAAAGACGCTTGCACTTTCCCCACTGCATGAACTCCAGAGAGTTCCGCTGCCCCTTGTCCTTATATTGGTCTCTTTTTTACATTTTTTGATTGGCTGTCCAGGTCGCCTAATTTTCTTTAAGGCATTCAGGTGTACCGACTGTTGTCACAGTGCAGCTCAATAATGCATGAGCGGCTGGAGCCACTCTCTCCTGAGCAGACACAGAAGGGTGGGCAGCAGTTCTGGGCCAATTCTGCTCACTTATTCACCTCACTAGGGAGACATGAGGGGACCAGGGCCTGGGGCAAGGTCACACACGCACACACACGCGTGCACACACACACACACACACACAAAAGAGACCTAACAAAGAGGATGAACTGTGGTGGAACATATTAAGCTGTGCAGTGTAGTGCATGCACAACGCATAAGCTTCCACTGCTGAAATTGTGCACTGCATACCCAGCAGGATTCAAGATGCTGGCAGAAGTTGCAGGAGTAGTCACAGCTCTCTTAGTTTACAGCTTGCTTTTTAACTTTTTATGTCCTGTTGATTTTAGTTTTTTGCAGAACATTCTGATAACCACAATGTATACAAGACAATCTTTCTTAATAATGCTAATTTGTTAGTTCAGCTGTTCTCAATCCTGGCCCTGAATGTTTGAATCCCTGAATGTTCCGAAGTGAAGTAAACTTTAATGGACACTGTGTAGGGGCCATGTCAATTGGAACACAGCTCATGCACGGTGCTCTCTTCCAATATGCAGATTATCGGAAGAAATTCATCCTGGTCCACGCCTTGCTAAACCAGAGAATTTTTTGGATTTTATGTTGGATCCTGCCTCCTCTCAGGTACGCACTTTGGGTCACGGAATGCTAACATCCATCGCTTTGGTTCACCGGGATTTGGTGAGTGTTTCGCCTGTGTGGAATCTTGAGACGAGTGGGGAGGTGGTAGAGGCCCAGCGGCTGGGCGGCTGTTATCATAGACCGGTGTTATCCCAGCCTACTGGACTGCATGCTGGATCCAGCTGTCCTACAGGTACGCACTTATGTGGCTGTACGTTACTGGCTATGCTCAACACACTAACCTTCCTCGCTCTGTCTCGATGGATGTTTATGTCGGTATTTGTGCGGCATGGGAGGCCAGGTCGCTGGGTGTTTCTGTGGCTGGAATAGTTAAATGTCTGTGAACTCTGGTTTAGGCATTTCACAAGTGTTTCCAAAGTCTATTCAAAATGTTAAAATGTTGTTACCCAAGCCATTTTAAAAAAGAACAAATTGCACAGACTTGGAATGTATTGGTCTAAACCTCACACTATCACCACAGATGTATTTCATATCAATGGTAATTTATCGTCCACCATCTTCAAATATGAGTTTTTATGAAATCTTGAATCAATTATAAAAAGTGTGATTTCATCAAAGAAGTCATTATTATGGAAGATTTTAATATTAATTGGGATGATAAAACAGTTTAGAAAGCATCTCAAACAAATAACTGATCAATTTGATCTGCAGCAAATGATTAATGGGCCTACAAGAATAACCACTTCTACAAGTTCACAAATTGATTTCATTTTTAGTAACATAGCAGAGAGAATTTTAAAAACATTTAATATGTTAACAGGCATATCTGATCACAATTTGATTTTAGTCACCAGAAAACTGTCTAGTAAGAGATTCAATTATTTTGTTTGGAAATATGATAAATTATTAACTGGAACAGATCAGGAAGAAGATAGTCAAATATTCTCGAAAAAACTTGAGAGCACTATAAAAGATTTTAGTTATAAATTTAATCCTAAAAATAAAAAACATACAGTCCCCTGGATGAATTTAGATGTTTTAAAAATAATGAAAACGTGGGATCTTGCTTTAAAAACTGCAAATAGATCAAAGTTAAGTCATGATAGACAACATTTCACTATGTTACGGAAAAAGGTGGTAAAGACTGTGAGAAAAGCAAAGGCTGATTTTTTCCTCAGAACAATTGAAGAAGCAAGAGGTAATTCTAAAACAATATGGAATCAGTTAAACTATTTAAAAGGTGATAAAATCATCATCAAGTAAATAAAGTGGAACAAGCCCTTACTCTAAGGTTAGACATTAAAAGAACAATTACATCTCTTAAACCTTCCAGAGCAAAGGATACATTTTGTATGGATGTGATAATTTTAAAGAACTTAATGAGTCGTTTGTTAATCCTATCACTGAAATGATCAATCTGTTAGTTTCTCATGGGATGTTCCCTAGTGCTTGGAAATCATCTGTTACTGTGCCTACATTCAAAAGTGGCAATCCTCACTCCTAGGTCTAAGAACTATTACTATATTACCTATAGTTTCAAAGATTGCAGAGAAATTGAAAGTCAAATCACAAACTATTTAAATAATAATTATTTTGTTTTACAGTTTGGCTTCAGAGCAAACTATTTAACTGAGATGGCAAATCGCTACTTCACTGAAAAAGTAAAGTCTCTATTAGATAATGGTGGGGTCGTCTGGGCTGTGTTTCTTGACCTCAGGAAGGCTTTTAATACTGTAAATCACAAAATTCTCAATTAGTAGGTTTTTCCAACAAACTTTAAAATGGATAGAATCACACCTGTCAGGTCACACACAGTATGATAGTATACAGAATTACTGTTCTGATTGATTTAAGACTTTCATTTAAGCCACAGCTCGAAAAGGTTTGTAATCGGGTAAGATTCAATCTACTTTGATGTATGTTCATTCTATGATTATTTCTTATACTACTTATTGTTTAACCACTTGGTTGCATGCTAGTATTACTACTCTGAAACCACTTGAACCTTTGTATAAACAATCACTAAACATTCTTGACAAGAAATTAGTTCAGTTTCATCATTGTTCAGTACTAAAGAAATACAAGCTGGGATAATTTTGATCAAATATGTGCATATTTGTCTACTGTTTAAGACTATACATAACCCGACTTCACCACTAAAACAGTTTGTGAATATTAAAACAACTGCTCACCGAATCACAAGGGATGCGGAAAGAGGGGACTGTATTATTCCTCTTAAAAGATGTAAATTCAGTCAGTCTGTATTTGCAGTGAAAGCTGCTAGTGAATGGAATTGTTCATCCCACCAACAATTAGAAGATTACATCCTTTTGGTTCTTTTCAGTTTCTTGTTAAAAATTGGTTATTGACAACTTAGCACTGTTAACATTAGTACTGTCATGGTTCATGGATTCACAATCTCATTTATACCTGTGGTGTGTGAATGAGTAGGTGTGGCTGAGTGTTTTTAATGAGCTAACTAGTGCCAGCTGTGGCTCGTTATCCAACACTATTTAATGTGTGCTAACCTGTCTTGTCTTCGTCAGTTCCTCTGTTTTGCTGGTTCGCTATGCGGAAATCCGCTTGTTACTGCTACGGATTCCCTGTCTTCTCTGGCCAACTCATTATCCGCTCTCTCCGGCGAGGTTTCACCAAAGACTCTGTCTTCGTCCAGGATTGCCCACTATGGTCCCTGCGCTACCAAACAGCGTGTCCTGACAGCCTTCATGCTGTTTTGCCTTCACAGACTCTTGATTGGATTGACATTGTCAATAAATATTTTAACTGCAATCTGCAACTATTTCCTCCGTTTTTCACTCGTCACAGTAGGAACTGACCAAGATGGCAGGAGCAGATGCAGCTAACCTACAGGACTTCCTGGTTAACAATTCCGCCCATATGGATCGACAGGACGGACAATTTATGGGTATGGAACGTGGAATACAGGATGTGGTATTTGTTTTGACTCTACTGACAGGCAAGGTGGCGTTGTGGGGAACAGCGGTGTGTGTTTTCGGGCCGAAAACACGCCGATCTGCGTCAAGGTGAAAGGACCGTCTCTGATTATTCCATCCACCTCAAACTCCCTCCTGCGTACAGGAGAATTCATCCGGTGTTTCCAAAATTAAACCTATGTTTCTTTCTCGCATTAACCCGTCTGCCCCAGTTCCCCCCAGGCCGCATCTCGTAGACGGGGAACCCAATTATTCAGTCAATTGTATTTTGCACTCGAGGCGGAGGGGATGCGGATTCCAGTATATGATGGACTGATAAGGTTACGGTCCAGGGGAGAGAAGTTTTGTACCTATTGGGACATATTGGATCACACCCTTATTGATGATTACAATCAACGAGTGAGACAATGTTGTCCCCTCCTGCTGCCATCTATTTGTCATACATGCGTATTTGTGTTATGATGCTTTGTCTTTATTTTTAGGGTAACTTTTGACATTCTGTCAAGGGTCTGCAGATGAAAAATAGCCTTGTTTGACCAATTCTGGCACATTTTACAGTTAAGTGCATTAATGTGCATTTCCCCTGTAGACAAAAAACTAAAAAAAAAGAAGAAAAAAAAAATACCAAGGCCATAAGAGGAAACAGATTACAGAGTGTTTGTTGGAGCCCACTTCCTCAAATATGTTTTTCTCACGCTCATGAGTCCTGAACCATTGAGGTGAGGGATTTAGGGTTTTTGAGCTCTTGGCAGGGCATGACTGTTGAAAGTAATTGGAAATCAGTTAGTAGGCAGCACAAATCAACATGAAGTTCTGCTCTGTGAACGCATGACTTAAAGCAGATTTTTCTTGTTGGTGACTTGATGCTTTTGCTCGCTGTCAGAAAATTCACTCGAAATGTTTGAATGAGTTTAAGCCACAGATGAAACCTAATGCAATCAAACTGGTTTCTGCAGCAGATGAATGCTACAAGCTTTCTGAGGCGGGTGAGGACAATGCGTGACATCAGAATGAAAAGTCCTAACCCTTGCGTTGGTCTTTTTATTACAGTTCAGGTCAACAGTCTACTGCTTATTATTTATGGGAAAGCAAACGGTGTACCCGATTTGAGCTGTGATTTCTTTTCAAATGAGCTGGATTGAAGAATCGGCCTTGAAGAAGAGGACAAGTCTGACAAATGGAACAAAATGAAAGCGAAAAGCAAGGTCACACCAAGCTCTGCCTTGCCAGTTTATTCTTAAAAGCTTATTTTTGTTCCTGAGGTTATAAAAAGAAAACATGTTTAATTCATTTTCATGTCTATTAGCAGCCTTGAGGTCTCTTTTGGACCTGCCTTGCGCCTGCCGCCGAGTGATGTTTTCGGGAATGAATTATTTGACTTGTTCAAAACGGTAACAAAGACATGCATTAGAATCTAATTTACTGCTGGATGCAAGCAATTTACTACCCAACCCCATTTCCGTGAAGTCACAGCAGCTATAAATGTGTTCCAGTATGTTTTAAGAAGCTCAAAGCCAGTGTTGTGGCTTTTCGAAAGCCTCTGTTCTCATAATTTCTAAAGTTTTTCTAGAATTCAGCAGGAGGTTATGCTGATTAGAAAGAAACGGCAAGAACATTTCCTCTCACGTCATTTGAAGTGCTTTACAATAAAACATTTATAATATTTATCCCACGAAATAAAGCAAGAAAATAAATTAAAGCATAGAAGGTTACACTATAAGAGTGCATGCAATCACGAGCTCTTTAGAAGTAAATGCAGCAGAATCAGACCAAATCAGCATGGGTCTCTCCTCTCTTCTTCCTCTCAAGCCACAGGACACCTAACAACTGCATTTACACTACACTAGCTTTTGGCAGCACTTACCATGAGCATAGAAGTGGCTCAAAATTCTGCTGATTGCATTATTTAAAGTACGTGAGTGTATTGAAGATGCAATGAAACAGCTGTGGGTGAGAGAGAGAGTATATACGCGTGCAGGTGGGCGAATGGCATATGGTTGACAGCCTGCTTACCCATTTCACTGCCCTGTCAGCTGGAGGTCATGCTGTCGGTGACCCCTATCCTTTACTGAAAATGCCGAAAAGGGCCCGCTTTATTCCTTAGCTACCTCTTTCTCTCTATCTCTCTCCCTGTCACGGCCCGTGGGGGTGGTTTCGAAAGTCCAATGAGGCTCTTTTATTGTGCAATACATCAGGCGGGGTGACAGGTGGCTGTGCGGGCAGACCAGCTAGAGAGCGTGGCGTATAAAGCTATCAGCCTGACAGTCAAATTACTATCATTTCGCCTCAGGAAAGGAGATATTTACCATGCATAAATTTCCCCCGAGCAGGTTTCCCAGCCGCATGCCACACAGCCTTTGCCTTTTACTATTAATTTACGTCGCTAATGCAGAGAGAGCCAATAAGTGAAGCGGACGGCATGTTGTTGGCTTAATGGACTTTTTTGGGCCGCCTCCACTGGAACATTTGAAACCGTTTCCATTACTCGAGTCTGTATGTGCTGTTCAGCTGAATGGATATGCTTTACGGTAAGCGTCAGCCCTCCAATTAATTCGGATGGGAAATTAATTACATTTGTAAATTATTACTTGCCATTTCTGACACATCACAGCAGGGGATTGAAAAAAAAGGAGATGGTGTTCCCCGGGGGGATTCATTAAGGCATGATGTCTGTGAGGTACATCATTCAGCAGTGATTAAAAAGGCCCATCAAAATGCACAAGATGGGAATCAGTCCATGCATATTAAATACCCCCCACTATAACAGATATGGCAGAATTGCAGATTGAGAGAAATGGCTGGCCCGTCTCTCCACACGTGTTCCTGAGAACCGCTGTTCTGGCACATGAAGCCTGGATGATAATGAATGACTTGAATCGCCTGTCTTCCTGTCTCAGCTTGAGGAATAAATGTATTACACATCTTCTGTTTATTTATGGATTAGGAAGCAGTGATGCAAACAATGGTTACGATGTGATGTCGCTGTATATTAAAAACAGCGCGAGTTTAGGTGAGGATCGGCTGCCTGCTTGTCTTTGGTGAAAAATGTTATCTCACCAGGCAGTGCTTCTCATAAATCAATGAACATTTTCACATAAACTCTATGTCATATGCCCCCATCCCCCAGCACACATGCCTATACCTTTACTGGCATATGCTCTGTCTCACATAAGATGTATTAATTTAGTGTGGATCTCAAACCAAGGAAGCGGGGAAAAGTTATGCAACCACTAATGGGTGAACAAAGAGAAACGAAGTGTAACAAAAAAGGCAGCAGCGTGTCAAAACTGTATAGATCAAACCAGAAGATTTCCTGCTCTTTCTATTTATCCATCCATCCATCATACACCACTGTTACTATATACACAAAAATGTATTTGTTTTCATATTGCTGTTTTGTGTAACTACTGATTTCTTAAAAATTCACAGCCACTTAACATTCATTCCCTTTCAAGTTCCATTTAAGCATTTTTATGTAGCTATTCAAATTCCAAATCATGAGTAGGATGATTGAAAGCCAGTTATTAAATTCTGCATTTTGCTCAGTCCAGGCATGTGCACATTTTAACAGGGTCTTTGATCACCCACCTCTCCCCATGCGGCTGGCAGTGGCTCCACAGGTGGGTAATATTTGGGCAGGTCCCAGGCAACAGTGTTCATATACCATTTGAAGTCTTTACATTTGAGGTGTTTGCGGAGTTCTTTCTGAGCGGTTAGGTCACCGGTGGAGAGATGGCGGTACTCTGGCCGGCGCTGATAGATGTACTCTGTGTACTCATCCATCCACGTCTCTGCCACTCGCTTCAGGTTCTGTGAGATGAATTGAGGGAAATATATGATTTTCATTTGAACAGGATTACATATCTGTGCACTGCAAAGTATCTGAATCTCTAGGATTAGCTGCTAATTTGAAGGTGAAATTAGATTGTTAGGTGTTTTCATTCGTCAGGTGTCGGTGTCTGCCCTGTTTTATATAAAGAACAGGGATCTGTCATGATGTATGATCATGTTTGTAGAAAAGTGATTTATGGCACAAACAAGGGCTGCACGATAATCATGGTGTGATATGTAATGAGCCACTTTTCCACTATTAAGCTGAACGGTTGTCTTTGTAGAACTATTCCACCGATCTGAGACAGCTGGTACAGGTTTTGTTTTCATTTTAACGGATCTCTTTGGAATGCAACACAAATGTGTCAGTCGTTGCCTTGGTAACACAAATCTTTGCATATGATATAAGGTAAAAAAAAAAACACAACCAAAAACTATAGAATACCCAAGACGTGTCACTCGTATAGTTATGAATGGGGAAAAATGCGATGCTTAAAATGGCCGATCAATCACAAGAATCCCTGCCTTCTAAATAAAATAACCAATCGCTGATCTGTGAAGTCAGCGCATCACTGCATCTGCTGTTAGAAGTTCCGATTGCTATAGAAACAGTCAACATTCTGAGACGTGCGCCTAGGACAGCGCATGCGCTCTGGCTGATCTCGCTTGAGAAATAAGCTTTTTATAACGCTATTTGAGCAAAAGAACAATTATTACACAGTTATTGTCAGATTTTATTGATCTTAAATATGAAATTTAATTGTAAGAGAGAATTGGATGTTTCCCAATACAAATAGATATGAGCTGCACTTGGATGCCCGAGAGGCGTTTCAAAGATGGCCGCCAAGTGACATGACTTGTCTTAAAGAGCCACCGCGTTATAGAGGATGATCCAAGATTACTTTAGATTTTATTACTAACTACATTGCTCAAAATAGCGCGCTTAGGAAGCTGTGAAGAAGCTAGCAGCCAGGCAACAAGTAACAGATCCTGATGTTACGATCGACTGGAGTTGTCAATCCGGTTTGGATGACACTTCAGTCAACCAAGGTTCACATCTACATGTGTGTTTGTGTTTTTCGGTGTCATGCTGGACAATCATTCAATGAACTCATGTATCTGCCCACCTTGTGTGTTACCATGGTCACTAATATGTTCTCCTCCCCTTCGTCTCATTATCCACAGGTTAAATACTCCGGACATTTCGCTTATTTCCTGCTGATCATTGCATGTGGCTAATCCCGTCTCTGCTAAGCATATTTCCCCTGTCTTCTATTGTTGTTTATCGATTCCCTGTTACCGAACCTCGCTGCCTCTGACTACGACTCTGATTTGTTCTATCACCACTCTTTGCCGATCGACTGACCCTTTGCCTGTTTATTCTGTATTGTCTGTGAGTAAGTTTAATAAATACCTTGCATATTGATTCGTCTGTCTCTGTCTAGTTTCATGACAGAATAATCAGCTGGCAAAATGAATCCAGCAGGTATTTCCATGATGGCTATGGCCATGATACATGACCATCATGATATTATGAGTCATCGGCTCACGTTGAGTCAACAAGGGCGCGGCATAGAGAAGTATGTTGAGGACTTCATCGCTTACAGCCACCTCCGAGGATGCGATCAAACACTGTGTTGTAAACATTTCTGCACGTCGGTGGTGAGGGGCTGAGTGACGCTCAGTCAGGTACCGAGAGACAGCTAGGTGAGCTGTCTATCACGTCAGTGGTTACCGAGTCGCCCACAGGGGGCGCCGCTATTATCACTCAGTAATGAGAAGAGTCCTACAAGTCGTTGTACAGGACTGATAGGCAGTTACAAGAAACATTTAGCTGCAGATATTGCTGCAAAATAGGGCCCCACCAAATACCGAAACTAAAGATTTGCATACTCCTGTAACTCACAAATATGTAACAATGGATATTTTTTCTAAATAAATGATATAGATGATCTTTTTGTATTTTTTTTCTTTGGGATCATCTTTGTCTACTTTCAGAATTGATGTTTTTTTGGGTCACATTTTTTCAAGAAAATTGTGTGTATATATAGGCCTATCTGCAAACTGTCAAGAGTTTCTCAGTTACTCTCCGTATTTTTTGTCATGCGTGCAGAATATGAATAAGATCTTCTCTGGAACATTGTGAATCTAGAGCACTATAAACTAGCAGAATTGGGCCACTGTAGAGAAACACTCTATCCTTTCTCATTTGGAAAGATGGAAGTTCTACTCACTCTTGCCAGGCTGGTCCCTGAAGGCACCTTGTAGGGGACGTACTTCCTGTAGATGTGGCCCACCCTCGAACAAGGCACATCATACATGCTGCCTCCGCACATCCACACCTGAAAAATCACATACGCACACACATTCTCAAACATTTATACTACATCACAGTACATACAGAGTCATCTACATGCTTTATTCTCTCAGACAGTTGAAAAAGCTCAAAAAGCCTCATGCATAACATCCTTGTGAGCTCCAGCACAGGCAGTCTGAGAAGGTCTCGGTGGGAATATGTGGACAGACTAGCTAGAAATATTGCTACACTTCCACATCATACCAGCAACAAGCAACGTCCTCGCCGTGGGCTCCAATTACGGATCGACCGGCATCCGCTGAAGGAAAGAACTACAGTTTTCCAACTGCCTTACGCGTGCGCCTCTACTTTTCCTCTTTAAACCAAAAGAAAAGAGAGATAAAGAAAGAAAGCAGGGTGTTCAATATGCTTCCCTTCCTATCTCTCTCTTTCTGTTCTACTAAGGCCAAGGCTTTGATGTGCCTGTCTGCATTGAGTATTGGCTAAGGCATGCTGGAGTGTGGACTCAGCCAGGGCCACTGACACACAGAAGGAGGTGAGAAGGCAGGAGGGAGGGGGGCTTCTACTTGGACGAGTTGAGTCTGATGGTTTCTCTCTTCCTCAGTCACCCGCTGGGCTCGAGAGAGCTGTCTACAGATATCAAACTGCACAGACCTATCTCTCCTGCCAGCCGTCGGGTTAGCGGTCAAGCTAACTTCACAGACCCCATCGTTACGGGGAGAAAATCGCTCGAAACATCAGTGCTACAAAGCGAGTGAGAAAAAGCCCCTGCCAATCCCTCATTTGAGGATAAACGAGGAAGCCATGTTACAAATGAAGTTTTAGGAATCATTTTCACATTTTTTCTCACAGCCTCTTTTATCATAAAGCATGAAGGGAGGCAGACATGGCAAGACTTTAGATATTAAGATGACTTGAATTGCATTTAGAAAGCTGCCTACATCGAACAGATGGATGAAACTTGGACGGAGCATGGCAGGCAACCAATCAATGGGATGACGCCAGGCCCAATCAGCCCCTGCTTTTATTTCAGTTTGTAGTTGCATGTCGGATTCGAATGGAGACATGCTGTACTGAAGATTTCAAATGGAGTGTTTTAAAGCCATATTCCAAGGTCAAATGTACAACCTCATAACAAATAGCAACATGCAAATACTGCATAAAAGGAAATTACAATAAAAAATCCTGTCAAACAGCCGTTTTAGACTCAAAACTATTTTTGCGGTTGCCATAGTTACTAGAGAGGCACAGAGGATGGTGTTCCAATAACAAAGTTCAGTGCCAGCACAAGTGAGAGTCTAATGAAAAAGAGTGGGGTGGCAGGTATGTCAGAACTGATAAATAGAACACTTCCTCACATCCATCGGCGCCAGTTTTGGCCCCGCTAATCAAAACCGAATCACTTCAGAGCCACAGCCAATCACTGGATCACACAATCTAATTAGTTTCAGCAGTCTAGCCAGTCTAAACACAAAAACACACACGCACAGACTCACAGCTCCGCTATCTTCACCGCCTTATTTTGGCCGACTGGTTTACTTTTGGCTTTGAGGCTTCGCTTAGTAACACAGTGAAGAAAATAACCTCTGCCGTCCAATCTCATTCGGGCTTTATTGTTGAAAAGAATGAGAAAAGATTGTCTAGACAGACAGACTGAGCGCTTCACATTAAGTGTGAGAAAGGGAATCTGGTATAGTTAGAGTTAGCGGTTGGCAATGGATCGGAAGCTATTGGATGTGGTTTGGAGGGTGTGCCCTGAAATCCATTTTAATGGGTCTTCTTCTTGTTCTATGTTTGACTATTTGGTCTGAAAGCCCAAGAACAGGAATCAGCCTTTGTAAGGTCTGTGAGAATTGATGTATTATTTGCGAATTGCATAGTGGGATCGACCCAGATGCTTTAACTCACCTTGAAGGATATTTCAAACTGCTCGCCACCCCAGATCTCAAGGCCTGTGTCGTATCCTCCCAGCTCCCAGAACCACTGTCGGTTTACAGCAAACAAGCCTCCGGCCATCACAGGAGACCTGTGGGAAGCAGAAAGACCAACATGCTCAGACATTTCTAAGAATTCATACTGCGTTTTTTAGACAAAGTCTTAACAGAACCTGAAGGACAGTGTGCAGGAAGGACCGCAAATTAAGGTCAAATAACCCCTAGAGAAACTCCAGTCAGGAAGGAACAATCACTTAATATAAATGCATTTAGTAAAACTCTTATGATGAATCACATGTGTTATATTATTTCTCACTTACAAATGGCATTAGGTTATATTAAATAAATCAACAAATGTAAATAAGAAAAAAATCTATATTGATGAGTAGGTGGATACACTAGGGCTTGCATATATATTGCATATTCACTATATTATCTGCAAACTGGTACAGGAAAGTAGTTCGACCAGTCAGCGGGTCGATGTTTATCATACGTTTATGACTCACATGAAATTGTGTAACTTATAACACAAATCCAACAGTGCACAGACAGAGAGTCTGTGCCAGAATAACACTGCTTACATTGTCATGAATAGTGTAAAAACTCCTCATATTCCACATAGTTTCTGCCAACCACTTGGCAACATTACTTGTCATTGATTTCCAATTAAAACCATAATTCAGCTGCGTTTGAGGTAACAAACAGATTGTGAAATTGCTATTTGAATTTAAAGAAGTAGAATTAAAATAAAGAGAATTCAACTATTTAGCAAAATATATCAAATCTTGACATTTTTTTATAAGGCTTAAAGTTTAAAGGTTTATAGATCTTACAGAAATGACCTAAACATAGCCTTGCCACCATAGAAATAAAATATATTTGAGAATATATTTAGAAAGACTAACAGTTATTTTAACAGACAGACCGATAAATAGACAGACAGACAGACTTTCAACCATACAATTGTATTAATGTTACAGTATGTTGAAAAGTCTATGTGTATTTTGACAGGATCCAGTGGGCATCCCTCCTGTACATTACTTTACAGAAGAAGAAAATATAACACATGAAACCATCATAGCATGAATTAATAAGCTCATTTTACTTTTATGCATCTCCCCAGGCTTCTGTGTTTTGAAAGGTGAATCATAATCTACATCTGCAAACAGTCCCTGATGGTAGAATCAGACATAAGCTGGAAGCTGCATTTTGCTCACTGACATGATCAGGCTCACAGTCCAGTCAAAATCACTTATGTGAAAAGCTAGATTTAGTGGCCAATTCAAGGCATTTCAAAGCGAGAGAGGATTGCAGTTAAGCAGATGTCAACCAAACATGCAGATGAGTTGCTGTTATCCTCATTGTGCTATTTTCATTAATGCTTACTGTGCTTCCAAAACTTGCATTCAGTTGTTATATCAGATGTACTTATGGGGCTTAAGCCTGCAAATGGGGTTTGAGAGGGGATACTGATGGATTTAATGGCTCTCTCCAGTTGTTCAGTGGTGTTTTGAATCCCGAGACTTGGCTAAAGCAGACATGAAGCGATACAAAGTGTCTGTTGGTGTAAGTAGTGCAATCTTTTAATAGAGCATGTGGGATGAAATATGGTAATGCAAGGGGTGGAATGACAGCATGTTTTGGGATTATGGTTATGCATATACTGCACTTGCACACTGCACAGGCGACAGAGAGCCCTGGGTTGAGAGAGGATTTGTGGTGGATTTATTTATTCAGTATTTTGAGCATGGGGGGTAAAGCCAAGATGATCTTGGTGCAGACATTTCATTCATCGTTTGTGATAGTGGTGCTGGTGGCAGGCCTCATTTATTCATCATGGGTGGCCTTTACACAGTCAGTGAAATTGACAACAACTACTAAGAGGTGCTACTCTCCAATTGTCCTCTTTAAACTGTTTGTATAAATTAAAAAAAACATAGACAAGTCTAATTTGGATGATAACTAATTTGGAGGAATAACATTTGAATCAATGTGGCCCAAGAAATCTAAAAAGTCTAGTCTCATGAATTTAGGTTAAACTATTACCAAATATAAACCTATTGGGAGTTTGGGAGATTTTGAAGTATCTTATGCAAAGCTGTATTTATTTGATTTAATACAGCAGTACAATTTGAGTACAGTTTTTTTAAACTCTTTTCTATATTAATGTATTTTAAAATGTTATCTATTTTTATTATGGCTGTTATGTGTTATGTGTTAAGTTTAGTGTTATGTGGACTTTTATTATGAACGTTTGTCTCCAACTGCGCCTTGCTTCCCTTGTGTTTGTGTTTTGTTAGTTTCCTTGGCAATTGATTAGCTCCGCGCCTCGTTAACCCTCTTGTCTCGCTTTTAAAAGTGTTAATGTTTGTAAGTCTAATTGCTGCGTATTGAGTGTGTTCCTTGTACTGGAGCGTTTTCCCCTTGTATCCATTGCCTGCCGGATTTTTAGTGTACCGAAATCCATCTTGCCTTGGTCTATTGTTCTTGTTTTGCCCCGTTTGGAGTATTGTTCGCCGATCGACCGACCCTCGCTATCGCTCGGGACTTCTGTTTTGCCTCTGTTATTCCTGTTTGCTGTTCTCTCGACCCCACCTGTCGAACCATGTCTTTTAATAAACCCGTGCACATGGATCTGCACATCTCCGTCTCCTTCGTCACAGAATACACAGCCACCACAGGATCCAGCGGGTTTTCTTCTGGACACTGGCCAGGTATGGACATAGCTAGAAAGCTGCTAGTTTCTCAAGCAAGGCTCTCAGTCACTTGATGATTATGTGCAGGAATATTTAGAGCTTGCTGTTCACGCTGACCTCCCGGACTATGTATTGATTGACTTTTTCTGCAAGGGCATGAGTCAGTCACTTAGATCGTGGCTGATCCGTGAGGCACCCCGATCATCACTCGCGGAGTTTATGGACTTTGCCATGTTATGCATGGGCTCTCCATTTACAGTGGGGAGTGCTGAAAAGGAACACTATTTTGGCAAAATGGCGGACACTCCAGAGCCACAGCCCAAGATGGCCGCCACACCAGAGCCACAGCACAAGATGGTCACCACTCCAGAGCCACAGCCCAAGATGGCCGCCAAGCCAGAGCCCCAGCTGCTGCACAAGATGGCCGCTAACCCAGAGCCACAGCATTAGCACAGGATGGCCTCCAATCCAGAGCCACAGCTCAAGATGGCCGTAACTTCAGAGCCAGGGCTGCAGCTCAAGATGGCCGCCACTCCAGAGCCTTGAACCCTCACAACAGCTGTGGAAGCTGTTTCTGGGTCTTCGCCCCGACATGGCCACGGAGACCATCGCCAAATCCTCATCCTGCCCAGTCCCGGTCACAGGGGCCTATGAACCTTCGTTCTGCCCTGTCACGCCCGGAAGGGCCACCGTGGAACCCTTGTCCTACCCAGCCACAGTTATGGAAGCCGTCTGTTCATGTTTAGATACAGCCACGAAGGCCGTTGAACCCTCATACTGCCCAGATACGGCCGCAAGGGCTGCCATAGACCCACGCCTCACCTTGCTATGGCTAAAGAAGCTGCCCAAGAGTCCTCATCATGTCTAGCTATGGCTATGGAGGCCGCCCATGAGCTCCTGTCATGTCCTCGAACTCTCGTCCTGCCCTGTCTTAACCAAGGAGACCACCTGCGACCTCGCAGCCTGCTCTGTCCTGGCCGAAGAGGCTTTCATTAATCTATCTATGCTATCCTATATGCTCCTTCCTGGAGGGTCGAGGCTCCACCCGCTCTGCCCTGGTGTCTTTTGACTCAGCCCTGGCCTTCTGTTCTGCCCAGAAGGATCTTTGTCCCGCCTGCTCCGCCTTGGTCCCCCTACGAACTCAAAGAACATATTGTCTCGGCCACGTAGGCTGTAATTAACCTTTCTGTGCTCTGCGTTCCAGTCCTGCCAGCCCCGCCCTGGAGGGCGTCTCTGCTGCCCGCTCTGCCCTGGAGGGCATTTCAGCCCTAGTTCTAGTTTTGCCCTGGTTGGACTATTGTTCACCAGTCGACCAACCCTTGCTATCACTCCAGATTATTCTTGTGTTTTGCCTCTGTTATTCCTGTTTGCTGTTCTCTCGACCCCACCTGTCTGACCATGTCTCTTAATAAACCCCTGCAAATGGATCTGCACGCCTCCTTCGTCACAATGGCAAAGCTGCATTTTCAATAGCCATTACTCCAGTTTACAGTGCCACATAATCTTTCAGAAATAAAATCTAATATTGCTGCTAAAGAAACATTAATTATTATGTTGAAAGCTTAATATTTTTGTGGAAACAATTATACATTCAGGGTTCTGAATAATTATAAAGTTCAAAACAACAGCATTTTTTTCACTGTTGTGTTGATTAATTTAGTGCATCCTTGATGAATAAAAGTATTACATTTAATTACTGACCTAAAACTTTTGAGTTTCTATGCCAAAATTACTCTAATTCATCATAGGAATTATTTTACTAAGACATATTTCAGTTAATCAAACCATTGCCAAAAACAGTCAGATTGGCATCTTTAGATTTCATGAAACCATTTCTAAGGAACGAAAGTTATATTTTTTGCAGCTCTGATCATCTGAGTAAAATTCTTTGAAGAATATATTGAATCTGTAGGAGAAAAAAATAAATAAATAAAAGGAAATATTTGATATGAAGTCTTAAGATCATCTTTCATCAAAGACAACAAAACAGATCAACCTGGTCTCATAAAAATACTTACTGCATGTTTCACCACAATTTAAAAAAGAAATGTCCACTGAGTGGCGCTACAAGACCCATTTTAGCACAATTTTATTATGTTGAATCTGTGGACTGTTGCTAAAAGTTAATGATGGAAAAGTAATGA
>JAUMHI010000001.1:1617329-1630065 GCA_032359435.1 Enteromius unitaeniatus | reverse complement strand
GTTTTATACAAGTGAAAGTAGGTCACGGGGCGGAGCAAACAATCAGACACCAAGACAACCAACGAGTGGGCGGAGACTGGAGTTCATTGATGAGAGTCCATGAATGAAATCAGACATAAAACACAGAAAGTTTGCTGGGCACAGCTGACTGTGACAGATATAAAGACACAATTTTGGATTTTTTTTAAAAACCACAATTATAATGAAAAGAATTGCAATTAATAGAAAGTCTCAACAGGGAGATATGAAGTTATTGCTGTGGGAAATCAAGATACTAAGTCAAACTGTGAGAAACCAAGTCATATAGATTGATATTAATAAAAAATAAAGTTACATTTCTACATATAGACACAACTGCGAGAGTCTCAATTTTAAGAGCTGTACTTCTGAGACATAAATTTGCTATTCTGAGATATCGCTATTGTGAAACGTAAAGTTGCTGTTATTTATTTATAAGTATGAATATAATAAAATAATTGTTATTTTTTACACCCTTCCGTACGAAACACCTCAGTGTCTCATATATAATAATATATATTAAACGCACATTATACAGATATATAGAGACTACAAAGGGTTGGGTAGAATAAAAACACACATAACCCATTTGTGACCTCAGTTCTGCCTCTCTACACTTTTCAGCTGAGTTTTGAATAAAGTCCAAGTCAAAGTAGTTTCCTTTTTGCAGGAATTCCAATGGAACCCATAAGAAAGTATGCACTGCCATTCCCATGGCTATACTTCAAAAACCAAAAGGCCACATAAATTAATACCACATGAACCGTATTTCCCAAACATTGCATAAATTCTTTCATTATGAACATCGTCTTGTCTGACAGACATTGCGTTAAATACTTAAAAGCCCATGAAAGTGTGCACGACAGCATAAAGGCCATGCTTGTTGTTTATGTGTGATGATGGCACATCTTGGCACTACCGCAGAGGCAGCTGGTCTGAAAATGGAGCTTTATCATCCTAAGAAGCAAAGTGCTGTCAGGACAAAAGACATGCTAGTGTATCAAAACAGGACAAACAACCCTCGAAACCAAACATTCCCTCTTGCTCCCTCCCTGCCTCAGAGAAAACATGTCTGAATGCCACATTCACAACAGTTACGGCTTGCGATGAACGAGCAGGAAACACATCCTGCATTTGAAAATCAAAATGAATTTGTGTGATGCATTTTCCATGCCATTGTATGTTCATGGATACGGTTCCTTTGCCTTGAATTGCCAAGATGTTCAGTATTTTGCTGAGCAATGTAAGCTTTATGGTGCTAAAGTGATTCTCATGTTAAAGTTGAGGGGTCAAGATGACATCAGGTGTTCCATTCAAAATGTGACCATTCAACTTGTGTTTGGAGGCCGAATTCCACTTCACACACCTCATCATGAACTTTAAGGTGAGACAGACACTCTAACGCAAACATAAACACACTGAACTAGTCTTGAGGAATGTAGAATATATGCACAAGTATGCTTGAAGTACTTCTCTTCAAGTCCACTTTATTTGTTCAGAGCAATTTTAATATAAAATTCTATCCAAATAGCTTGCTTTGAACATATTAACCCTTGATCTGTCGGTCTTTACAGATACAATTTTTTATAAACAGTGAAATAAATACCTAAATGCCACTTACAGTACATGTTAAGCTTATAACCTCACATAGAAACACAAGATGTTTGAGTACAGATAAAGCATAGGATGATTTTTGAGAATATAGGCTATTTAAGTAAAGAAATGAGCAAACAATGGACACAAATTAGGATATCACTCATGGATATGGATGCTATGCTTACCAAATATAGCTTCATTACATAAGCACCATCTGAATCTGCACAGCAAAGTCTACATCCTCTGGTGAACTAGTGGGCTTCAAACTAAGATGGGAAATTATATATATATTTATAATACATATAATTATATATATATATATATATATATAAAGCATCTTAGTAGCTAAGACAGGCAACTGAGAACAGATGACTCACCTAGTGTGAATGAAACGTTTGTTTACATGGGAGTATGAAGAGATGTGTGATATAACCATGGTCTGTTAGTACTGAGGCATTTAAAACATTTCAGGTTTAGCGTGCAATCCAAATTAGTAACTCAAATGAAGACCTATTAAAACGAAAAAGTTGAAAACCATTTTCAGATAACTTACTGATAAATCATTAAGATTTTATTAACCAACGTTTAGTTCCACCACTGACCCAGAACTACAACCATTCATCCACAGCATAAACGTCATTGTTCCGGCCACCAGATCATAAAATCTCAATTTCACTCCATTTGCCTCAGAAATAGCAGGAAGGGAGGGAGAGGCTCCCAAGACACTGGGCTTTATTAAGCTGAGAAATTAACAAAAGGCTAATTAATCAAGCAGACTCCAGATGGGGTCACTATTACTGATGATAAATTGACCCAAAATCAGATGTCAGCTATCTGACATAATATATGTTGGAAAACAGAAATATAGTAAAAACTGGTGTCATTCATATGGGACTCAGGTGTGGACTGAAACAAGCGCTGGGGTTATGAACCCTCCATCACCCTCTCATAACCAGTTCACCCTTGATGTCCAGATGGGACCCTGATGTACCCATATTTTAACAAAGTGTGATGGGCCAGCACAATAAACAATATTGCTTACAAGCTACAAACACGTCAATGTAGTTGCCTGGCGATCTTTAGCAAATAGCTTTCAGAGCTTTAATCATGCGCGTGTAAGACTTTACACAGATTTGTAACACAAAAGAGATCTAAGCCAACCCTCAGTCAGCGTGAAGAGATGCTGAGCTTGGCACTTCAAATGCAAAGCACTTGTACAATTGCATCATTGAGCAAACACAGAGCCACATTCTGCGTCACAATCTCACATGCTGGACCAAAGCAGCTGCTTTTGTGCTTGCACACTAATTTAGTCAAATATATACTTGTGTTTAGAATAACGTGAATTTTTTATTCTGCATTCAGTTTATTGTTGAAATATCACATAGCAATAACAACAAGGCCTGTATAATTGGGTTGCTTTTTATGATACTCGAATCCATGTTATAACATGGCTATATGCATATAAAAAGGTATTCTAAGAGAACAATATTAACAAATATTCATAGTGATTTTAGTACTGGCTTTGAATGGCCGATGGCAGTCAAAGCAATAGTCCCAAAAAATGGCAATTCATTTTTAAAAAGCTATTTTGAAGATATTTATCCCAATTTTTGTCCATCTACAAAATTTAAGCTCAAACCCGCAAACCACGAACGCTCTGATTTTTATTCTAAACCCAAGAATATTCCTAATACATATTCTTTCCTGTTCTGTTGATGGATTGACAAGAGGGTGAGCATATGCTGAACCTCGCTTTAAGAAGTTTCGTGGCTATTTTCATGTTTAGTTAGAGAAGGAATGGGCCAAAGTAATAATGATTGTGGCCTTAAGTGACTTGAGACTATGTCTTAATATACTATTCAATCATCTGATAGTGAATTAAGTAAACATACAGAAATCACTATGTTAATTACTGCTTTCCTGTTTATCATGCATGGCTTGCAATGTTTAAAGTTAACAAATAGCTACAGTGAGAAGACACTCATCGTTTTATTACTAATTTATGGACTAATTGAGCTATGAATGGAAGAATGAATGTCTTTGCAATGCTGAAACATTGCAGACAATGCATCCTTGCAATCACTAAAGTTTGATTAGTAGGAAGTGCTGCTTTACTGGACGTCACATGGGGGAAAGAATATGAAGTGGCTGTTTCTATTTAGACTTTGGCATCTTCAATCTCACCTTCTAGTAACTCATCCAAGCTGGTGATCTTCTTCCCCCCTTCCATAGCATAGATGTTCCGGACTCCTTGTGGTAAATTCACATTGTCCGAGAGGGAGCGGGTGAGCTCCATCAGCAGCGCGTCGAAGGACCTGAAGCGGTCACTGGACACCGCGTACACCAAGCCCTTGAAGTACTTATCACCGTTCCGATAGAAGCGAACTTTTTTGGCTTTCCTCTCGGAGGTGAGCGACTGCAGTGTGCGTGTGCGGTAGAAACTACAGTGCGCACTGTGAGCGGGACTGGGCACCAGCCCGTTACCCCGCGAGCCGGAATGAGAAGCGCCGCTTCCCCGCGGGGACCGGTGACTCTTCTCGCGCTCCTCGAAATGCTCCCACTCGATGCTTCTGCTGGACATGTTTATTTCCTTGAAGTCAAAGCGCGGATGCTTGAATAAATGAGCTTGTTTTTGTGCTGTTGTTTCTGCCGGTTGTTGTTCGTGTTATTTCTTTCAACGAATCATACGCATTTTCAGACCCAAGGATGTTCTGTTCAACTTTATATGCAGCTCAATAAAGAAAGTTGTTAAAAAGATGTATTACGAGAAATAAAAGGTTGTGAAAGTCCCAGTAGTCCACAAATCCCAGAGCTGTTCCCTTCAAGGACAGACGCTATGGTTGAGGTGAGCCCTGGTCATGATGAGATGAGTGCGTATGCTGGACACGGGTGACCGTCCGCGGCTCTCTTCATCCCTCCACTGGTACTCAGCTCAGGCCAACACTCGCCACACACCTACATGAAAGCCACGGAGGAGAGGACGAGAGCTCCTCCTCCTCAGGGTCCTAAAACGCCTATTTCTTTCCAAACGCGGTGGTTCTGCCTGGCCCGCTAGGGGGCCTCAACCTTCAAAGGGGTCAAAATAACAAGGCATAGCTCACCCACCCCCCACAAAATTGGTTAGTTAACTCACGTTCAGGCCATTTAAGATGTAGGTGCCTTTTTATTCTTCAGTGGAATTTTTTTTTAGCTGAAACAATGGTCCTTGGTGATTTATAAAACACAAGTCCATATAGCTATGTTTCAATCACTCTGCATTTATCGCTGCATTGCATCAGAAGTTAGTTAAGGAAGCACCAAATTTTAAATAAAATCCCGTTCATTCGCAAAAAAAAGAGATTTGCATTTGGTAACGAGTAATTATTTGCTTATTTGCACTTCAATTTTGCAATATTTCAAGTTAAATCCGCAACTTTGGATGGGAAGCTGTCTAATGGCTACCATCATTTTGTGGGTTATAATATACTTTTAAAACATCTTTTGTGACAAAGAAAAAACCAAAGAGAAAAATACATAAAGATTATGTATACTGAATAAAAGATCTACTTTAAAACAATAAAAATACTATAATAAAAGGCAAGATTCATTTGCTGAACATCACGGTTATTAGCATCTGTTCATAGACCACATTTTAACACAAGATGATCAAACGTACTTGGTTGGAGTTCAGTTCCTCGAACATTGAGTTATTTTCTGAACTTAAGCCAAAAACAAAAAAAAACAAACACAATCTCCATTTTTATAGCTCAATTGAAAAGTTTTTTCCCCCCTTCACTTCGCTGGCAAAAAGTGTTTTTAAGGAGGACTTGTTTTAAAAAAAATGTGGTGAGGTTTTTTTACATGTCTGATGCATATAAAGTGAACTAACTAATCTTAATCAACTCGATTTTCATAAATCGTGAGAAACCATAAAAAACATGAATTATGTTCCTTCATTCATCAAGTAAACAAGCATTCATATTTTAGTGTTTGCAATATACATAAATACTCACAAGATCACAGGAGACTACAAACATTTTGTTAATACACATGATAGAATCTTTAGAGAAGTTTGCCTTTGTTCTAACAGCAGTTTCTCTTGCTCTTCAGTATTTTTGCAGTCACGAGACTGAAACTGCTGACTGTAATATCAAGACACACATTAAGCAAAATATCTAATATTTCTGTGGTGCGTGTGCCTTTCTGCCTCCTGAGACACTGTGAGGGAAAACTCTGACACGACGGTTCTATTATAAATTAAAGGAAGAATAAAAACTGCTGTAACTGCATGAAAGGAAGTAAATGGGAAGAAAAGCCCCGGAGAGAGGAAATCCTGAAGAAAATAACTGTTGCAGCTGAGAAAGAATCCCTTTCTCAAAAATGAAAGAAAAGGGAGGGAGAGAGAGAGGTGATTCCCTTCTCTGCAGAGAAACTCTTGCCTAAGGCCTGGTCTTACATAATCACTGCAAAGAGTGGATCAACTTAAGAATAATGTGAAATATACAGAAATGCGGTTTCACTTTATTAATATTAAAAGAGTAAAATGTACATTCAATGTTATTAGTTATGTTGTTTATTTTCATTTTTGGATATACTGTATCCAATATATATCCAATAGTGCTTTATACAATACTCAAGGTAAATATAGCACCTGGTTTATTTAAATAATTTTAAGAATAAACAGCAACTCATTCAAGAAATGAGTTGGTTTCCTTTTCTCATAAATACAAAACATCCAGTTTTTTTGTGTAAAATTCTACACACAAATGAAAGATTACATGCTAACTGAATACTTTTACACAACGTTTGTAAGGACAGTATGTGTTCCTATGAAAATAAAAAAGGTGGCTGATTTATTATAAGTATATTAGTTATATATAAGTTGGAGTTTTTAGATTTATCAAAGTTCGAAGGGATGGCAAAATAATGTTGTTTAAAATATGTATGCCTAGTTTGGTAATACTATTCCAAATACTGTAAGCTTGCCCCTAAACATTTGATTTTAGATTTAGGAGAGATAACTGCATAGCACTAGCGCTGCATTAAATATCTGCCATCAGAGTCTGCCATCTAGTGGATGAACAATGTATGCGCAGATGTTCTAAAACCGGAAACCCGGTCTGTCACAAATGTATACAAAAATAATAGCATATAATGGTATAAAAGTACTATGCACTCCACCAAATTAATTGAATTGCACCTTTATAGTATTAAGTTTATAAAATAAAATAAACTTCAGGTCTGACTGAAGAATACTGACAGACTTTGAACCATTCCAAAACTACTGATCGTAGACCACCAAAAAGGACAAACTTACTCACCAGTAGCTGTGTAGTCAAGTGGGTGGGAGTCTGGGGGGGAAAAAGCATTTCCCATGACCCAGATCACTCACATTCCACTAGGAGTGGGATGCTGTGTGCTGAGAGTGATGTGATGCACAGAGCAGAGTCTGATGTTTTATTAATGTAGCATATATAACATTACTTTGTAAGTGTCTATTTCCTTAAGACCACTTTTTGCTGTGCATGTGTACTTACACTTTTTCACCACTTTCTCTGCATCCCAGGTTTTGGTTATGAAAGCTGCAAACGTACAAACATACATTTCTTTCCCTTAGCTAACGCTAAGTCGCTAAGTTTATAACTATTTATGTTCTCTTTCAGTCTGTCATATGACCAACGAAATTGGGATCTCGCTTCGGGAGACCAATTCACTTCGAGTGTATTAAAACAAGCCAACGAACATTGGCATGCTCTGATTGCATCTAGCTGCAGCTGATCACAGCGTGAGTATAATTCATGCATATTCAGCTCTTCGCTTCGGAGCTGAGCATTTCAGATGTTTGGATGTCCACTATGGGGCTCCAGGAGTGCCATCTGTGGCTGTGTCTGGCTGACATGAGTGAGACAGACAAGATACGCTTCTTAAATGCTCCCGTGTCCCAGACCGCCTCTTCAGCGACGCAGTGGAGAATTTCTTGACACATGAGCCGTTTCCTTTGTCTCTGGGTCTCCATAGGGGACGAGGGGTTGTGGACGGGCCAGTTTCGTATCACTCTCACTCTCCTGTCTTCACAGGCAGCAGTGGGAAGACTGGGAGGTTGAACCAATAGACTACCCAGTTACTTCTGCCGGAAAGCAGGCAAAAGTTGCACACACTCTCAGACCCCGCATCGGACCAGCTACAAGACGCCCGAGCCGGGTCCTTCCCCCTTGCTGCCCCACCACATGCACATCGGTGGTCCCGTTGGTGCTGCTAGTTCAGTCTCTGGAAGCCTGGATGAAGCTTCCCAGTCTGTCTCCTTAGCTTCTCCGGACCATTCCACTCGGCTATGCTATTCAGTTTGCCCGGCGTTCCCCCAAGTTCAGCTGCGTCCACTTCACGTCAGTGAACGTTGTGGATGCCCCTGTCTTGCGTGCGGAGATTTCGGGCCTTCTAGCAAAGGATACAATAGAGCCAGTCCCTCCAGCCCATATAAATACAGGGTTTTACAGCCCTTACTTCATAGTGCCCAAGAAAGGCGGTGGGTTACGGCCGATCCTGGATCTGCGACTTGAGCTGAAGTTTCTATCAATGAAGACTCTGCTCCTACTCATTATACTTTATTATGCAGCTGCTCATTTATACTCTCACTGTGATCAGCTGCGGCTGGATGCAATCAGTGCCTGCCAATGATCATTGGCTTGCTTTAATGCACTCTCTCGAAGCGGGATCCCAATTTCGTCAGTCATATCTGACGTGATGTCTCCATTCCCTTTTTCAGGGAATGAGGGTTACATACTTAACCAAGCCGTTTTTTATATGAAATGATAAAATATTACACATATATTACACACACACACACACAGACATATATATATATATATATATATATATATTTATATTTATATATACACACCATTTTTGTATTGTTACTGTACTGACTCCCCAGTCAATAAAGCAGAATAACTTTGTAATGATGAACAAAATGATGAATGTAATTATGCAGTTTCGTAATGAATTAATCTAAACAATTGGTAACAACATTTTGACCTAACAATTGACATTACATTTTTTCATCTTGTAATCATCAAATGTGTATAAATGTATTTACACACACACACACACACACAAATGATGGGTTTACATATTAACATAGGTGTAATGGTGTTTATGCTGTACAGACTGTATGTGGTATTGCCCTACACTGAACATACACTTTTTTACACTGAACATACACTAGATTTTCAAAAAACTGAATTCTGTGTGATTTATAAGCTTGTTTCCTCACGGGGACCTAACAAAAGCCCCCACAAGGTCAAAATTTACTGGTATTCCTATCTTTGTGTGGACAATTGGTCTCTATAAGGTGATAAATACCAGGTGCACACAGTCACACACACACATACATGTTGTCGTTCATTTTTGATTATGGACGTCCATATGGTAAGACTTCTCTCTTAGGCTATACTAGTGTTCACACCTGCTGTTCCACTTTTTACCACATTGTGATGCACTAATACACAACTTGACTTTAAGTGTCTTCCTACAGTTTCTGGGCAACTTTGATATAAATGCCTCTTGAATAGAATTATTTGGCACCAGTTAATAAAAATGTTCTTCAGTGGCAAATCTCTTGAATGAGTTTTCATGGCTTAGATTATCTCAACAGGCAGTGTTGTTTACATTACATTATAGACTTACATTGTTTTTATAGAGAGAGAGAGAGTTATAGACTTTATAAACTAATCCTACCCAAAACCACCCCTTACCTTATAACACATACACACACATAATATATAAACACACACATTTATCATCAGGCCTTCATTACACTGAGGTGGCCTTGGAGTTGTGTAAATGATGCACCGGGACAGCAGAGTGCTCTTTATTACAAATGAACATGTTGGCTGATGGCATCGCATTTGTTAGCAAGCAGCGTCTGTCTCATCTGTGGCCAAAAGTGATCCAAGGTTACACACATCGGGACGAGCTCACTGGGTAGCCCATCTGATCATATAACTCACACTAAAAATTCTCCCTTGAGAAATAACATCATGTCTGCTGTGGCCATGAGGCTGGGACACATATGGTAGTTGTTCAAGCAGATGAGAACATGCTTGCATTAATATGTTTACTAGACATAAAAAGGAAGGGTATGTGAGAGTGTCAAGTCATCCATGCAGGGATATTAATATGGGAGTTATGGGAGAAGGTTTGTTGACATTACAAACATCTATGCACAAGATTTCATCATTTTATTTGGTATACTGTATAGGCGGCTACATATATATATAAAAAAAACCAAACACCTAACTCAAAATTTGAATAAAAGTTTTTTCAGTTGTTTTTTGTAGTATTAGGTGTCCTTAATAACATACTAAAAGTTTACCAAAGTCTGACCACTAGAACGGTGTAATTTTCAAGATGGTGTCCAAGATGGGCAGGAAGGCCTTAAAATATCCTTAAAATAACTCCATTATTTGACCTAGTTAAGTAATCTTGGTGTCTAAGCCCATGTTTTTTAGGTCTATGAATCCATTGGACCTGTCTAAATTGCACTGACATGATTACACACTTAAGGAATACATGATTTTGTGAGATTATGGTTAGGTTTTATCTTTGTCTGGGGTGAACCAGAGTTGTAAAGCCTATGTTAGCCTATGTCATAAAACTGCTACACAGTACGTGTTTTTGGACACATACCCTTTCTTTTTGCTAAACACAGAGTTGACATTCAGTGTAAAAGTATTGCAGCCATAAGTAACTTAAATTAGAGTTGTATAACTGTTTATAAACAACACTGAATTAGCAACTCAGAATCCGAACAGAGGCCTGTGTGTAAACCCTCTAAAATGGTCACTCATTTTAATTTAAATAAGGCAATACATCATCTATAGATGTTTTTGAGTATAAAGGTAGAATTATACTGAACCCAACAAAATTTTGAGATCGCTCTGATGTGGTTGAGGTTCATCAGAAGGGAGCTGATAGAATCAACAAAGCAAGTGTACAAAGAGGCCATGAAATACACATTTCCACTGGTACAATAGTACACTCAAGATGTCGACAGAAGTACATAAATAACAATTAAAATCCAACAACAGAATTAAGCTTGTGAGAATCACTGCAAAGGTCATTCCTGGTATCCGGTAACATTTTGGCTTCAAAATGTTGAAGCCATACTGAACACATACTGGCCAAATTTTAAGGTAAATTAACTGTAGTTTTTCAGTGATCAACAAAATAATAAAAATAATATCACTTTTTGAAAATGATCTCAGTGGAAGGCGAGGAAGTATGTCCTAACAGGGTGGAAAATGAGTTTAGGGACACGGTAAATGAAGAAAGTTAGTAAGTAAATATACTTTTTACAGGATTTATAGGTAGCTGAAGTTTAGTCTAGTCGAGGCTTCATCAAATCTCACCCTGGAGGTCCAACGCACTGCAGAGTTTGGATCTAACCCTAATCAAACTCAGCTGAGCATGTTAATCAGTATATAAGGATCATTAGAAACTCACAGGTAGGTGAGGTTTTTTTTTGATCAGGGTTGGAGTGTATTGGACCTCCAGGGTAAGATTTGATGAAGCCTGGTCTAGTCCATAACATCCTTTAAAAATATTTTTAATATATTTATATTAAAAGGTTTGTAGAAATATCTATTTAAATTAATACATAATAATATTTTTAATGTCTAATATCTCTGTTTAAGTGATTTAGATCTATATATTTATATATAGTATACTATATATAAGTATATATAGTATATAGAATTAGATCTACTATATATAATTTTGGCTATTATCTATAAATATGTGACTATTTTAGGGAAAACATGAGTACATAAATCATAGAGACAAGTCACTGTATATGTCATGAGAGGGACACGAGGAGACATGCGGCTCCATCTGCAGACATTCATTAAAACTCATAGTACAGGTAAGCAGGGTCGATAACGGCAAAGGGGAACATTAGAGGCAAAGGCAATAGAATAATCCAAAGTCTGTAGCGTGAGTCTGTAGCGTGAGAAAAAAAAAATCGGTTACAGCTCTGTCTAACGCGGGCCGGGCTCGGACAGAAAAATGTGGCCCGATCCGCGCTCTATTAGCTATTATGACAGCGAAAAAAAAAAAAAGATAGAACTGCGACTGTATGCATTGTGCAACACGCATCCAATTCAGTTTATGAATGATTACATGATATAACTTTTTTAATACTGTATCCTAAATTGTGCATAATTAAGCTATATATCATATGCTGAAGTACATTTCTGGACTGTCAAAGATTAAAAGTAAAAATAACAAGAACCGTACAGAACCGAAAACCGTGATCTGTGATACAAACCGAACTGTGGGTTATGTGAACCGTGCCACCCCTATTAAATACACATACAAACAAGTCTGGGGGTGGAGAAATGGATGAGTGTCCATGACAACAGACAAGGTGGGTGGAGATAATGAGTTCATCATAAAAGTCCTGTACACAGAGTGGAGGAACAGACAAACAGTACATATAGTCCGGGGCTGGAGTGCCCTCTGGCTGAGCCCAATACGAGAAAAAAAACAACAACAAATATATAAAATATTAAAACACACACACACACAAATGGGATTAGTGGTATTGAGCCTTCATGTGACAGCCATGTTTTGACTAATTTTACAGTACAGAGGTACTGGCATCGCAATTAGTAATTAGTAATTAGTCAAGTACAGCAAGGCCATTTTCCAGGGTGGAGCGGATGGCAGCAGAACCCCTCTGGTTCAGCCAGGAAGTGACAGAGCCCTCTTGGGACCACCAGACTGACCTTGCGCCTTTGAGAACCAACCGGCCTTCAGAGAATGAGCCCTTCGGGACAATCTGGGCTGTGACTGCGCCCTTTTAGGCCGACTAGGCGGCGTTAGTGCCTTCGAGGTCCTTACTGACAGTGAACGAGCCCCTTTGTAACCGTCAGTCAGAGGTGACACCTTTCTAGACCGCCTAGAAGGTGAATACGCCCTACGAGAGCAGACAGGAATTGTATTCGCCCTATGAGACCAGACAGGAATTGTATTCGCCCTACGAGAACAAATAGGGAGTGAATGCACCCTTCGAGACCAGACAGGAAGTGAGTACACCCTTTGAGACCAGACCGAGAATGAAAGCGCCCTTCGTGACCATACT
>JAUMHI010000001.1:1600063-1617229 GCA_032359435.1 Enteromius unitaeniatus | reverse complement strand
TCAAAGGGCTACAAATATAGCTGAATTCTGAATTATTGGTGCGTGAAGTAATCATCGAAAGAGTCAAATCTAAATCTTATGATTTTGTGTCCAGATACAGTTTTATGTTTTAATAAGTTTTAATTTAATTTAACTTTAATAAGTTAACACACTTGTGGTCCCTGGATGTGTGTTTGATAAATATAACAGAGACTAAGAGAGGAGTAATATGAGTTTATAGACTTTGTTTCATACAGTAGAAATCCTCTGCTTTATTTCTATAATATCTGTAATAAGTGCAAGCACTTTCCTGACTAAAACATTAACACTTACACACTTTAATGTATTCTAGTTTAGCACATATAGCTAAAATATTTGTCTAGAAACAAATTAAAATTAGCTGATATTTATTTAATAAATATTTAATATTCATTCATTAAAAGTAGCACACGATTTCTCATGTGGTTAGAAACTAAAAACCATTAATATTTTAAATCAGTGGATGTTAAAATAATTACAGCTGTAGATTATTAAAGAGTTATAATATCAAGTGTGCATTCAAATGAAAAACTGCCATCCTTCATGTTGCCACTGAGAGATTAGAGCCGCGCTTCGTTTCACTTCATTGAGAGCTGTTCATTGCTAATCACCTTTTGCATTGCTGCCAGCTCAACGTTTTGTAATAGCACACAAAAGTACTGGAAAAGACATTTTTTGAATTGCACTTGGGGGTGAAGAACACTTGACAGCAGTGTTGATTTATTAATTTGTAAGATGAAGAGAAACAAGTTCAAGTTCCGCCTAAAAGATTTCCCGCTTTGGTCAGAGAGACGGAGCGTCCATAAATGAGCTCGGCAGCTCTGCAGTCTTTTCTTTGCTAATTCATTAATACATGTTTACCCAGACTCGTGTTTCACAAGAGCGTCTCTTTAATGACAAGCACTGTCAGTTTGAATTAAATCTGACATTTCCTTTGACAGAAGTCTATCTCTCTCTTTACAGCTCGTCGGCAGCCTGTTGGATTTTTGTTTCTACACTTTCCGAGAATCCCAGGCTCTGAAGGTCGAGTTCCCTGAGATGCTGGTGGAAATTATCAGCGACCAAATACCAAAGGTGGAGTCGGGCCTAACACACACCCTCTACTTTCACAAGAAATGACTGAAAGCTCGCAAAAGGAGGGAAAAATGAAGGATCACATGAGAGGAAAAACAGAGGACACTCAGCCCTCAGAGAGCGAACAAGAGCAAGCCCGCTATGCACAAAGCAAGGTGTAACGAGAGGCTTGGTTTAAAGCCATATAAGGCTTGCGTAGTGAGGGAAGGCAAAGAGCGATCTCTGTACCCGGCCAACAGAGAAGAACTCATATTTCATGTGACAGTGCGTTCCTTACTCCCCAAAAGACAATGCTGACAGTGTTCTATATGGATACGAAGCCATATTCTTTGGTAAAGCTATAGTGCACAGTCACATGTGAATATGTCACACACAGAAATATGGGCCCACATTCTAGACATATCCTTGACTCCCAGACCTGTCAATCTGCAAGTAAATACCATTGCGTTTGTATGTAACTCTCCTACGATTTGCCCCTCAGATTAAAAAAAAGATTCAGTAATAAAACAGGTTTTTTTGCCGGTTAAGATGGAAATGTTGATTAAATTGGGGCGTTTGCAAAGAGGAAATAAGATACTCAAAGGGCTACAAATATAGCTGAATTCTGAATTATTGGTGCGTGAAGTAATCATCGAAAGAGTCAAATCTAAATCTATCTGCAAAAATGGCATACGTGTGTATTTTGATGACTTGAAGCGTTTACATAGGCCCCGCTGATCTAGTGCTGCCGTGGCCTAATGATTGATAAGCTGAGAAATGGCAGCTCCGGAAAAATGCTATCGGATTGGGCAGAGGAAAAAGAAGGAGAAAAAAAAAAAAAGTGCAACTTTGCAATACAGCAAATATTATGACTCGTCTCACGCAAACACTCACGCCACATTTTGTGCGCGCGCTTGGACTGTAGCAAATTTAGTAAATCATACCTAAGCTGTTACTAAACCAGCTCCCTTTTGATGTTAAGGAAAACACAGTGCTAATTTACAGTTGCATACAAGAAAAGCATTTTATATGATTGCAAAGTTTTGCGTTTCCAAGAAACAATCCAGCTAGAAGCCATTTTCTAACAAGGTGCTTCTGTTTTCTTAACGTGAATAGTAGACGATTTTCAGTAGCAGCACATGTACAGTTAGATACCGTATGGGGAAAATCAGCTTTTCTGAAGCATACAGCTTTCATATTAGTACACAACAATAACAGCCGTAGTCCACGTAGTAGTCCATTGTAAGAAACGGACAGTGTTACGCGGACTAATAACTACAGTAACCTACTCATAAACACACAATATATGTATCGTATGATTATAATTGTTGCTTGTAGGAATATTTTTCAAACGTTGTACATAGGAAGTTTTTGATTTCAACCACCTTGCAATTTAAACTTTGCTATTTGGGGAAATACCAGTCGACTTGAGAGTACTTGAGTGAATTGTAACTTAAAAAAGGAATCTGGACCACCGTTTGGCGTTTCGTAACCCCACTGTGCTACTGATGGAATCAAAAGAGGTACCGCTAGTTCTCAAATGCTGTGAATCTGAGGACAGTGAAGGTTTGTGTGTGTTTGTGTGTGTATTTGCTGTTCTGTTTTCTCTCAAGTTTCTTAAAGGCGCAGGACAGCGGACTTATTTTTGAGAGGGCATTGTTGGGTTTTTGTCTGATGGGATTAGAATGATCCTAGTGGCTGATTTTGATTTGCACAGACCATAATGTGATAATTAGATGTTCTGCTATTGTGTTGGTTATGTAATGTGCTTTGGGGGGTGGGGTGGGGGTCAGGTTGGGACGTTTGTGAACTGGAAAGGTCCAGGAACTTTTGATGTTTGCCTTTTTTGATGTAGCTGGTTGGTGGTAAAAGACTGTCGGAGGACAATAAATCCTAATTGGAACAGAACAATTAAATCAATCTGTGGTACCCAGGAAAAACCCATTTCACCGACCTGTCAATAACACTGTACGTCGAAAGTTTTTGATGGACCTAAAACTAGGTATTTGCAGTAGTCTCTTTTTTCCAACCTTTCCCTTTTTTAAATACACAGATCTATAAACGAGAATAAATCTTAAAAGGTTCATAGGATGTATGTGAAGTATTTTTGAGAGATTCTATTTTGCTGGACACAATATATTAGTAATTTGTCTAAAAAGAGTATATGAGATCTTTTGTAAAGTCAAATGTTTATGCATGCTTTTTGAAAAGATGTTTACAGTGTATTTAAGAAGGGAAACTTGTGCCTTTTTTCTCACAAAAGTTACCATTTTACAGTATATATTGTAAATAAATCGGTGAATTATTTTGTTGCGTTGTATGGAACATTTCTATATTAAATATTTGTCAGATGTTGGGAAGAAGTTTCACACATTTCCCTCTTAAAAGTTACTGACTGCCCATCAATCAGAATCCAGAGCTAGAGCCAGAGAGCATGATGGATATACATTTAATTTATATTTCCTTTTCACAGCAAGAGAGACTTGTTTACTCCCTGAATGTCACTAACTTAAAACTTGTCATTTTGCTCTGTAGTAATGTGAACTAATTGTATGTTGTTGTTTTTTTGTTGTTGTTGTGTTTTCCTCTTTGCTTCGCCTACAGATCTAATAAAAAAACACAACGCAGTGCTCACATCAGAGGTTAGCTATATTAAGCTGAAAGGAAAAGTACTTGTGGTTGCCAAATATTTTTTCCCCCCTTTTTTTTTTTTTTTTTTTGTAATAAATCAAACCAAGCAAAAACAGATTTTTTTTGACACGTTTTTGTCTTGTGAACCAACAATGATCTTAATTATTATTTATACAATAAATGAAAATATGTCTTTTTAGTATAATAGTATAAAACAAGTGCAAACTTTAAGACAAAACTAGGACAGGGAGCAAAATTGAAACGGTCTGATATAAATTGAGATATCCATCAGCAACAAAGAGAATATAGATTGCCATGCTTGTTGCAACATGTTTGCAATTTGCGTTTCTCCATCACCAAATGATAAAGTTTGAAATACTGAAAGATGGTGTGAATCCACACTTTTGAGTTGCTTGTTACTTCGGCGTTGACAGTCTGCATATGACTTTTTAGATGTGTTTTTGGGGAGTCTAATGACATGCAAAACTATGCATTTGTACAAATCACATTACCACGAAGCAGCACCTCTGGTAACCAGTATGTCGAATCAGAATAAAATACAGCTTACTAGTAAAAGCCAGTCCACATGTTGTGTTTGCACATTAACGCCCCTTGTGTTAATGGATATCGATTTTTCTTTTTGGGGGGGATAAATCTGAATCTGTGTGCTATACATTGTTTAAAGTGACAAAGCCATATCTCTTTTGTGACAAAAGAGCATTTCCTGTTCATATTTAGATTTTTTTTTTCCCATAAAATAAATAAATAAAATCAGTTCTTTGTACAATACATGTTAGCAAACCTCCTAAGTGCAGAAATATTCAACATAAGCAAAAGTCAAATGCAAATAGTTCCTCTAAACTGTATATCTTGATGCAGATCTTGCCATAACCGTGTTTGCAGAAACATCAAGGGATTCCAATAAACCTGTTAACAATTAATTGCTGTGCACTCTTTCTTTTGCTATTTATGAGATTTTTTCATGAATGTAGTGATGAAAAGAGTTTAGTGATTTGTTCAGAGTTAAAGTTTGGCAGCATGTCAGGTTATGGACAAGTTTGGTGGTATGGGTGGGTTTAAGGGTGGGTTAAGGTGTAAGGAATGGGTCAATAGTGTAATTATAATGTAATTACAGAAATGTATTACAGATGTAATTACATATACAGTAGGTAAAAACATATGCATACACAATAAGTGTATTATACAAATATTTATTTTAAATGTAAGTACTTAGTATTTAAGGCCACCATAAAGTGGGACCTTCAATTTGTCAGCATGGGCTAAGAATAAACGATACTTTTACGGCAATTATTAATGTACTGTAAGATCATTTTAATTTCTATACTGATAGATGTTTAGTTGCTGTATAAATTAAAGGGTTAGCTCACCCAAAAATTCTGTCATTAATTAGTCACCCTCATGTCGTTCCAAACCCGTGAGATCTTCGTTCGTTGGCAGAACACAAATTAAGATATTTTTGATCAAATCTGACAGATCTGAAGATGAATGATAGTTTAATGAGGGTGAGCAATTAATGACAAAATGTTCACTTTTGACTCTAATATCCCTTTAACGTTGTATTTTAAATGAATATGAAATAATGAAGGAAAGCATATTTATTAACATAACAGTTGCATTAAAACTGATTAAGCAACCAATCTTTTTATATTGTATTATTTCCCAATATCATTGACAGAGAAAAAAAAAATGTTAAGCTGAAACTCTTGAGACTTCTATGCGTTTTGTATTAGTCAATGTTAGATATCAATGTAAGTTCGGAAGTCCAATCTGTGTCACCAGGTGTAAGTAATTAATTATTAAGTTGGCATTCTGATTAATAATTATAAGATGAATGGAAAAGGAAATGTAAAAAAAAACATACTCACTGATGTTTTAAGCATTTAGAAGCAAGATAATGTGATTTTTTTCAAGTTGTCTTTACTTAAGGTAATAAATGACTAAGTATTGTCCATTGTTAGCTTATCTAACATATACCTGTTAAACTGAACCTTGTTTTAAAGTATTTTTGCTCTTACTGTAGATGTTTTAAAGATTGAGGGGTCAGCTGTAGTGGATAACAGTAGGAAGAGAGTGAATTGGATCATAGGATGCTGCAGACATCTGAGTGGGCGCTGAGTGAGTGGAAAGAAACAGCAGCAGTAGGGAAAAAATGGATGAGAAAAAAATACCTGGATATAGTATGTGGCAAAACCCAATGGAAAAAAGCAAGAGAGAGAGAGAGAGAGTAGAATGCACACTAAAAGAAAAGTGTAGGTTTGAGTGACAAAGTCATAATTCAAACCTCTGGCAGATTTTAGTTTTAACAAATTATATTTTTCTAGGGGAAATGAGCATGAATAAGGAAGTCAGTGATTATGTTAATATGTGAAGAAAACAGCAAGTCTCGTCTGCATTTACTGGTTTAGCAGTGACGGAAAAATCCTCGGAAAACAGCACCAGAGAGCGAGATCTTCTGACAAAGAACATAAGCATTAACAATGTAACACCTCCTCGTCCCCAGAGAGAAAATTCGCCATTAACCTCGTTAGAAGCCCGATCTAAAAAATGTGCTCGTTTGCCAGACTGTGAGAGTAGACAGTATTACTTTTGCTCTTTTGCGCAAATCCGCAGCCCACTCCAAATCTCTCCCAGATTGCCAATAGCGCAAGCTGTGTAGTTCTGCCAGATAAACAGAATCTATTGGATCAGGCAGATTTCAGGGCTGTGGCTTCACACATGGCAGCTTCTGTGCCCCAGATTCTCTGCTCACAGACACTCAATCCTTTTCTGTTTTTCACTGTCCCACCTTCTCTGTCTCATTCATCTGATCTGACAGTTTGTTTTTATTTCACACAGTACGTATAATCGGCATGAAGCGAGTATTCTTATGGCAAGTATTTAAAAAAAATTGAAAAGTAGATGTCAGGCTATCTTACTTTCCCAGATGATTGATTACATTCACAATTACAATATTATGTATTTATTATACCTGCACATTTTTTTAATGTTTGTTAAATGTGTAAATGGGGGTTTATGTAATTATTTATGTATTCCAGAATGGAAATTAGAACACTGGATATTTTATTTTATTTATTAAGGTTTTTGCAGAGGAAATTTTGGATGTGTGTGTGTTTGTGTGTATATATATATATATATATATATATATATATATTTGTTTATTTAAATAAAATCATGATCAATACTAAATATAAAAAAAATAAATTATAAAATAAAACAAAAAAATTATAATAGTGTAATTTTTCTTTTACTTTTTATGTATAATGTATATACAGTAAATATACACATATAAAGCATAAAATGTATTTATTTACATGTATATATTTATATAATTGATATTATATAAAAAATTTACATTTTTAAACAAATGTATTTTTTCTGAAATATATATATATATATATAAATATATATATGTGTGTGTATTGATGTATACATAATAAATATGCACCGCACATACACATAAATTATGTAAAGAAAAACTTTTATTTGGATGCCATTAATTGCGAACAATCATTTTAACAGCACTAAATTATATATTTATATATATGCCTGAAACAACCCCATGAAATGTTTTTGCCTGTGGTGTCTTGCCTTAGATCATATCTTCACTGTACTGTACAAAACAAAGAGGACAGATATGCTGACTGCAAACTGAGTGCACCGAAGGAAACGAAATGAAAACATTCAGAGTCTGGTGGATAAAACCAAAAGTACACAGTCGCATCTTTATCTGAGATCAGATGCAGTGCAGCACTGCACCGTCTCACTCTTTCAGGCGGTCATACACAGGAAGAAGCGAAACAATGCAAATAGCGATTTGGTCTTAACTCATAACCATGCAAAAAAAAAAAAAAAAAAAAAGGGACAGATGGGAACTTTTGTGGTTAAACTGCATCCAAGGAAACCGAAGTGAAAAAGAGACACAGAGGGAGAGAAAAAGAAAGCCAGAGGGTGAGAAAGTGAGATGAAGCGGACAGGGATGGCGGGAGGTTGAGTTTGCCCATCTCATTAGCTCGGGCTCATTTGATTATGTAAGCACCCGGCTCTTCGACACATTGCCTATTTTTAGCCCTCTCCCATGTCTCGTCCTATCATCTGCTCTATTAGTTATTGGATGTCTGTGACTCCGCCATGTCATGATAATTATGTAATACGTGGCACTCAAACACACGCATTCAAGGACACACATCTCGCAGCAGTCTGGAAGACATTTGCACGGTAATGATGTGTACAGTTCACTGAAGTGCGATAACACACACACACACACACACACTGCACAGTCCGGAGGTGCTTTGTAAGCTAATTAGACAGAGGCTGTGATTTACTTCAGTTGTCCAGAAATCAAAATTCATGAAATGACCCTGTTATTGCATATTATTCGGTGCACATTATGTTGAAGAACCGATAATCTTTTATGAAAAAATTACATACTCCACCTGTGCACAATAACTTGCTTTTTTGGGTGATGCAAACAGAAACTATTTTTCAAACCCCTGTCATAAAGAATTCAATCAGTTCCTTAAGTTATTTTTAAAAAGTGACGATTCATCCAAAAACGAAAGGCTTGCAACTCAAAACTACTGTACTTTATGCCATGTATTTCTTAATAGCTACATTTACATGCACCTAAATAAGCAGTTTATAATCAAATCAAACTGATGGCTCAATCAGTCTGAAAAAGCTTCATGTAAACACCTTAATCTATCCAAATCTGAGCTCAGTTTGAATGAAATTTGTTAAAGCTTATTCTATTTCCATAATCTTATTCAAAAATGATTTGCGCACATGCACAATGCTGTGCTGCTTTATGTTTACACATGCATACTAATCAAAATTAGGTTTATACAAAACAGGATGGTAAAAATTACTGCATGTGAACTAAAATAGAAAAAACGAAGAAACAAAAGCATACAGTACAGTAACTAAATAAAATAAAAGAAGTCTTAAGCTATGATTAAAGGCCCGTTCACACCAAGTTCTAAAAATCTTTCCTAATGTTAACGAATAGGAGCATCCACAGCATAACTATAACGATAAAGAACAGAGAAAGATATAGTTGGAAATCATTTTCAGATTGTTTTTTTTTTTCAGACGATGAACGATAGAAACATTGACAACCAATCAGAATCATTCTATCAAGCGCTTGAGAATTTAAAGCGGCAGATGTGCTTAAGCTCATAATAAACAGACGGTATCGTTGGTGTCGACACAAAAACAGTTCTCTTTATAATTACCGTGCTTGGTGTGAACGGGCCTTAAGGGTAGGGTTCATCTCATTGTTATGGATGATGTCGGCAAGCTTACTAATTATGCACACTGTGATTGGCTGATAGGAGTGGGGAGAAATTCATAGAAATATTGCAATGCTATGTTGTCATATTCAAATAAATGTTAATTGCTACATTTATTTTAAAATCCAGAATCACTCATTTAACAATGTGATATATCCTGTATATACAGTATGTGTGTGTTCAGGTAATTGTCAGCCTGCTTTCTTAGCGTTTCCTTATGCTGTTGAAAAAAAAAAGTGAATATGCATATAAAAAGCCTTTTATTTAACAGTAGAATGGCTGATGGTAAGACAAGACATAAAAGAAAAGCAAACTGGACACGAGAACCATTACTTCTTGCCCAACTGGTGAATGAAAAGGATAGGCGCCTATATTCAAAGAAAAATTTGAAGATGGGATACCTCCAAATCCTAAAAGTGATACATTTTTAAAATCTCATTATCTTCAATTTTTTCTAAAAGGTTTATATTTTGAGGCAGATTTTCAGCAACTGCCATTTTACGATAGTTGTCAGTTGGTCACGACTCCTCTACTGTTTCACAGATTTAGGAGCTAGTTTTAGCACTAAAACGCTTCGTGAAATACTACTGGGGCAAACATTTTGAAGTTAGCAGCTACTTTTACTGTAGCCTTAAGATGTTTTGTAGATACAGGCCCAGGGCTCGTATTCATCTAAAAGTAGCTCCTAACTTGTAGATTTAGGAGTGCTTTTAAGAGATTGGTCTATAATAAACCTTCGATTTGATTAGGTGTGTCATTTTTCCTGTTCTACCATTCTCTCTCTCTCTCACACAGACGCACTTATATATATTCTTTATTTTTTATTTACCATGCTGTCATACATTCTTTACAATATCTTCTGTGCTCTGCATAAGAAAGAGAGTCACACCGACTTGGAACAATATCAGGATGAGAGTTTTTATTTTTAAATATCCCATTTTACTGGGAAACAAATCACATTACTGAAGTAAAATGGCTTGTGAATGACATTTTATGCTGACAGGATCATGAACCACGAAAATCCCTTTAACCGCAGTCAAACAAACTGCATGCTGCAAGAAATGTGCACTTATCTGTGTATGATGAGCTCATGAAAGGAAATGAGAACAGAAAACAGGAAATAACCTAAACGTGACCCGGTTGACTCTGAACAATGCGCGCGTGCTAACCGCTGCGCTGTGGCCCCAACAAAAGTCTATTTTGATGCAAATGGTTTGTTTTCAAGCACTCCATCCAGTGTATGGTAAGGATCTAGACTGCCGTGTGCTCTAGTTCAAGCCCAGTATATGAGGAGCCAGTCCAAATCTGCTAGGAAATGAGGATTTAATCCACTTAAAGGGGGATAGGTTCAAAGTAAAAGCTGCAGAGCAGCTCCAGGGCTGTAGTGTGTAGGAGAGAATAAGCCACTATGCTATAAATGCAAAGTATGCAATAGACAACAGTTCATTTACATACAACAGAAATCCTGTGACAGGTACCAATAACAATATGCAGCTTTTATTAGGACAATAAAATGATATCATCAAAATGCTTACTAAGAGTTTGAGCCAATTGGGACAAAACAAAAATTAATGTGTTACAGTGGTAGCGAAACACAACAAGCCTTAACTGAAAAAAATAAATAAATGGATTTCTAGAAAATTGCATCAGTGTTTTTACAGTATAATGGTATTTTGGTACAGATGTGTGAATGGCAGCAATACGGATAAATAATGAAAAGCCACTGCATATGTGAACAACAGATGTGGGACATTTACAGCAATTTACTGTAATTTAACGGGTTTCATGTGTGAAAGTGGCTATTGTTTATCATTCATACAGCATGATCATGACTGCTATTAAACAAATGCATACATTTATGGGTTATACTAATCAGGTAATAAAGCTCTGAATTATTAGAAGCCGTAGTGTCTTTTTGACCTTGATGGGACACAATTAAGAAAATTACACGAAACCGTATTTCAGATGTTTTTAGTTTATTTCCCAGTAAACGCATCACAGGTCCACAGCGCCCTGCTGCATATGGCTTCCATTATTTATAGACACTTACTTTGACATATAAATAAAAAAGCAGGATATAAGAATAAAACACTTTATTTATTTAACATTGATCAACATCAACAAAATTAAACCAGGACCTTTGCAGAGGTCATAAATCACTGTCTGAAATCACCGCAGATATGCTCAATCACAAACATGGACCCGTGGAACAAGGGCTCTTAGAAAAATGAAAAAGTTCTAATTAACAACCAGCGAAGTTCTGCCATTTTTAAGGTTTCTGCAATGTGCTAAACTTTAAAACTTTAAAGAGGGAAAGTGCTTGGCTTTTAAGTTCGCTTGCACGGAAAATTATTCTATGTGTACAACACAGATGTAAGACTTGGCAATATGTAATTTGACATTATTGTATGGTTTGCTTTTTTATTTATCAGTCTCTGTTCTTCGAAATAACGTTAAAACCTATATACAGTATAGCTCTGTTCGAGTTACTGAACAGCGTCCCACATGCTATGCGTAATTTATTTAAGGCACAGCATCAGTTTTAATCAATGCGTATGATTTAATAATCGCATACCAATTTCAATATCTATAACCGTCAAGCACTACATTTCTATCTAATAAGCGCTCTAGTATTCCAATGAACAACATTGACAATGCTCACTGCACTTGCACATTTTACTATACATCATCACATGCCCAATTAAATGCAACTTGATAATATTAAATACAAAGACACTCAAGGTATCTTTGAGTATTGAGTATACTAATACTAAACAACCCAAACTACTTGGCTAAAATTATGAGTCATGCAATAAAAAAAAACAACAGCAACAAAAAAAAAAAACACAGTCACAAAGACGGATGCATATTTTCCCACTTAAATTTATATTTACATTTCTAAAAGTGCAGACCCTTTGTATGTATAAAGCACATTTTAGCTTATACTTGAACTTGCAGCATCTGTGTTTTTGGATACAGTATATATATATATTCTCTCTCTCAATGTTTTAGTGTGGAGAAGGATGGAGGAACGACAAGCAGTGCCATTGTGAAAGAGCCGCCGAGACCATGGATACCATGTATATAAAGAGAAGTGTGAGGATAGTTCTTTTCGGAGTTACAGTATCTCCACATAGTTTTCAGGGATGAGTCCTCGCTTTCCCTCCAGCACACCCTCCAGCCATCCGGGCTCCCTAGAGAGTGTCACTGCAGAGCAAACCACGGACACACAGGTAAAAGTCTTACTGCAGCTCTTCTGTCACATAAGCAAGAAGTCCTTATTGGATGGAAAACTTTTTTTTTTTTTTTTTTATGTGGATAGTTAGCATGGATGATGAATGTAAATTACATGGGCATGAGTTAAGAAAGATTAAAGAACAGGAGCCTATCTTTTTATCTGCATTTTGGGAGAAAAAAAGCTTCAAAGTGTGTTAAACAGAACTGAAATGATTATTAAATTAGCCAAAGTGTTTAATAAGCAAACAGTAGAGGTGGGAGATTTTTGAATAATGAGTGGAAAAGTATTTATTTTTTTGATGAGACCAGCAATGATTTAATGCAAGAGCAGCACTGTGGAACTAAGTATGTTAGGGTTTATGTTTGTGCTGAAGATAATAAAAACTGTGAATGTTAATTATCACTGCATACTGAGGATGCTGAACATTGTCTTAAGGCAGAGCATGCTTAACTTTTAATCTGTAACATGCGCAGGCCTGTATGAGCAAACAACTATGATTTTGTGGGATGTTAGAGGAACACCTGTCATGTCAATAAATGATGAATGATGAACGGTGACATCCAGGCGAAAGACAGAAAAGTGGTGGAAAACATGAAAATGATGAACAAAGAAACAAGGAGATGGGGAAAAAAATATCTAGATAAAATCACAATTACAAAAATTATGCAAACTGACTAGAGGAAGAAAAATGTACAGAATCTAAAATTTCTCCTAGTTTTTTTATTCTCATATAGTAGCAAACATGCATATAAATGCACAGCAATATTTTTCATACCAAAACTTATCAAAATGTGTTATTTTGGCTTTCCAGGATTTGAATTGATTTATTTTATTGAGGACTGCAGATATCATTTAAATTTTTTCCCAAGCATGTTTTCCATACACAAAAGAATTTGGCTCAAAATCATTAATGCAAGTCCAATTCAGCAAGAATCTGAAATATTTCATCTGAAGTTGATGAGATAATGTCTTGAGAAAACAAGAGCTGTGAGTTGTTACGGCCCTCATTTCCTTGTGTTATTTTATCTTTCTCGTTTTTTGTGAATTGATTTTAGGGGATGTTACCCCTCCCACCCCACTTCCCTCCCTCCACCTATGCTGATATAAGATCAGATTTTTTTTTTTGTGTGTGCTTGTAAGACCCGCCAAATCCAATATGTCTGTGGATTCGGGTGAGTGCCTGTGGCAGTGATAACGTTAACACTTACCGTCATGGAAGATTGCGCCAACCTGGAAAGAGAGTTCGGAATCGTGTTCAGCCTCACAGGGGTACACAGCCTTTGCTTTCATGAGGGTGACACTGAAAAATGGAGGCAATCAGTTAGTGGGCCTCTCCCTATTCGGAAGGGTGGGGATTAGGACACGACTTTCCATCTAGCTGTAAAAGTGGACTCAGCCAAAGTTATCAATGAAAACAGTCTGCGTGATTAACGTCTGTCCTTAAAAATCCTAGAGCAGAGTGTTGAAGTAGAAGAGAAAGAAGATCAAAAGAAGTAGAGTACAAAAGAGTAGTTGATTTTACTCAAAAAAAGAGATTTTCAAGTAAGCTTTGGCAGTATTCAGGCATATCCTGCCATTTATTACACAAAGTTCCTCTGGAGGGGATTTGGACTACGTTTACAAAGCATAGAAACATTTCCACACCTTTTGATTTATGAATTTCTATAGCTTTTTCCATGACATACCCAAACCATACTCACTGCATACATCATTTATACTGCACTGTACTACCAAAGCACAATTTCTAATCATAATTTCAGATGACTTTAAGGTTTTATACATTTTCATGATTTTGATGAAGTTTTTGGAATTTAATTTAAATTTTAAACTGAGGCACAGAATGTTCAGTAACCCAATTATTGGAAAATACCAAAAAAATCTCTAGTCTGTGTTCAGCCCAAAAAAGGCAGAATATAAATCGTACCTAACAATTACGTGACGTGGTCATATAGAGGCATGCACTAATGCAGAAAATGTGTTGACTGTGGAAGCATTTATAAAAAAAAAAAAACTTGCGTGAAAGACGCAAATAATCATTGCAAACACAGACAGCGAAGACTGCTTAGAACTGCATCTCATGTCTCCGATGAGAGGAGGAATGGTAGTTGTTGCTGGTTAGTGTGTAACTGTCTCAAATGATTAGTAAATAAACTGCCGAACACAGAACATGCTTTCTAATACATGCACAGACTGCATGTATTCAAACAGCACTGCACGAACTTGTGCCACAAGGATAAATGTGTTACTCGTCAGCTGCTCAGTAACATTTTTCAAATAAAATAAGAAATGTAAGACAATAATGCTAATTACAACAGTTCAATTAATATATGTATTATTACACTCACACAGTGTTCAAATCAGGATCCGTTAGATTTTCAAATGCCTTAAAAAGAAGTATTTTCTGATCAGCCAGGCTACATTTATTTTACTGTACAAATACAGAACTGATTCAAAAATTTCAAAATGGCCAAAACAATTGTATTTTACTAACTTACTAATATGAATTTTAATTAGCTTTGTTGGTATAGTGTCTGCTAGAATGCTAAAAAAATGTTCAGTGTTAAGTAGCCTAAATATTTTTAAACACTTGTTTTGTGCTAGATTTTTTTCTTTGAAAAGCTTGACAAAAAGCACATTTTCTCCATTTAAATTAATGCAGTGGTGAAAAAAAACAAAAAAAGCAAAACATACGGTATAGGGAAAAACACAAAAAATAAACCTTGTTCGGTATTTGACCTTCAGGTCAGTGTTTCATTTTGTTTGGCTTCAGCCAAAAAAATTCCTTTTAGTTCAGCCATTGAATACACGTATAGTTTACGCATATATTTTCATTTGCGAGTTGTATTAACGTTCGATGAAAATAATAATTTGTTATTAGAAAATTAATAATTGTATTAATTTCCATAACATTTAAATAAATTTGAATGAATTAATTCAGAATCGTCCACTCTAATGTCTTAAAGATTTTATTCATTTGCATGATTTACCAGAACCAGTGTGTGGTTACTGAGAATTTAGCAACAATGTACTTCAGACTTCCTTCACTAGTCTGCAAGTCTGCTGAATGTTTTATATACTGCCTCATAACAACGTGTCCTAAAAGTTAATACACGGCCCAGGCAGACACCCAGAAAGTTACTGCAGTACCTCTAACCTAAATGTGCTCTTTACAACTGCAACATAAGAAAGACGTCATTCCTGAAGGTCAGCCATTTTTTGCCAACAGCTTTTTAACAGATTGAAAGACTTTAAATTGAATGAGTCTAATCACCTGCCACTGGGCATCACTCATTTTATAGGATGGAAAGTTAATGCATCTTTGTGTCTGGATCAGTACTATAGATCATTGCAATGGCCCCTGCCTGGAAAGTGAGACTGAGAGGAAATGTGTGTGTGTGTGTGTGTACAGGTGTAGAGTCGGAAATAGAGCTGAGAAAGTGGAGATGACAGAGAGAGAGAGAGAGAGAGAGAAGGGTTGTGTTGGCGTGTAGGTGGGAAGGAAAAGTTGGTGAGTGTGCGAGTCGGAGGCTAAACAATGACAGATGAAGACTTTGCGAGTGAGTGAATGCATGTGTGATTGAGTTAATAGCCTGAGGCTGAGAGCTTAAGTGAGACTTGGAGTGCGAGTGAAAGAATCAATGAGACAGTGAGAGTGTGTGTGTGTGTGTGTGGAAAAGGTTGAGCCAAAACCGGCCAAACTCACCAAAAGAACAGATTGGAAAAAAATGAATTACATGCTATGGAAAGGAGGTGTTGGATGAGAGTATAATACATGTTCTTCAGGTACAAGTGTGTTTACCTTTCTTCAGGTTTATTCTTCTCAATTCCTACAGACCCAGGTTTCGCCGGTGTAACGGAGACAGGGGACGCAGAATTCATCCATGAAGCTGTGGCAGTACATATCCTGCAGAAAAGAAAAATGCCACAAAGAATTTATACTGTACCATCCTCAGAGTAAAAGACGGCAATTTTAGACATACTGTCAGTGAATGGGGAAAGATGCAGCTCAATGTAGGATTGTAGGGATACATTTAGTTGAATTCCACAAAATAGCATCATTTTATGCTTATATGCTATTTTTTGAAGAGGAAAATCGCCCATTTGAGAACGTCAAACACATAAATACACAGAGACAACAAAGAAGAGTTTAAAAAAAAAGACACTCTGCAGCATTCCTCACACAAACACACACACAAACATTCATCATTATTCCTCTTAGAGAGGCTGTGCTGCTCAGACAGTGTCACAATCTCAGACAGGGAGAGAGAAGTGAAAGTTAGGAGGAAAACTGCCCAATGTCCCTAGAAATCTGAAGGATTTAGAAAATGCAAATAATGCAAATGAGCACTTTAGATCAGAAATAGCCGACAGCATGATCGGGAAATGCAGGAGACGAACTGTAGAAGTCAACATTAAATGATAATACTGCCACTCATAAAAATTAATCATGCCATAAAAGAGTATTTGCATCAGTCTGAGTTTATTAAAATAACATTTTACAGCATTTTTATTCAAATTCATTAAAATCAGCAGGAAAATATATGAAATGAAAAATCAGTCAAGCTTTAGCTGATTAAACTGTATTTGACTGGTTTACATGTAATAAACTGGATTTATTGATGACAAATAAACCTGCTTATTTGATAATTAAGGTATATAGACAAAGGAGATCCACACTCACCCAAAAAGGCTTATATCATTTATCACTTAAAAGTCTTATTGTGCAAAGATGCAGGAGTGCGAAACATTATCTGGTATTAACCCTTGCTCAGTGCCATGTGCTACCAGGCAAACACCTGCACTCATTAAACAATGAATTACCGTAATATATTCACCCCGTGTTTCACAGACAAGGCTTAAGCTAGTCCCAGACTAAATTGCATGTTTGAGCTGTCTCAGATGAAAATATCTTGCTCT
>JAUMHI010000001.1:1582543-1598145 GCA_032359435.1 Enteromius unitaeniatus | reverse complement strand
CAGGACAGTGGATCCGTATAAAGTGTTAATGGCTATTAGACTCTAGAGTGGCTGAGTTTGTGTAGCAGCAGGGGCTCGACACAACGTTTAGCATTCAGAGCAGAGAGATAGCAGCTCATGCTATGACAGCAGGAGAGTGAGCGAAATCGAGAGCGAAAGAAAGAAAGAAAGAAAGAAAGGGGAGTATGGGACAGGATAACAATAGTGCATGAGATGGTGATCAGTGTATGTTGGGTTTTTGGGAGAAGCGAAATAGGATCAAGGAAAAGTGAGAGAGAGAGAGAGAGAGAGAGAGAGAGAGAGAGAGAGAGAAAGTGTCCGGAAATCTGATTGCCTGCCTGCAGTAATGGAGTCAGGTGTCACCTAAAGGACAGGACAAAGGGACGTACAGACAGACACCAGACAAGATGAATGTCTGAATGCCAATGAGACTCAACAGGACTCTGGTTCTAGATAAAATCATAGGAAAAGATTCTATTCTGATCTAATAAGGCTCAACTTACCGATCATTAAACAGAGAAGCTTCTGCACTTTTGAACTGACCCCGACAACTCTGTACAGACCTTGATCATTAATTCCTGTGGAAATAAAAACATGTTTTGTAATAGCAGTTAGGTACTCTTTTTACATCCCAGCTGTTCTGAGAAACTAAACACGAGAGCACACTAAGCTTCACCTGTATTCTCCCGAACAAAGCACAACAGGTTGTTGGTGTGGGCTGGGAAAAACAGCTAGATCATTCTGCCCTCTAGTGTTCAGAAGGTGTTACTACATTACGCGAGTGTTTTCTTTCTGAGAACCCGTATCTGTCCGAAACATTAAGCATTCCTTTATTCTGTGTATTAAAACATGTAAAGGTACCTCTGGTTTCAATGGCATTTATTGAATTTTTCACAAAGCTTATTCCCACGTCATCCAACTGGGCATCAACTATGGAAATACACAAATAGCATCACAATTTATGTACCAGCAATAAATACAGACAAACAAATAACATTTTTGGTGAATAGGCACTACAACTGAAGGCAAACTTGAAGCGCTGATATTAATTTGTATTGACTTACTTCCTCTTTCTCGTGAATGTGTCCGGTTGAGATACTGCATCTGCGTGTGAGAGATAAACATCAGAAAACACAAGCCAGACCAGCATAAAACACGCTACACAAAACAGAAAAGAATTTATATATCAAACAAGACCATTATCATAAAAACACTTAGAAGTAAAGTTTGTAGTCGAAGAAAAAGATATTGATATCGTGAAATATTACTACAACTTCAAAGTAAACTTTTTCTATTTAAATATTTATAGTATGTGACCCTGGACCACAAAACCAGTCATAAGGTAAAATCTTACAAAACTGAGATGAATACATCATATGAAAGATCAATAAACAATCTTTCTATTGATACATGGTATGTTAGGATAGGACAATATTTGGAAATCTGGAATCGGAGGGTGCAAAAAAAAATCGAAATACTGAGCAAATCACCTTTAAAGTTGTGCAAATTAATATCTTATCAATGCATTTTACTAATCAAAAATCACATTTTGATATGTTTACCGTAGGAATTTTACAAAAAATCCTCATGGAACATGATCTTTACTGATTTTTGGCATAAAAAAAAAAAATCTATAATTTTGACCCATGCAATGTATTTTTGGATATTGCTACAAATAAACCCCAGCGACTTGAGACTGGTTAGGTGCTCCAGGGTCACATATAAGTATATAGTATTTTTGTATTTTAAGTGTAATTTATTCGTGTCAAGGCAAAGTTACTGCTACCGCAAAGTTTTGATTGTTTTAAATGCTTGCTGAATAAAGGGATGCATTTCTTCTTAACGACTTAATGAACTTCTGAACAGTAGTAGCTCTAAGATGTAATAAAAGCTATCTTTCCAAAAGTGAATCAGGATTGGTTAACTGAGAATTCAGTTGGAAGCTGAGGTGAAGGATTGACGCACCGGCTCCTTTCCTCCCATCGCATGCATCCAGAATCTATGGTCATCATCTGAGAGTGCCTGGACCGTCAGTAGTGTGATCGGTCTAGAAAAACAAACAACCACACAACATACAATATAAAACTCAGACAGATATGATTTGTGGGCACACGAGGTGTGCAAGCCAACAGCCTATATCTTCTCTCAAATACATTCAATTTTGGAAGTCAGATTCAGATTCACATAGGGCAGGGCTGGCCAACTTCGATCCTGGAGGGCCGGTGTCCTGCAGTGTTTAGCTCCAACCCTAATCAAACTCACCTACCTGTAACTTTCTAGTGATCTTGAAGACATTGATTAGCTTCTTCAGGTGTGTTTGACTGCAGGACACCGGCCCTCCAGGACCGAAGTTGGCCAGCCCTGACATAGGGATTGACGCATCTCCTAATTTGGAAACATTCTGATGTGCCATTGAAAAGATTCCCTTAAGCAGCCTCAAGATGAGCATGATTAATGTTCATCGTAAATCTCTGCCCAGGTCAGCTTCGGCTATGATTAATGTTAATGCTTCAGTGTTTCCTGGATGACCAAAATATTATGACTTTCCTTACCCTCTGACGTATGAGATTCAGCACCAATGGATCTCATTTGTCTCCCACTTTCATGTTAAACCCAGTAGTTTCAAAGGGATCTACAGTTCTAGTGTTTTTCATCCTATAACGTTAACTCGTAACAATCATAAATTAATATTATGTGATTTGCCTCCTATTTTTAAGCAAAACTCCACTTGATGAATATCCGTTTTAGAGTAAGTGACTAAAACAACGCTGAAACGTGTTCCAGCCATTTTGATTTTCACGAAACACTAGTCATGGTGTTATCATATTGCACTACATCTTACAGACTTTGTCCCAAAAATGTACAATTACTGTTCTTGGGGGTAATTTCCCTACTATGTTTGATACTTCCAGTTAATGACTGGGTAAAAAGAATTTCTCACTATGCTTTATCATTACTATGCTTTTATTATCAACCTGATTTCTTTCAATGAACACAGGTTTTGTATTTCTTTTTGGCTGACTGATTTCTTACTGATCTGAGCTAATGCATCTCAGACAAAAATATTAAATCCAAAATTTGGTGATAATGCAATGTAAGTGATGCACAAGAATTTTTTGAAAGGTCAGTCATTTTTAACTCGTAACACCAAATTAGGAAAAGGACTGTCAGCAGTCACAGAAGATGGGTTAAGTTTGTGAAGCAATAATCTTTAATTAAATGATCTGATCGCCTAACATTCATTCACAGTTACCATCACAGTTGGGGGTGCATGTCCAACATACCGATCTGTGATCTCTATGTCTAGGCAGAACCTCCTGTCAAGAGTGTCCGTGGTTTTACGGACACAAGACTTGATTGTAACAGACTCCGTTTCACCCTGAATGGATACAGAACATCCTGTGAACAGCAGATCAGCTACACCTTTATATTTTATGAACCATGCCATTATCGTGACTAATGTGCCAAGTGTGATGATCATTTACAAGTTTCCCTCCCGATCTCTGGTCAAAAGTCTTCATGTGCAGAATTTTCTGTTCTTTGACAAATGTGCAATAGCGTTTCACCCAACTGGATCCGAAAGGAGGAGGTCCTGTGGAAACAGCAATAACCATCAGGACACATGAGATTTCAGTCAGTAAAAGATAATAGGCGTCCCAGTGTTGCATCATAAAACTGATCTTGCATACGTTTCTCCTGTACGTAAAGATAGCCCTCACTGCTGATGGGGCTGGTCTGTCTGTATTCCTGCGGTGCCTCTTTGATTCTCTTCATTAACTCGTACACCTCAGAGCGTGTGCCCTCAAATCGACTCCGTGTCTGAAAGCAGAGGCACAAACATGAAACAATAAAGTTCTACAGATTCTGAGAAGGCCTGGAAACTTGGAATAAGCAACTTCCCAGAGTAACCTAAAGAGTCCATCTCCGTGCTAATCTCAGAGCCCTGTTTTCAAGCTATGCATCCTCAGAACTCTGACCCCGACCATCACTTATGATTTACAACCGAATAAAAACAAAACACCAATGGGGATATTGACGTGGTCCAATCAAATAGGAAAGGGGAGGGAAGTCTGTTCTCAAACTTCCGACTTAGAAGTTGAACAATGGAAGGTCAATGCAAACAAAGGCCTTTAAGTTTCCCTTGGAAGCCTTGGTCCTCTCAAAAAGCTGCCGTATCCTGTCTAAGTAACTCTCTTTCCATGTGGCTCTTCAAGCTAATAGCTTTTACCAGAAGGCGGCTGATAAAAAAATACTAAAAAATACTGAAAAATCACTATAAAAATGTGTCAATTTCCGTTTCATGTACTTGGTAAACAATGTATGTTTGATGTATGCAATAAAAAGTGCAAAACCGAATATATATATCACATAAATCTTTTAAAAATAGAACTAAAGTTTCTACATTTTTACTTACATTTTGAATATTGATTTGAAGGGCCTTCTTATAATGGTCAAAGTCTTTGGCTAACTCATATCCCTGATGATAGAAAGTAAATACAGTCTGAAAGAACGCCAGCATCTGTACGAGAAAGAGAGGGAGAAGAGGAGGATTAGAGAAAGGACAACTAATATTTTCAGAGACAGACATTCTCAAATTTTTATAATCAGTGGTAATAATGTCTAAATACCTATGCTATATCCAATTCAAACCAAAGGTCCATAAACTGGAAAATTTATGTAAATATAATGGTAAATATTTGCTCAAGACTCCATATACAGGATACTAATTTGCTTATGCTATCTATCAAATTGTAAAAAAGTGAGCGAATTAATAAGAATTCTTGCTCTACTTGTTAATGGCTTGGACACACCTATTTTTATATGAAGCTTTTGTATGTGGTCACTGTACAAAAACATAAATATGCTGCACCTACAGCTCTCACTAAATATTCTACTTGATTTAATAATTTGAGGTAGTGTTAAGTACTATGGCAGTACTTACGTATGACACAGTGTGTATGTAAGCACAGAAATGTATATTTGTAGCATTTATTCTGTGGATGCTGCACTGAGAGTGAATTTCAGTAAATGTGTTTTTTTTTTCTGACAAGACATTGTTCTAACAATGTTGAAACGAATCAAGTTGAATGACAATCCGAACAAAAGGTCATGCACTCACAGGTTCGACACACTCAAACTTCTTCCTCTCCTGTATCTCCTGCAGCTTGCAAACATACTCCAGAGACGACTCCTGAAAGTGCTGCCTCATCGCTTCCACCGACATGTCTGCCTGAAAGACAGGCAGCATGAAAAAAGTACTGTGACACTGGAGATGAAAAGGTCCAAGAAAACAGGGAGAAGTGTCATCACATAAAAATTACAAGTGACTGGGTTGTGAAATGAGTTTTTGAAAAGCTGTCTGTCTTTTCCTGAATTTACTTTAGCGTATGTTGCCTGCATTTATAACACAGAGAGAGCCTTATTCTGAAAACTGAATATTTGAAAACCAAGAAACAATTTGGATGATGTAAATATTGTAAAGGTTTGCACCTACTGTAATATAGTTATTAGGTGAGCCAATATCACGCTGATATCTCTTAGCAACATTCTGTGGTGATCATGACATCTCAAAGCTTTGCAAAAAAGTAGTTATAGTTATAGTTATATAGTTGCTAACATAATATTACTTGCTGGAGATATAATCATCAGATATTATGATTATATTTTTTTTGTAAACTGCCAGATTCTTATATACGGTTGACAATTTAATCATGATTTAATTTGTTTGTATGTACATAGTTGTCATTTTATAAGTACTTAAATAATTTTTTTTTTAAATCAGTTTTGCATTATATTGCCTACAACATGCCAAATAAATAGTATTATTCAATACCAAACATATTTTGGCTATTTGATGCTGCTGGTGGTGCAGAAATGACATACAACAGCTCAAAGTGATATGGCAATACTTACAGTATGATACAATGTTTATGTATTCACAGAAATATATATTTGTAACGTTTATTCTGTGGATGTTCCATTGAGAGTAAATATCAGTAAATGTGTTTTTTTTTCTCTGACAAGTGACAGTAAACGAAACTATGTTTACTGTAAGATTTTTTTTGTAAACTGCCAGATTTGTATAAATAGTCTTTTTATAAACATACTAGATTTCAGATTATTATGATTCTGTATTTGATGTATAATCAGTTTGTATTTTTTAATCATTTTAAATCAATTTGTAAATTATTTTAAATGTTTTAAGATCATGCATTAAACAGGCTGCCTTTTCTGGAGGGTATATTTATAGGACAGAAGTGAGAGACTATTGTGGAGAGAGGCAGCACAAACAAAACTACCTAAAAATATCTGGCTGCAGGGACATGAACATGGCCAATGATAAGCGTCTTATGAACTAGAGAATAACAAAGTAGGCCTCATTTCTAGGAATCATGCACACCAGTCTGACTCAAAATAGCCCAATGCTTAAACCACTGGCCTTGACCCCTACGTAATATGGTCTGCATTAACATAAAAAGACTCAACAGTGCTTTTTATGCTAAGTTTATAAGTATATATAAGTATATATATAACATATAGGCATGATAGGCATGCCATAAAAGGCTATGTTTCACCACATCTCTGTATCAAGATTTTAGCAGGATAATACACTGCACTCTATCACTTTCTCAGGCTCAGAGAGGACTTGGGTGAAACGTCTGGCTTTATAAATATGGTAGTAATAAACACTTTAATTATTGAAAGCCAAAAAGAACTGCAACAAAAGCAAAAATTTCCTCCACTAAGTAAGCATACTAAACAGTATTGTAAAGAATATATATAAATCCTTTTTTTTCTGAAATACAGAAGTAAATGACCATTTCTAAAAATAGTTTGCATTACACATGCATCTTGTGTGTGGGAAGAATGAAATGTGAAGTACCTCCTGTAATTGTGGCTCTTTCTTTTTTGCTGACATGTTTAAAAGTTTCTCTAATGAGCTGTAGTACTTTTCGGTTTCCTTCTCGTACCTCTTTCTCTCTGCCTGAAGATAGCATGAGAACACACAAAATAGAGGAACTTACTATATATAACGCACAGAACGAGAAGCATGTTTGTTTTCAATAAATGTACAGTTTCCATCTGTTAAATGCAAACAAGATGATGGGAAGAGCTATGCTTTTACCTTTGCTGAGCCGAGATGGTCTTTCCGAAACTTCTCTAAAGGCTTCATCAGTGTCTCTGTGATGTTTCTCATCTGTGAAAAGAAAATTCATTGGATACAGGACATTTAATCGTTTAATTTATGTTGAGCAAACATTAGCAGTAACAGGATGCTTTTCTTTAAAACTTGCTTAAACACATTCTGGGTTTAAATTTATATGCCAATGTCATCATTTCATCACCCCAGGCAAAACGGTTCATTAAGCCATCTGACATTTTGAAACAAGTAGCCTATTCCTTAGAAATTCATAGACCAACACAGAAAGACAGGAGAAAAAAAAGAAAAAAGTTATAATGCTTATCGTAATCCTTTGCATTTGTATACTTACAAAACCACTCAAAACACCTCGATTTGACTCAAATACACATAAAACATTTCAAATATATTACTTCAATCACTAGTTTTGCATTTGCCTATAAAAGATTTCTTGGTTTAACAAAACATTTGTAAGAGATAACAATGGTTTTGTGAGAGAATGCAAAGTTTCTTAGGGAAATGCAAAAATTTTGTAAGCAAATGCAAACATATTGAAATCCTTGCAGAGGCTTTGTACAATAGAATGAATGCAGCTCTGCACAATTCTGTTATGCTGTTTTCTAAATCCTTTTACTTTAAAGTAAATGAACAAGCATCTTGATTCTTTGAGAATTCAAAGAAAGCAATCATTTTCTAAAGCATTTTCCTAACAATATTTGTTACTATGTATAAAAACATAGCTTTATAAATGACAAAAGAAAGCCATTGCATGAGTGTTAGTACCACTGCTGTCTTTCTGACCCTGTCAGGACCTGTAGGCTCCACCTCTTCCACGCATGCCTTCAGCAAGCCTACTGCTGAGGGCCTGCAACATCATTGGTCTGCAGCAATGTTATGAACGGGTGGGGCTCAAATATGAGCTCAAAACAACTGTCAGCTGTTGCACTTTGAGTCATGGGCAGGCCCTTTGGCTCTCTAATGCTGCACACTATATACTAACATGATCTACATGCAACACGAGCCCTTCCTATCTTGATGACTAACTATGCATTAGACTAAATTAAACTCTCACACCTTAAGAATGCAAAATTCAAGTGAAGGGATCTGTTACAGTAATGGCTAAAACAGATATTTCACAATCATTTTTCAAACAATATAACTTTTTTTTTTTTTTTTTTTACACATTTTACACCATAAAATCTATTTGCAAATAGAGCTACAGATAAAGTGCCTATTAGTGTTCGATATATAAAGCACTTAAATCAAGTGCTGTTGGATTTTCAACCAAAGGGTTTGAAATAACAGATTCTAAACATCTCATTTAATGTGATGTGACTCGTCATAAGCAGCTGTCTTGTGTAATCAGAGTCATTGAGACAGAGGACACAAATAACTGATGGCAATATAACTCACTTCCTGTGGCTGTGACTCAAACAGTGCTGAAGCATGGAGGGACGAACAGACAACCGATGTCACTTTATAAAATACGTGTTGGGAACAAAAAAAAAAAAAAAAAAAAAAAAACTATGCCAAATATGCCATATATGGGTAGTTGACAAACAAAATTTGTGTGACGGCAAAAACGTAAAAAAAAAAAATAATAAATAAATAAATAAATGTAACACACCAGTAACATGGGAAAGATATATCTTCTTAAAGCATTAAAGAGGTTTATCTTTTTTTTTTTTTTGTCACACCATGGGTACATCAACTACCCATATATATTTCGATTTTGTTTTTTGAAATCATGGTCATTAAAATATATACTGTAACGCTTATGAGTGTGTTTTCAAAGCATGTCTCAACTTGTTGTGCTCACCATCAGATCCCTTTGGTCTTCCAAGTTTCTAAGAAAGTAGGAGAATTCTTGCAATGATTCATCTGAAATGGCACACATGCAAACAATGAACAAAGTTTATCTATGCATGACTATGTGCATATTTCTCATCATGTGAGCCACCCATCTGAAACAAACAGATGAATCACAAACAGTTCGTATGCACAAATCTCACCCACTTCACACTAGCAGCCAAGTACTAACAATAAAGGCAAATTTATGCATGTCCGTAAATGGAAATATGCAACAATAAAAAAATAAAATAAAATAATAAAAAAAAAACTTACCAATGCACTTCTCATCGTCCGTTTTGGCATCACCGATGTACTCAAATTTGAACTCACCCAAGCACTGAGCAAACTTCTTCTGGGCCAATGACAGCTCTGTAAATCAGAGAGAAGTTAAAACTTTAAAAAATCCAAAAAGCAAATGAGGAATTGCCACATCTACCTGCCATTAAAACGTTTTGAGGTCAGTTTGTTTGTTTTATTTGTTTATAAAAATTAATCATTTTATTCAGCAAGGACACAATGATAAAAATAGCCAGCAATTGCCAGTATTTTTGTTATATGAATGTTTTTCTAAAACACACACTAAATGGATACTAATATTTCCACAAATAATACTAAGCAGCACAAGTTTTCAACACTGAAAATGTTAAGAAATATTTCCTATTAGAGGCAAAACAGCATATTAAATCATTGCTGAAGGATCAGTAAACACTGGATTGGATTGTTAAAAATTCAGCCATTGTAAGAATAATAAGTTATTTTATTGTAAGTTTCAGTTTTTACTGTATTTGTCATCAAATACATGCAGCCTTGGTGAACCTAAGAAACGTCTTACAAAAACACACACACACACACACATTCAATCCCCAACTTCTGAATGGTAGACTATACGTATGTAAACCAAGCCGTGACATGACCTTAAACATTGAAAACAAACAATCCTTTTATTCTATTGTATTGGAAATATTTAGATGACATTGCCCTCTATTCAAGAGCACAGAAAAGCTTAACAATTCCACCCGTTCAATGAAAGTTATGCTCCACAAACATCCGGTAGGACTCTTATGTTGCCAAGATCATCCTGAAGGAGCAGGTGTTGCTAGTAGATATCAAGAATTTCCTCTCAATCTGGAAAACCCAATGGAAAAAAAGGGACTGTGCCTGGAACATAAGGCTGGGAGCAGATTTCAGTCTGTGGATTCCCAAAGGAAGATCCCGATATAAGTGAACTCTCATTGGGGTCCGTGGGACAGAGTACTGGGATATTTTAGCACGAACACCATAAGCGGTATCCAGCACTGTAGTGTCGACAAAATCGATAGCTTGGGCCCGTCCGTGTGAAATGAGCTGGCACCAAATGACCCGTCACATCTTCTCCTGCTCACTATATCAGTTTCTAAATTTGCTTGCCATATTTGTCATAGATTTACAATCTTTTATCCTTGTGATCCAGTTGTAAAGTCCTCCCAACTGATACCATTCAATCATTCAGGCTTGCAACAGTCCGGAACAAGAATAAAATTACCTGAATATTAAATACCATTATTATTTACAGACAGAATGATCAGAAATGTTGTGATTTACACAAAAGGAATATTGAATACGTGTATTTTGGTCTAATACTGGTTGTGTATGACCTATATTTCATTTATGTACACAAAGCTACCGTTTAAGCTGCTTACTCCACCCTTCTGCCAAGTCCAAACTAAAAACGCCTGGTCAACTCATCTGTGCAGGTTGAAGTGAATGTGGATTACTGTACAACAAAGCTCAATAATGTGACTCTAGCAAAGTGGACCTGCTGACTACACGACCCCTCGGACAGTGTGGACTGAAAATGACAAGAGATATAAATGATAAACACGTGCTCTAGGGCAGGACAGGTCAAAGTCTTTACATTTTTTACTCTAAATAAGCATCTGTGTGTGACATTCAGTGTGTCTTGTAAGTAATATACATCGATGGCTTAGTTTACTTGCTATTTAAAACTTTGAGCCTAGATCTTGATTGTGGTCTGATAATCAGTGGCATATGCTTGATGGACGGATGGATAAAATATCAGCTCAGCTGAAGCGAGGTATGAGCCTTGATAGCAAACTTGCACACAGCATTCATCAACCCACCTGTAAAAATAACATCTGTCCTACGATATCTCTGATAACACATTTACTGTGCACAGAGGAAGCTAAACAGCTAAATCCAGTTGGCCTTAGGAAGGGCAAATAGTAGCCAGTGGGCACTGAATTAAATCAACACATTGTTTGTTGTGCTTCTGTTCCTTCAGCAAGACTCAAAATAGAAGTAACAGGAAACTGTATTCTTTCCTTTTTTTTTCCCGCATGTGTGTGAGGTAGGCTTTACTCTGTAAACATGAAGATGTGGCTGTAGAAGTTGCCACATGCTACAACATGCAATACGTGGTGAAATCCAAAACTAAATGTGCCAAGAAGAATGTAAGCAGAGCAGGCTGTGGCTCAATGGAAATCAAAAATCGTATCGTTATATATACATGTTAATATATATATATATATATATATATTTTTTTTTTTTTTTTTATTCAATTATAAATATCAGGGATGTCAAAAAAAGAATTTAAATTCATGTATGACCGGGTGGAAATACTGTAGTAGATTGACTTAGAATGACATAATGTACTATCACAATGATTGAATATTGTAGAAAAATACCACACTAAATAGTGACTAATATGACCCATTAATAGCTATTTTAATCAGGAGCCACTTTTATACTCGCGACGTCATCTGATAATGCCGTGGTTTTGGCTATAACCATACGTTTTGTCCAATGGAGTGTACTAAATTAAAAAGAAAAATTAAAAAACAATGAACAAAAACGTCCATAATATTAACAGACGAACCACGTTCATGTGTACATAATGTCAAACGGTCAGTAAGGGCCAGGTGCTTAGAAACGTAGTTTTGAACTGATTTACTGACGAATCTGGGGCTGTACGGCCATTACTGGTGACATCTTCCAATTGATCCAAATCGCTAGGTTTGTCAGTATGTATATTCTATGAAAAAAAGACACTGAACTGGTCTGAATGTAGCTACATCTAGTGCTGATGTGGCGCTCGTGTGTATGAGATGTGCGGGAGCTGATAGAGATGGATATTTGTGAGTTCACGTTCTAGTAGTTCTACAGCTACAGGATAAAGGTCGCATTTTTAAGAAAAGAGATGAGTAAACCTATACATTATTATTTGAATTTAAAACATATATACCATACTTGTCTTAAAAAGGATGGTTTCAAACCCGTAAGACCTTAGTTCATCTTCAAAAAACAACATAAGTGGTTTAACCTTAACGTTATGAAGCTACGAGAACACTAGATACATTTCTAACAGGTTTGTAAATGCCAGAGCCTGTGTTTACCAGCTAGATACAGAAACTATTATAAAAATCACATGAGCATTTAAAGATTAAGCAAATAACTACACCAATCTTCAAATCTTCTATATCTTAGCTGACAAACAAGTTCAGAAACTTGAGAAGTGGTCTGTCCCGTAGGCTCTGGGCTCTAAACAACAACACTGACCCAGCAGTAGAGCGCAGGCAGAAACAGGTCAGTCAGAAACCTGACTAATGGCACTGAGGTCAGCAGCTCACTCATGGGGAATGCTTCAAGCATTGATTTGCTTTAAAAGTTTGAAGGGAATGTGACTAAAGGGGTCTTAGAATGTACATTCAGAAAGGGCATGCGTTTAGTGTGATGGGAAAATCAAGAAAGCGTGCTGACAGCACGCACACATGGAGGTTCAGCCCACTGACAATCCTTAAAAATTCCCTGGACGATCCGAGGGAATTCCTTCAACAGTGAAGCATTCAGAAAACACCAACCAAAAACAACACGCCTTGAAAACACTGATTCTAAGGTCAAACCCTCAGTGCGGCCAAACCCTGGTGCTGACCCAAGCTAAATATTTTGTTACATTTATGAGAGACTTTTTCCAAAAAAGTTTTGCCATAGCTTTAATAACAAATATATTACGTAGACCTTAAAATGTTCGCACTCGTTCCAGGAAACTGACAACTCCATCATGTCGACCTATATATTACAGGGATGTTAAATACAGGTTTGGTGCCTTATTGTCAAAACAGAGGCACTGGCAAAGACTCCAATTTTAGTTTCAAACACAGAGGCCTGTATTTAAAGTGACATTTTGTTTTGAATTGAGAGTAAAGACACACTTTACTAATAAAGGAAAATACAAGGCTTGCTGCACCAGTGACTTTAAAACCAAAGACACCCTTCCAAGGAATAATTCTTTTACGTACATTTTTATAGTCCTCCTGCACACCAGAATGTTCATGCTGCACTATAACCATATGACGCACACACACACACATTTCCAACCACCAAAACTGCCCATTTCACAAGACATCACCAGTGTTACTCAAAGTTACTAGTAAGACATTACACTAACAACTGCTTTTAAGGAAACAAAAGCTTTCTTTCTTTACTCAAAGTTAAACTTGCTGCAGCCAAAACAAGACACGCATACACACAAACACTGTCTCAGGCTAAACTGTGTAATACCGACTACACATAAATGTCTTTCAAAGACACGCCTCTCACTCCTTTGTAATTTGTGTACCATTTGATCCGTCTACCATGGTTGCACACAGCATGGGATTTATCAAGTTTGAATCATCAGTTGTGTCGCACTAACGTGCAAAAAATACATCCAAAGACTATAAAAAGAAATAATAAAGAAGTATTAGCTAATCCTACTATGAGAGATTCCCATTACTAAATGTGTTGACGCTTTTATGCTTATCTTGGTTCATCTTTTCAGCAGGAAAATGCCCCTCCTATTGCTTATCACAGGAAACCACGTTTTTAAAACATCTGTACAGTCAATGTGAGACGACAGTGAGGTACAACTCTTCTGAAACACTTTCTTCAGTGACCAAGAAACAAAGACGCACACACTTCAGCAGCCGAACTGCCTTTGGACTAAAGAAACACACCCAGCCGGAGTCTTAATCACTGCAATCATTCAAATGCACTGTGAACCAATGAGTAATGCATGCTTAGAATACACTTGCTAACCCGTCATTTAGCAAATGCTTATTATCTCAAGCAATTTACAGCAATGGCATGGGCGATCTTTCTGAAATACCTTTGTGCCTGGAAAAAAGAATTTTAGTAATTCAGGCATTTCAGTTCAACCATGGGAACAGACCTAGTGAAGAGACACTGTGATATGAGCAAATAGAGGATTTATTTCCATACTGAAATCACACCATTTTAGATTGTAATACTATCTAGAAGGTTTCCTTTTTTGGATTAAGATTTTCTGAGCAGTATGGTTTCAATTTATTTAGAAATTCCCCACTGACTCACATACTGAATATAAAACAGAAACTTCATTTGGGAAACTGATGTCACTCACAATGACGTCCTAAATTAGATCCACATGTGTGCTTTAGCTCAAGGGGTCACAGAGAACTAAGGCTCAGAGTACCTATAAACCAGCCAGCCTACAGCATGTTCATATAATTAGTAATCAGTACTGTATTTATGGAGATTAGGTCACTACGCAGAGAAATTAGCCTGGCTGTTCTGGTTGTAACAAAGTTAAACTGTGTTTTTGTTAAGAATTGGTTTGAATGGTTTGCACTGCACCCTTAGTATTTTTCAAAGAAAAAAAACTCTGCTAATTATATGCAGTGCAGGTCATTCTGTAAGTGTATTTTGCCATGCTAAATTGACGTTACACCCATGGTGTTTCATCAAGTGTCAAGTCACATTACTGGCTGCCACCTAGATACAGTGGGGCAAAACAGTATTTGGTCAGTCACCAATTGTGCAAGTTCTCCCACTTAAAAAGATAAGAGAGGCCTGTGATTCTGATCATAGGTATACCTCAACTGTGAGAGACAAAATGAGAAAACAAAATTTATTTTATTTTATAGGATTTTTAATTAATTAATTGGTAAATTCCTCTGTAAAATAAGTATTTGTTCACCTACAAACAACCAAGATTTCTGGCTCTCACAAACCTGTAACTTCTTTAAGAGGCTCCTCTGTCCTCCACTCGTTAACTGTATTAATGGCATTTGTTTGAACTCGTTATCAATACAAAAGACAAAAATCCCAGAACCACACAGGGTGACCTAGTGTATGACCTGCAGAGAGCTGGGACCATACTAACAAAGTCTACCATCAGTAACACACTGCGCTGCCAGGGACTCAAATCCTGCAGTGCCAGACGTGTCCCCCTGCTTAAGTTTGCATTTGAAGAGAGCATTTGGATGATCCAGAAGAGGACTGGGAGAATTTCATATGGTCAGATGAAACCAAAACAGAACAGTTTTTTTTTTGGTAAAAACTCAACTTGTCATGTTTGGAGAAGAAAGAATTCTGAGTTGCATCCAAAGAACACCATACCTTCTGTAAAGCATGAGTGTGGAAACATCATGCTTTGGGGCTGTTTTCTTGCAAAGGGACCAGGACGACTGATCTGTGTAAATGAAAGAATGAATGGGGCCATGTATCAGGAGATTTTAAGTGAAAGCCTCCTTCCATCAGCAAGGGCACTGAAGATGAAACGTGGCTGGGTCTTACAACAAGACAATGATCCCAA
>JAUMHI010000001.1:1549003-1573891 GCA_032359435.1 Enteromius unitaeniatus | reverse complement strand
TAAACCTATAACCTTGGTTTATAAACCTCATTTAAGAAGCTTCTACATTTACCTCTGTAATCAACCCCAGAGTTCAACTTTACCACCACTGGTCTCCCAATGATCTGCTTCAGGAAATCACTTGGTGTCTGCTTCCGGAGACTCATTTTTCCTGAAAACGTTTAGAAAATCAAGAATTGAAATCGTTAAGATAATCACAGATGTAAGGAAACGTGCGACCCCATAAAACGAAGGGCGCAGTGAGATGACTGTATCGTTTACCGATTCTACTGGTAAACACGTTATGTTTAATAACACTGTTAGTCAATTTAATGCTTTTAACCCGCTGTACGTTTAGCATGAGCGGCTAGGTTATCCTGTTAGCATTACAGCCCAAACCAGGACACAAAGCGCTCGTTATACGTGACGCAGGGTCCAATACTGTATTTTATTGAAGCCTCTGCTAAAATCAAATGCACTCGATTACTTAATGAGAATGAAGTAGTCGCTCACCTCTATCGTTTTGTAACGTTTGCAGCACGTTTCGACCGAATGTCTGTTGACCAATGAACTGAAGCGCTTATGATGTTTACAGCGCGCAGCCAATCAGATGAGTCGATTAAAACACGGCGTACGGAAGCCGCATAGGTGATATTACCTGCTTTGAAAAAGAATGCGGAGAGGAAAAGGAGCCAGAACGACAAAGGTAGAGAAGACAGAGAAGAAACAAATCCGTCTAAATCGAAACAAATTTAGACGGATAGACAGGAATAAAGGTGCATGAGTGCACCAATGACGGACGGATAAAAGGAGAATTGTAAAATACATTTAGTATATTGGGGGAAAAAAATAAAAAATAAATATATATATATATATATATATATATATATATATACACACATATGCACAACTATTGTGTATAGCCTACCCTGTAAAAAATACAATTATTGTTGAAATCTCAATACATTGTCTAGAGGTGACTAAAAGCACATAGGAAAAAGAATATCTCGAGTAGCCAAAAAGAGAGACAGGGAAGAAAAAACCTGTCTTTTGTTCACAGGCAGAGGAGGGCATGCACCTAAGAGACAGAATCATAAAGCACTTCTGGCGCATCCAGACAGTTTGCTTGTTAGCAGGGCATTGGTAGCCCTGAGGAGGCTAGAGGTTAATTTGGTATCTGGTGCCGTGTTAAACTAAGGTCAGCGCTACAAGTCCTTAAGTCATAAACAAGTGTGGTTAAGAGCCGTGTACACACCTAGGCACAAGTTAATGAATATTCAATGAGCATTTTTTTCCCTTGTTGCCTGAGTTCACGTCCTAAAGGAAGGTTAAGAGGGGAAAAGTGTGATCTAATGTGTTTTTCTATCAAAGCAATCATTCATTTAAGAAAAAAAACTGAACAGGTTAACAGATATCTTAGTAGAGGCACGCAATACCTGCATGTTCTGTGATAAATATATACAGAATGATTTGAGCGATGTCTCACACACACACACACACACATGCAGCACATTCTTAACTTCACTGGAAAAGCATGAGTGGCTTGGCTTGTTAAGTGATACTGAATAAAAACACAGCGAAGCGGTAAAGATGAAGAAAGCATTTCATTAGCTTTTTTTCTTCACAGTTTTGCCTGTTGCTTGGCGAGAAAGAAGAATGTTTCTGTCAACACAAAAGAAGACACTTCAACCTTACCGACCTGTCCTTCGAACATTTTTCTAGATATTTTGACGTTGACGTATAGCGTGGCCAAAAAAAAAAGCTTTCGGATTTACTCAGCGCAGACAATCTACTCTCACCACGAGCCTGGGAATAACCCCACAGCTACTCCCAAACCAGTAACGTGTTGGTAATAGCTGCCCAGTGATGCCAGATGGGACTGTTTTCACCCTGCCTTCAAGACGCTGGCGAGCTCAGATGGACAGTGGCACAGTTGATTTGCTGGTACAACCCGCCTCACCTTTCTAAGCCCCCAAAGACCTGAGAGGGAGTGGAGGAAAAATGAAAAGATTACAGAGGCAGCTTCAACAGGGTTGGGGGGTGGGTCAGGCTGAGGGGTGTCAGATGCAAGGGGAGGGGGATCCCTCGGTTGCCGCAGGCTGTCTCAAAGAAGAGGACGGAGAGCCGAGGAGAGGAGAGTCTAGACTAGGATGACCTTTGCGGGCCAGGGCTTTCTCTACGGGGTCAAGTTGGATATGGAGGGGGGATAATGGAAAAACCTCAAGGGAGTTTTCAAATGAAATCCAGATTGGCTGCCGGCGTGTAGTTTTTCTCCTCCCCTTCCCGCTCCCTAATCCCTGCACTGCATGGGGGTAATAGTGTGGAAATGATGGGGGGAGCGTTGCCTTGATCAAAAATGAGCAGTGGAACCTTGCTCACCTTTTCTAACACCCAGATTCATGCCCACTATATATATATGTCTACGCGTGCAGCCACTGCAGGCCAGGTTATCCTATGCGATTCCAGGCACTGGCTGCAGCCTCTAGACCTTTGTCAAATACCTAGCTGAAATGATTTAGGAGAGCCGCCTTATATTCGTATTCTTACATGAAATGAGCTGAAGCGAATGTATGAGATTTAAGAATTTGTCAGATGTATTTGCTTTGATATCTGACACTGGTTCAATCCTCTCACCTCTCTAGAAAAAATATGCTGCAGCCCTTATGAAGATATAATCTCGCAACATTTGAGATATAAAGGAAAAGCCATTTTTGCTTTACAAATTTGAATATTTAGGAAATGTGTCGTTTAGAGTCCTCAAATGTTCGCAGTGAACTATTAGCAATCTCTGCCTGTGCAGTGAAGTATAAGTGCTAATTGCTAATTAAACAGCTAATTGGTAATTAACGCTAATGAGACTCATCTTGATTCTCCGTGAGCTCCGCCATTTTGAGTGTGGTATACAGTCCTGGCAAAACTAATGTTCTCATTTTGTTGAATTACATGTACTTCACTTATATTTTATTGCTTTAATGAGAAACTTCACCCAAAAATACTGTCTAGTGTATAAATTATATAAGGTTACGTTGTCATTAAACTTAATCTATTTTAACTATATCTTTACTATCTTTCTGGGACTTGAATGTGTCAGTTGCGTTGCTGTCCATGGAGGCTCAGAAGCTCTCGGATCTTCATCAAAAATATCTTAATCTATGTTCTGAAGATAAATGAAGATCTTACGGGTTTGGAACGTCATGAGGGTGACAGAAAATCGGACTCTATTCTTATGACACTAATCACTCTTTATACTAAAAAACAGCATAGATATGCAAATTGCATATAGAGCACAAAAATGGATTTTTTGAAAAATAATCTACCTTTGAGAGTCCATATAAAGAAAGTGAGTGGGCCTTTTAAATTGTAACACTTCAAAAACCTTGCAAAATGAGCATGACAGTAATCAGTGCTACCCCAGTTTATGAATCAATGTCTTCTGGAGTGAAATGCAAGGTGTTTGAGAGAAAAGTAACTTTTCAAACTATAAACCTTCACTTCTGGCCAGCTGTCAAACACAGGTTCATGAGTTCTTTCTTGACATGATGGATTATTTTTCTAAAGAGCTCTGCTTGTCTTCCACGGAAGACATGTTCCCTGTATAGCCCGGATGGCATGAGGATGAGTAAACGATGAGAATTTTGGATTGAATATCCCTTAAATATGGATGACAGGTGAAAGTTGTTTGAGAGTTTATATAGTGTTTGTAGCTTTTTGATCATTTAACCACCAGAATTCATTTAAATATTGTATTGTTTTTCTATGCATTTAATAACTGATGCATTTGTTTGACTTTATCTCTGACCTCTTTGGAAATCCCATAGCTGACCTTCAGTTTCACAACCTAGATAATGATGCAATAACATTTTTACTGTCAATACTGCAAAAGGTTGCACTGGCAAATGTTAAAGTGTGAAGAATTTATATTTTTGCAAACAGTGTTTTTTTTTATTGTTTTTTTAATAAACCAGAGTGCATTTCATACTTGAAGCTTAATTTGATGTGCTATTTATATTTCTATGCAATTCTATACAAGGTAACACACTGTATATCTAGGCTATGAAATGGTAACCCATTACCTCTAAACTCCTGCAGAACTGTCTGTGCAGGCAGTGCTTATTCATCAGTGTGCATGTTCGAGGAAGAGGGAGAGAAAGTCTTTTCATGTTCAAGACTGATGCCTAGAAGTGGTTCAACACATTCAGACCACTACATACGCCCACCTTCAGCACCCAACTCCTCAACCAACCATAGAACTAACTCTTCACAACCCACCCAAAAGGCATGGCTCCATTAGGAGAGTGGGACCAAAGCCAGGTAGCCCATCCAGGATATCCCAGGCAAGGCAATAAACAAAAACACTCTTGGATATAAACTGAGCAGTGCTCGATTCTTCACATGTCATTTATATTATCCATATATTTTATATATTTCATTTTCATTGTTACACTTAATGACAAAAGTCATGCTCCCCCAGCGGTGTCACCCAACATTTTTTTTTTGTTATTTTTTTGGACTAGGTTTCCCTGCTGCTTGAGATCTTTTTCAAAAAGGCTATGTTAGTGTGGGTCATTGCATTGAGCATATGTTTGGTTTGATTGCACGTTTCATTACAGTGATGTATGGAGAAATGTTTGCGGCTGAAGGACAGGAGAGCTGAGCATATACAAAAGGAGCACTTCACATCCATAAATATGCAACGTGACATTTGGAACAAAGCCCCCTCATTCTACTTTCATGATGAGTTCAGCTAGCATCCTGTAACATGTTGCCCATACAGTTTTTTTACAAGCATTCTTGCCAGTTCATCAGGTTTGCTCTTTGCCAAAATAGGGGTTGTTAAAAAAGATGATAGCTCTTTCTTAAACGGTTAGTTCACACAAAAATAAAAATTCTGTCATTAATTACTCACCCTCATGTCGTTCCAAACCCATAAGATCTTCATTCATCTCCGGAACACAAATTAAGATATTTTTGCTTAGATCAGAGAGCCATCTGACCCTCTATAGACAGGAATACTGAATACTACTGAAATGACCCCAGCACTGGTAAAAAAAAAAAGTCCATGTGACATTATATGACATTATATACTCAACCATTAAAGGACTTAAGGGTTTGGAACGACATGAGGGTAAGTTATTTATGTACGTTTGTGTTCATTGAAATAATGCTTAAATGGAATTTAAATATCAGGTGAAGACATTAAACTAAATAAAAATTAGAAACGTAAACTGAAGTTAAAACAGTAAAATTACCAAACTGGAAATAAAAAACTGAATTTAAGTTAAAGAAACATATAATTAATACAAATTACATAGGCATAAAACATAAAAAACGTAAACTAAAATTAAATAAAAACCTATAGAAATAAACTTTTAAATAATCCTATACAAATAAATACAACTGTTCCAAACCTGTGTTTTATACTTTTGAAGCCAAAAGATGTGTTGAAGGAAAAAATATATACATATCCAAATGTTGTTTTGAACCCCACTGACTGTATGCGCAGAAAGGGTTTAAACTTCCTTTCAAATATCTTTTGTGTTTCACAGAAGGCTTAAAATGATACTAGGCGTAACATTATCATAATATTCATTTTTGGGAGAGTCTGAGAGCTATCCCTTTAAATAGATAGGATTGTGATATTATTATGTGAATGCTAGCTTCTTGTGACATTTTTTTTAAACAATTATTACTAGCATTAGGCCCTGAGGAGAAAGACAAACCTCTGTTTTTATAGCCGCGAGTCTAACATAGCGATGGTATGCCGGTTTCTCCTTTCTAAACACCTCAGTGGTTGTTCTAAAAAAGAGATAAAACTCCCGGCTGCCAGGAAGCTAGCCTTTCAAATCCTACACTCTCTCCTCGGGTGAGGATCTCTTCTCTCTGTCTCTCCTTCTCATATAAACACAACCACACACACACACACACACACACACACAAACTCCCACTCTGCCTTTTGACCACTAGTGTTCCCTACCACAGAGGAGTTGTGACTCAGAGGCAGGCAAACTGGTCTTTGCTATACAGTAGCTGAATATTCAACGAAATGGGAAGACATGTTGTGCTTGATCCTGAATAATGTCATATACGTAACTATGTATTCAATTCAGTGTATATATCGAAGAGAAATGCTTCAGGAAGTAACAGCTCAGCACAATGTCTGACATTAATTTCTTCGTTCTCTTTGCAGGAATGGCGTTTTACAGAACATTCCTGAGGCAAGTCTGATGCCTCAATAAATCTGCCCCAGTCTCTCTCTCTCTCTCTCTCTCCCTTAGCTTGTCTCGGTGGAATGTCAGCTGGCAAGTGCCCAGACATTGAGACTTAGCCTTTCAGAACGTGCCAGTCTCACCCAAGCTTCAGAAGTGGGCAAGCACAGAAGCAGCAGTCCCCTTATCAAAGCGCTTGTCCAGCAGGGCTCACGGCTCACTGAACCACTGATCACCAAATCCTCTGACCTGCCGTTAACCCGCCGGACTCAGAGCGACAGTGACAGAAGACTCTGTCATGGTGAAGACCTACAGAGAGACTACCGAGACCTACGGAGATGATATGATGTTAGAATGCGCCGTGTATCATCATTTACATGAGGTTAGATTTGAACGCGATGTCCCTGCAATCCCACATGCCACAACAACATAGGAAAATAGTTTTGCAAACACTGAAAACGACATAGTTTGTGGAGTAGTAGATTTAGAATTCTATCCCCTTGTGTCATATCAAACCGTTCTTTATCTTGTTGTTTCTTTTTTTGTGACACATTGCACTACCAAGGATTGAGAAAATACAGTAAATACAGTCATATCATAAAAAGCTGCATAAAAAGTAAAGTAAAATCTTCAGGAAAAAAAGGAGGAAATTTTGAAGTATAGGAACCACTTTTATTTTCACTATTCCTTTTGATAACATATTGGCTAGTACTTCTAAAGTACATATTCTGCATGACCAGATTCTATATCCCTAATTCTACCCAATACCTCACATAGCCTGACCTTCAGAATGAAGGTCTGGAATCTGTAGGAGCTTTTATTGGCCAAGGTGAGCTCATTAGGCATCATGTCAAACAACCAATCGCATTTCATTTCGTTCAGCGATACATTTAGGAGCAGGAAATGGCGCTACAACAACAGACTAGTGTGTAAAATTCTGGGGCATACTTTGAAGATTCCATTCCTCACGCTTTAAATGTTTCACAGAATTTAGTTGATCCTGATAAGCGTTCGTCGTCACAGTTGTGAGGGGTGTGGCATCATGGCATCTTGACACACACGTCTTCAGAAAACCCTGTGTATTTGAACCAATCTGACAACGACTTTGACTCCTAAAGTGTTTTTCACATTTGTGTGCCATATGCATCAGAAGATTAGCCAGCGTTAAAATAAAGTGTGACCTAATATTTTCAATGATATATTACTCTCATTGGCGTGGTAATGATGAAGTGTATCAATTATGATCTGTATAGGAATCATTTTCAAACTAATTTGTTGATTAAATCAATCTCAATGATTCATTCATAAATCAGATATTTCTGAAATAATATGAACTTTAATAATATTTTAACATGATTTAGTGTCCTTTATAAAACTTGATTGAAAAAATGATTGACATTGTTATGAAAAAGAGCAGCTATTAGATGTTCAAAAATTCTGTTTTCGTGTTCCACAAAACAATCAAATGACAAAAAGGTAATTTTCGTTTTTATATGAACTAATCATTTAAATCATGCTTTAACCCATTTATTAACTATAGTATAGCATGTCCATCTGCTTGTCCTGCTTGTGGAATATTCCCTCGTGTTTTCTGGTTCATTTTCATGGTTCAGATGGTTTTCGTTTCAAATCCAGCACAACCAAATCTAAATTAAGAACTTCATGTTTATGCCGTTCAGCTGGCCTTCTTTGATACCACATAAGCCAAGAGGAGCTGCCAGCACTTGGCTTTGTTGGTTTAATATTTTAATGTGTTTAATTATGACAGGATAGGCTCGATAACCTTCTGTGATGTTCAAGCAATTGTCAGCAAATGAATGAGATTACATGACAAGCACTGAATGACAGCGCAACCCAGCGCTCAGTCTTCCCGCCACTTATCTGATGGTAGCCTAGCAACAGATCCCTGACCTGGCATTGACCTCCACCTGATAAGGTCAGCACCTGAAGTGTCTCTCATTGGTGGGCCCTATGAAGAGGAGGAGGAGCCTAGAAGAGAGGGAGAGAAAAGGGAAGAAACAAAGGGAAATGGAGAGAGGGCAGAAATCCCATCAGAGACAAAGCCATAGCCACACAAAAGCGCCAAAGGGTTCGTGTTACAGCGTGTGGATCAAAAGAGAACTGTAATCACCATAGGCTCTGCCGATAGTATTTCCCATATGCAAAACAAGAACTGTCACTGACATATATAAAAGTGTTCGAAAAAAAATAAGTCTAATTCAAACACAGCATGGATAGCACTGCAGCGCACTACTATAAGTCTGCGTGTTATTTTGTTTGATAGAATGTCATGCCGGCGTTATTTTGCAAATACTATTAATTTTATGTCATTTCAGCAGTACACTCCCTGTAAAGCCAAAGGGATGCAAGGATAGCAAATGCTAAAATAATTACCAGTGGAGAGCCTGCATTCAACTGCTAAATGTCAATGTTGTGTGTTTCATGGGCTGAGATTGTTCCCTGCTTCTTAATCATAGATGTGGATCTACAGCTGAGAGGTTTTCCAGCATCCAATAATGTATTTAGAACACATAAAAATAATAAGATTGATTAAACAGAAATTTCTGAACTGAAGTAAGTCATAGGAACTGAAGCGAGAACTGAACTAAAAGTAACATAAAGTACCAAAATGTTCATATTGTGAACGATTAGGTCATAGAAGTCATTATCGTTCACCTCTATTATTTTATAACTTGATCATCATTTTCTCACAGAATATGAAGTTTTACTCAGAAATATTTCACATTACAAAAGTAAAATAGGATGTGAACCAATGGTGAGCAGTAATATTTTTATAGAAAACAGATCCTCTTTAGTTTCTTCATAAGGGTCATGTTACCTATGTTTCTTATATATTTTGCCGCAATGAATGCAATAGCTTGGTGAGTGATTCAGGTACAGCTTTTCTAAAGCATGAAATTGTCCACATACCAAGCAACCAATGAATACGTGGACAAATGTCGACAATCTCATTTTTTTTCAAATGTTATGATGTTATGAACACTGTTTATTTTAAAGACAGGTCTTAGAGACCTTCCTAAATGCACATACACTAATAATAGACAAATATTAAAAAAATAAATAACCTAAATATAACCATGTATACAAAATCAAATCATTGATCTGAAAGATTTGGGATTTTTGGGCTGAGGTAAAATGTCTTCAGATGAGGGGCTGGCAACCTTAAAAACTCTTTCAAGACAAAAGAAGCATGAAATGCGGCACAGTAATCAAATAATTAAAGCAATTAAAGTATTCAAGGGTCGCACTCTCCAAGGTAGAATAAATGACTTCAAACTAATTGTCTTTTATAAAATTATTCTTGGTCACAGAGCTTTAAAGAGCAACAGGAATAGGTCAGAAAAAGGCCTTAGGCTAAATGAAAAGGTCTTTTTGAGATGGACAGTATTATTATTAACTTAGTAACGTCTCTACATGTGCTGGTGAATCCACTGTGAAATGTAATAAATCTGATTAGAATTATTGTTTCTATAATAATAAAGACATGTTGTCCATTGATCTTTTTCAAAAAATAAATAGCTGATCTTGCATGTTTAGCCTTTTAAAGATGTAAATGACCCTGTCTTGCTCTAAATGCTCTGTCAACCTGTCAACGTGTATAAAAAGGTCATCGTTTTTTGGCTCTTAGCACCAGCATGTATGCTAGAGGACTGAGGTAGCGAACGGTCAAAGGCCAAGAAAAGGAGCTGACTCTGTCATACTTTTTAGGAGAGGAGGAAAAGCTCTTGTCATTCTTTAGGGTCATCAAGTACTTAAAGTTACAGTTCATCCAAAAATAATTAGCCATCATTTACTCACCTTCATGTTGTCCCAAGCTCATATGTTTGTCTTCAGAATACAAATGAAGATGTATTTAATATTCACTAAAGTCTCCACAACCCAATGTTTTTTTATTTTATTTTAAGATTCACAAAGCTCACATGGTGTTGTAAAAGTAACCCATATGAATAAAGCAGATTTAATAAAGCTTTTATGCACTTATAAAGAGTGATCAATGCACAGACACGGATCACTTCAAATATAGTCAATGGCAAACGTTCTCAGCTTCCTTTATCATATTTGATGTGCTCCATGTGTGCTGACCATTGTTTTATGTGAATAAAGCTTAAATAAATCCGATCAAGTGATGCAGAAGACTTAAATTAAACAGCTTTATTGAGATTGATTACTTTTACAATGTCTTGATAAACTTTTGGAAGCTTGCTTGTTTTGGTAGCAGCGACTTGCGACTTGGAGGGATAAAAATGAAGCAAGAATTTTAAAAATATCTTTGTGTTGAAAATGTTCTAGGTTTAGAACAATATGAGGTGTATGATTGATGACTGAAGTTTCACTATTTGGGTGAGTTATCCTTTAAACATGACCCAAATTGGAGAAAGTTGAATCAAAACTAGTCAGCATTTTCCCAAATGGTCTGCAGGATAAGGAGAAGCAGCCTTTTTTTTGTAAAGTATCCCTTCCAGTGCAAAAGGTCAAAGAGCAAGTGCAGGGGCAACCACCTGCTTCTGTCACACAGCTGGAAGAGGGAGTGAGAAGAGAGGGAAGGGGGACAGGTGGCATGCCGGGGACGACGCTGGCACCAGCTTTGCACTGTAATATTCTCTCTATTTCAAAGGCAGTTAGAGTCAGAACAGACCAACAATTCTTCATCTTGAAACTTAAGACAGTGACCTAGAGCTGTGTCACAGCCCTACCTTACACTCCAAATAACTGATGTTAAATTGTAGGCAACAATACACTGTTCACAGGCTAATTAGGAAAACTTCACTACAAAAAGAGTTTACTAGTGTTAGATGTGTGAAAGACCCTGTGTCTCATGTGACAATAATAGACACCCAGAAGCACGTGCCCTCTCTGATTTTAGAGTCAAGTGTATTTCGAATGCAACCTTGCAAAAAAATATAAAACAATGCCTGTGATAATTAGGTTTCACAATTAAGGAACGCATAATTTTTTTTTTTTAAATTGTGAAAAAATCACACTTACATGTCTAAATATGGTCGAGTTGTGCCTTAAGGGTCGGTAAGGTTCGGCAAACGTTTGTGGGCGAAATCCAGTCATGTCAGTAGAAATCCATACAGCAGATATCACATTTTTGACATTCCTATGTGAGTAACCTATTTGTATACCTTTCAAAATATATAGTCTATATGTTACGCCCATGCCGGGCTCCACCCACACTTCCTCACGCTCACTCTGGTCACCTATGCTCAATCTTATCTGTTTCCCCTGTCACCACCACCTGCTCTTAATCAAGACACTCATCAGCCACCACACATAAGCCCACACCAAACAGCACTCTTGGTTCAAGCTCGTACTCCTGCTTGCCATTGCATTACTACTACCTACCTGTTGTCTTACCTGCTTCCTCCAAGTGTGCTCCCTGATTCTCCAAGTGTCTCCAGGTCCCAAGCCTTCTCCTCGCTTCCCCATAAAATGTGTGGTTGTGGTCGCTCTGTCAATCCCCTTCCTGGTATTCGGCATCCCTGTGAACAAAGAGACTTTTCAGTTCCTTATGCAAGTTTTCTTTGTTAATTTGTTACTTACCTTATTTGGATGTCAATAGTCATCTTGTGAATAAATACTATTCCTTTACTCACCATGTTGTCAGTTACACTATAACCTCAGATTCAGTATACTGCAATTGAATTGCTAGCCAGAACATTTCATAGTTATGAATAAAAATAAATTGATAAGATATTGTGAGTTTGAATGATTTTGCTCACAAGTGATCAACAGAAAAGCTTATATAGTGCTTTATATATTACAGATTGTGTCCAAGCAGCTTTAAACAGATAAATACTGTATTGATGACCGCAGTAAACCCATGATTTTCCAGGTATGGTCAGTTAATGATGTCCAGTTCGGTTCAGTTCAAATAGTATTTAAATTTTGGGTTACAAAGAGTTAATGAATGGCCGATCCAATATTGTTTCATTGCGACAACCTAAAACCAAACAAGGTTTAAATTAACACCTTCTAATGGTGAAATAAGGTCCCTGCTGCTATGAAACACAGGTCATCACATCCAAAAATATACAGCGATTACATTAAGGTGAAATGTTTAAAGCAGCACTTATTTTATGGCATCATAAGCGTATGAATATGCAGTGCAGAGGGCAAAGAAAAACATTTTTAGTAACCACCCTAGCAGTTAACGGTGATATTTACACTATTTGAGCTCTGTTATTCAAGCTTTCTCTCTCACCCGTCACACAATCCCGTCATGTCACTAGTCCTCTAATGACCTGCTCTACTCAGTGTTCCTAACGTAATCTTGCAACATCCTAACAAAGAGGAAGAGGCTGCAACGAGCTGAAAAAGAGGTAACCCACACCACTATGCTTGGCCTCAGGGAGAGATATACCTCTTTATCCAACCTCCTTTATCCGCTACTGAAGCACCTGAAATTCATTTAGCTCGCTAACAGCCTGCACTGCTGCAGGGAAGCCATTTTAATAAGTAGTAATAATGCCAACAGACAAAACGAGTTGCTTTCAAAGACCAGCAGAACAATCATGCTTATCAATATCGCACAAGAAATGTAATGAGATGGACAGTCTGCGGCTAACTATTTTTTTTTTAAGTAATTTTGCATGTTTAATAGCAAAATAGCAGTCATATGCCATAAACGTTCTAAAATTAGCCATGAATTTATGAACATATATGCTTTGTATATTATATATATGCTTTGCCTGTAAATGTAGCTGGGTAACACTTTAGTAACACTTTAGACCTATTCTCACTTTTAGCTGCTTATTAGCATGCCTGTTAAAAACATATTTGTACTTATAAAGCTCATATTTTGCATGACCATATTCTACATTACTAATAAACTTAATAACTAACTATTAATAGCAGCAAATTAGGAGTTTGCTTTAAGGCTAAAGTTGTAGTTTGTTAGAATTGGACCTTAAAATTAAGTGTGACCTGTAGCTGTTTATATATTATATATATATATATATATATATATATATATATTTCATTCACAATACATATTATTGCAAAACATGTACAGAAAAAAAAAATAACAATAAATAAATAAATATATGTATATATGTATAAATATATATATAAATTTTATATATATATATATATATATATATATATATATATATGTTTTTCTTTTTATTACTATCATATTGGGTGTTTATTAGTACAACTATCTTAGTAACTACTAATAAACAACTATAATACATGCATTTAATTATATAGACACATTGAGTGGACAGTTGTTGTGTAAGGATAGCGACATAAATACAATATTGACAAGTATTTCTGTTGCTTCAAATTGTGGTTGGAATTGAATAAAACATTTGTGGATTAAAGTGAGGTCTGCGAGTAATTTGTAGCAACGCTGCAGTGTTAATGAAAGGGTTAAGGTATCAAATGGAAACAGATATTCTTTCGCAGATGTTTGTCACTGTCAGGTTCAGTTGATACAGTGGCCATCAAAACATGATGTCTGTTAGGTGACCTTTAGGTTGCTACCAAGTGTGAGGTCATGCTGCTGTTGCCATGACTACTATCAGCAGATTGTCTGCTTGCACGCATTACCTCAGCTGCCTGGCATCGGCGGGGTTACAGAACAGACCGTGACCTCGCCATGGAGACTAAACTAATCTTAAACAATAACAAGCAGCACACACACATCCAAGAGAGATTTTCTGAGATTACCATAAAACGTGTTTCCTAATATCAAATATATTGTCTGAGGATATAACGGAATGAATTAAATAAGGAAAAGTCAAAACTTGACTTCTACGGATGGTTTTTACCGTGGTACACATGTAAACGCTGGTGTTCAGCTCAACCGGCTCTTTGTGGACTTGAAGGGGTGACAATGAGAGAGAGGAACGGCGAGGCAGCCGTATTCTAATGAGCGAGCTACAAAGTGTGTGTCAGTCACCTGTGCAGAGGCGAAGTGGGCTAATTTGAGCCTGTGCTAATTGCCACGGTAACGAGCTGCACGTGTGGATGGTTGCGAGGAGGATGGCAGCATGGCATGAGGGAGGATACAGTCCTCCTAACACCAAAGAGGTGTGAAAGAACGAACTTGTCCAACAGCATGCAGCCTGCTGGAGTCCAGCCCTGAGTGGGGAACAGCCGGCTGCTTCAGTGCTATGCATAGAACAGAATATTATGTGTGTGTGTGTATGTCTGCGCATGTGTGGGGGGTGGAGGGGTGGAGGGGGATCTGTTAATCACATTATGATTTAAACTCACATTATGGCTGTTACCATTATATATATATATATATATATATATATATATATATGATAGTGAAAAAAAGTAAGTAAATAAATAACACAACACTTTACGATAAGGTCCCATTAGTTAAATGCATTTCCTAACATTACATAATAATGGGAAATACATTGGTTACAGTGTTTATTCATTTTTTAAATCTTAGTTAATAATAATAGTAACTGTTAGTTCACATTAGTTCAAGTCCGTTTGATAATATTAGACACAACTGTGTATGAGCCATTTCCATTGTTATTTTTTAACTGAGTAACTAATGTTTATAAGCATTCATGTAAAAGTGCTGTGGAATAACCAATTTGAGTATATTACAGTATAATAATAATATTAAAACTTTTTTTATAAAGTTTGTGACACTTCACAATAAGATCCCATTAATGTTAATTAATTAACTAACAATGATACATTTGTTAAAGTATCATTAATCATTTGTTAATCAACTGTTTATCCTACGTTCATGGTGGATTAAGTAAAATTAACAAATATGATTTTTGATAATCATATTAGTAAAACTTTTTATTTACATTAGGCTAAATAATATTGACAAATGCTTTGAAAGTTTTTATTTATTAATATTTAAATCATGTTAGCTAATACTAACGTTAACAAAGAGACCTTGTGTTACTGTAAATTCTATTTTAAATTTACAGAATTACATCAATTAGAATACATTTTACTGATTTGATTCAACCAAACATTTGTTAAACAAAAAAAAGGCTTTTAACTCCTAATTTGCTGCTTATTAATAGTTAGTAAGGTATTGTTAAATGTAGGTAAAATAAGGCATTAATATGTGATTAATTACTACTAATAGATGGCTAATATTCTAATAATGTGCATGCTAATAAGCAGCTAGGTAAAAGACCCTAAAATACAGTGTTACGTCATTTATTTATTTACATGCTTATTAAATTCAAGTCCTATTTTACATTTATATCATTACATCGACCTTATAATTAACTGCAGTGATTTATGGGTTTCTGTCAACTCAGACAAAAAAATTATATATATATATATATATATATAATTTGCATTTAATTCTAAAACCATTGTCCCTTTATATCATTATGTTCATCGTTTTTTTTTCTTTTTTCTTCCAAGCCATTTAAATATGCATTAGCCAGAATCCATTTTCTATACAAATATAAAAAAAATCCTCCGTGGTCAGTCAAGTATACACCCTGAAAGCTTGGGGGCACCTTGTCCCTTTCTCGTTGCTCTGTCGGGAGAGCTCCTCTCTCTGCGAGCGAGCGAGTGTGTGTATGTGTGTGTGTGTGTGTGTGTGCGTGCGCGCGAGTGTGAGTGTGTGTGTGTGTGTGTGTGTGCGTGCTCTGCTGTTGCTGCCCTTTGATCCCTGCATTAGTGTTAGTTAGGGGCTCGGAGACACACACTTACAGAGAGCAGCCATAGTCAAGACACGGCAACAACAACAGCACCTCCTCCTCTACTCTTCCCTGTTCCCAACAATACACTTAACCGAGGACAGCCAGGTGCACGACAAGTCCCTGGCATCAGGCTCCCTCGCAAAATTTCAATGGGAAAAGACCTTTTTTCTTCTTACCCCTAAACAAGAAGGAGAATGTGATAAAAGGGGGAAAATGCCAAGGAGGAAACAGGAGCAACCCAAGCGCCTGCCTTCACGTAAGTCGTTTTCTCGTTCGCCGCGGATTTTAGCGCTTCTCCGTGTGTTTTGCGCAGTAGTTTAGGGTTAAAGAGGTGAAACAGACAAAGGCACGGCGGAGGTTATTTCTCCTTTTTTAGGTCTGTGCTAGGCAGCCATGTTGGCGATGAGGGGGCTAGCGGAGCGAGCGCACTAGCGGTGCCTTTAATTGCAGATAATCGATAAAGGTCCCGTTCCGCCTAAAGGTTGCGGCCAGGAAAGCTCGCGTTATCGCCGCTTATTTGGCCGCGTCTTTTCTTATATGTGTCCGTGCGAGCGAGGCAGAGACGCGCGGAAGGGAAAGGGGAGGATCTGAGGATCTGGCCGCAATAAAATGAAGGGTCAGTCGGATCAGACCGAGAGCCAGACTCAGCCTTCCATCCGTGCCCCTGCCTTTACTTAGCTCCTGCGCTATCTAGCAGCGCACCGCAACTTACAAAATGCGTCCTAAAACGCGGTCGCACAACTTTCCGCCTTCCGCGGTCGTGTGTGTGTGTGTGTGCGACTTTTTCTTTCGTTTGTCGAGCGGGATTTTTTTAAGCTGAGGTATTTTCTTCCACCCCTCCCAGTTCGGTGGGGTTCATGTCTGCAGGCTGCCTGTGTCAAAGCCACGGTCGGTCACCTGAAGTTCAGGGTTTTTTCCCTTCCTCACGCAGCCATTCATTGCAGACGATCTGCGATCAATAACGCAACCCAAAAAAAAAAGGCGAACCGCGTTTTTCTCTGTCGCTTCGGAGCTCGCGCGACAGATATCTCACGGCTCGCGCTGATTCGCGCGGGGTGCGCTTGGAATTACTAATCGCGAAATTTGTTCATTTGACCCTGTGTAGCTGGATGTTAACATTGTGCTTTTATCAGCTCGCTAATAACGGCTGCAGTTGCGTGAGCCGGCCGCTAGAGGGGACACGATGTAGAGTGTGGAAAACATCGATCAGAGGAATTGGCGAAATGTGGCACGGTGGCGCTTTAAATGCACGAAAGCAGGCGCTCGTAATGTTGCACATGTTACCGTTCGACAGCAGAACGGCGCCTTCTGGGACTCTTTTGAAAGTCTTGAGACGCTCTGTGGCGGCTCTCTTGAAATCTCTGCCCCGTGTTCTAGCGGCAGTACGCCGTGCGGTGTTTTCTTCATCGTGGCAAACGTGTTTGTTTACATCCACTGAACTTGTCACAGACATGCCTGCTCGCTTTCAACTCGATGTTCTTCATCACTAATGCAGCGAAGCTTGCACTTTTTGACTTGAAATAAAGCAAATGTAACTTTTTGTTGGGTTTAGTAAATTAGTATGACAAAAAAATGAAAATAATATTGATTTTTATGAATTCAGGAAACACATTCCTGAATAGAAACTCAGGATTTGGTATATCAACCACAACATTATAGCGTTGTAACTTTACCTATTAAGCAAATGTAACTTATTAACAAAACATAAGTTATTTAGTAACAGAAACTCAGAGTATTGTATATAAACCTCAATATTAGAATTGCAGTGTATTATGCTAATTTCCTTTCCATAACTCTATTTCAGTAATGGTTGTTTATTAATAAGTATTGCATACTATCTAGTGTCATTTGTCCCACCTCTGATTCCTGCCATATAAAAATCAGCAACTCAGCAAAATCCGGTCTGAAGTTTGGTGGCGCTCCACACAGCCCTCTCCTCAGCCGTGGAGCAGTGATGTCACGTTTCATTACGTTTTTGTGTTCACTGTGCTTTGACACCTGTGAGCAGAGAGGCAGATGACAAGCACGACTGTTGGTCTAAATTTATCCCATCTGCTCTTGATTACTGCCTTGAAAAGTTACAAATACGAGTCCGGGACAGTAGAATTTCTGTTTGTTTGCTCTGTCAAAAAGTAACGTGCTAGGCATATGCGTGAACGGTTTTAGTTAAAGGCTGTGTCATATCCTTTTGCGCTTGTATCTTTCACTTCCTTTTTGGAGAATACGTACGTATCTTGCGTCATGGTTGTGCATGGGTCAAGACGTGCAAGAGGGCATTAAGGCCTTGATGCAGTCAGATGATCTTCTTGACAGTTAAATATGACCTTTGGCTAGTGAAAACCACTGGGATTACAAAAGCAGGCCTTTATAACACTGTTGCACACTCCTTTTGCCAGAATTCCTACATTTTGTTCAAACCGCAGGTCACAGTGCAGCAAACTCGCAGTAAATTAATCGCGAAAAGGGAGCCTAGGTTAAAATGTTCCCGTCTCGTTAAGCTGTTTTCCTCAGATTTCCACTCCGAGGTGTGGAGGTCGACTGAGGTTACCTCTTTTTCTGCTGGTCTTTGTCTTGCTCGCAGGCCTCCATTTTGTGCAAGTACATAGCCCGTATCATTCTTTCACCCTGACCTTTGCCATCAGCTAAAATGTCTCCCTATGGGAGCCGTCCATTTCCATTATACACACATGATCTTTAAGGTTATCTGCATTTGCAAATGGAGGAATTGGAGCATTGCACGGATTTCAGTTCTCCATTACAGACCGATGGCACAGTGTGTGCGACTGGGTGGCTCTCCACCTTACCGTAATGGTGGGTCACTGGCTCCTTTCCACTCATCTATGATTATAATGACCTTGGCTGGGCTTGGGCTTGAAAACATTGGATTAAGGGGAAAGGAAAATGAGGGGAGGTTTCCATTTCGCTCTTGGCATCTGATTTGTAGGGAAATTCTGCCAAGAATCCCCCCTCCTCCTCCTTCTCCTCCTCCTCCTCTTTCTTCCCCCTGCCCCACCAACTTGATCAGGCTCTCTCACCGGTGTCTGCCCATTTGAGCTCAAGCGAATAATGATACACAGGCTTTCCTCTCAGAAATGAATTAAAGGGCAGGGGAAGGGTGGTGGATGCTCTCCTGAACAAGTGCTTACACAGAAAGGGGCTTCAGCCAGGCATACTGAACCAGAACATTTAGATTAATTTGGCTAGCTGGATCGCCTGGCTTTCATCACAGGTGTAGTCTAGCTGGGAGTTCTCCGTCAAAGGCACTGTGGTGACATAATTAAGACAATTTTTGTACGGCTCGGTGATTGTAACGGACTAGGCTCATCATGTGTAATGTATTATTAAAGACGGTGCATCTTTAAAACGACAAGCCAAGAAGCAGCCTGTGAAAGCACTGAATCAGACAAACTGTCTTGAAGCTGAGCAGGGCTCAACAGTAAGAATAAGAAGAATCGCTCGCTCTATAGTCTGCAATGATCTGTGTGTATTTTTATCATGCATGTGCATTTTTTATAACTTTCAAATGCGTACATGTGCTTTTTTTGTAATATCTGGTTGTGAACTTTACTTTTATACATGTTCAATTTGTTAGCCGTGTAAAATGATCTTACTGGCTTAATATGCATGAGGGAAATTGATTTGGATAATCTTGGTGATGCCAGAAAAAGTGTTTTTTTTATTGTATCAGTGTATTTTTAAACATTTTTTGGTGTTTCTTGGGGAATTATATTAATAACATGATTATTATATATCTATTATTATCGTCCAGTGATTATTGAGAACATTTCTTTTAAATAGAAGTTAAATAGAAAAGAATAATTAAATAGAGAATTAAGTGAGTGTTAAAAAACATTTAAAATACTTGAAATAATTTTACAATTTTTAATAAAAAAAATGAATATGTTAGCCTATTTTTTAAAAGCTGCAGTTCTAATAAATTATTAATTTTATTCAGTTAGGAGGATGCATCAAAGTAATCAAAACCTAAACCGAAAGAAATATTTTCTGGCAAGTTTTTTTTCTTTGTTTTTACTTTACATTAAAGAATAATGAAAAAAACATTTATTATGTTTTCCACAAAAATATTACATAGCACAACTGTTTTCAACTGATAATAGTGAAGAGATGTTTGTTAAAAACCAAATCAGCATATTAGACTGATTTCTGATGGATCATGTGAAACTCAAGACTGAAGTAATGGCTGCTGAAAATTTAGCTTTGTCATTATATGAGTAAATGACATTTTAATATACAATACAGTGAAAACATTATCAGGGCAAGCAGAATAAAAAAACCTTACTGCTGTGCTCTGCTCTAAACCTGTCCATCGATCCCTCTAAGCCTGTAGTTAATCAACATGCTCACTTAATAATATTTTTTCCTATCAATAGGACACACCTTGTGTCCGTATGTTTCATGAAGCACTACAGCCGAAGTCTCCACACAATGTTTCACCCACCCAAGTCTCAATCAAAGCCTGTATGGAATAAAAGTGCCTGAGCTGGGTAACGATTTTCCGCATGTTGACAAGTCACAACATGGAGATCTACAGCTCGGAGAGCAGCCCTTTGGCTAGTGGCGGCCCAGCACTGAGTAATAACCAGCTCATAGCAGGCATTCTGTTGGCAGTGGTTCATAAGGAACAGCTCGCTGGTTCAGCTGGGGAAAGGGTGGGGGGAGCTGCTGGAGAGCTCCAGGCACTTTCCTGTGTTGTTGTACCACACAAGTGCATCCATCCCCTCCAGGACAGACCTTTAACAGGCTGCTAACGCTGGGCCACACCGCACAAGGGATCGAAAAGACAGGTCTGACGCAGGCCCGGGCTGCAGAGCTATGCCAAACTGTGATTTGATTTATGAGTCAGTACTCTGGGTCTGTCTTAAGATGAGATGAGGCTTACTGGGCAGAATCAAAGAGCAGTCTGTTCACTTGACAGGGAATGAGAAGAGGCAAGCCTCTGTCAGTTTTTAAAACTGGATTTGAATTGTCATATTTTAGAGAAGGCTTTGGATGTGGGTAGGCCAATAATACCTGGAGAAAGCTATACGTTAACGTTCTGAATGGGAGTTGCTTGGCTGGAGTGTGACTCCTCTGTACTCTACCTGCTCTTTGTTCATTGTGGCCACATGTTTGACAAGTTGACAAAAGCAGAACAACAACTCCATATATGCATCAAGATATTGGGGCAAAAATGCCATCATTATATCACATAATATGCGATGTCACACCAGCAGTGAGAGCAATATCACACAAGTGCTGTTTTTGTCACGAAGAAAATGAGCGCAAATGTGATTTTATTAACAGCTCAGTTAATAAGAAGTCAATATTGTGTGAAATTTAAACACAACATTGTTTATTTTGTAAAAATATTACATATAAAGCCACAGCAAAACTATTATGCATCTCCAAGCAACACAGCAACGTTTGGTTTCTGAATGAATCTGCCTTTTGAATGAATCATGTGAACAAATGATTCAGTGTAGCCCATTCATAGAGAGAACTGTTTACTGACTTCCTGAATGAATCAGCAGTTTGAAGACATTTACCACCACCTGCTGGTAGTTTTCTTTGCTATTTAATGTATTTAAATAAGACAAAAATATTTTTTCACCAAAAATAAATAAATCTGTTATTATTTATTTTATTTCAACAAGCAAATTAACTTTGTGGTTAATTAATTAAGCACAGCACCCTGTAATTAATTAGATTACAGTTTTTAATCAACTTACAGCCTTAATTACATTATATTTCCTAAGCAGAAATCTAAACATTGTATAAAGACAAGTGTTTTTATTCTAGTTACATTTTTTAGAGCTAGAGAAATGAATACATTTTCATTTTAATAAAATGTTGTTTAAAACCAGGCACATTTATAAGTTTAACCCTCCTGTTATCAGGATTTCAATGTTTAATGTGTGTACATATGTAGTTGACTTTTTTTTGAGCTCCTAATTTAATGGGGAACACTTAGTAAACATAAAATTAACATGATATTATTTTTTAAATGCCCTGCACACATTTTGTCACAACGGTGTTCTTTCAGCTGAATAAAACTTAAGAAATATAAAAATATTTGGGTGATATTGAGGTCACTATAACATGCTATGATTTTATAATATGCACTTGATGATATGCATTTTATAATATCATTTTATATGTTAAGTATAATAAAAATTACAATAAAAAAAAACTAGCACAACCATACCTGTAGTATTGCGAGAACCACTGACAGCTCACATGACATGGGGGTAAGGTGAATCATAATTCTCACTAGAGACTTTGATGTTTCCCATGCCATGGAGGAGGGGAAAACCGAATTCCTCTGTATTTCAGTGTTGTTAAGTAGTCAATAAAGACATCAATTACCTGAAACTAACATTTTAGCAAAAAAAAAAATGATTATGGAGTTTAAATTGCTGAGGATAAAAGGTGTTAGCGGATTTTAGGGTAACAGGAGGGTTAATAAACATCTCCGATATAGATTGGAGCATTTGCTGTATACTGTACAGTGCCCTCCACTAATATTGGCCCCGTTGGTAAATCTGAGGAAAAAGTGGCTGTGAAAATAAATCTGCATTGTTTATCCATTTGATATTTCATTAAAAAATTCACAAAATTCTAACCTACCATTGAATTAAAACAATTGAAAATGGGGAGAAAAACTCATGATGAAATAAATGTTTTTCTCTAATACATGTTGGCCACAATTATTGGCACCCAATTATTGCTGCGTCCTTTTCCCAAGATAACAGCTCTGAGTTTTCTTCTGTAATGCCTGAGGAGTTTGGAGAACACCTGATAAGAGAAAAGAGACCATTCCTTCATCCAGAATCTCTCCAGATCCTTCAGAATACCAGCTCCATGATGTGCTTTTCCTCTTTAGTTCACCTGACTCATTTTCTGCAGGGTTCAGGTCAGAAGATGTATCGTACAGCTCCAGCTCCTCCACATACAGCGACGACAGTTTTGTCTCTCTGCCTCTGTTTGCTAGTAATCACGTCACCACTAGAGCAAGCTCCTGATTGGTTAACACGGCACAGGATGTCTAATCGCGTCTTTGCATTGACTTAACATGTATATCACCCGCGCTTAACGCTTCATTTGCGTCTGGTGTAAACTCAAGAATGAATATCTTGTTACGTCCACGAATGCATTTGTTCGTTTAATATAATCACAACATTTGCTGTAATGTAATCGTATAGGCTGACATCGCGATTGCGATAATTGATGATTAATTATGCAGCACTAAAAAATAACATTATTTACTCTACAATTCTACTCCCCTGAGTTACGGCTTCTTAATTTTAGGGTATCAGAATACAAGTCTTAGGGGTTTGGAACAACATCAGGGTGAGTAATTAATGACAGAATTTTCGGGTGAAAGTCTTTAAAACTGAAGTCTTGTCTAGTTGACAGGAGTTTTAATACATTTCTCATTACTTTGTGTGAAAGTGCACACATGCTGTGAACTGTGCTTAAGCGCCACACGTGCTCCATGTCTACTAGAACAGACTGAATAATGTGCAGCTTATTCATTTTAAATCACACAGTGCATCCAGACTATAAACAGACCTTATTTTGCGGTTTTTAGCCATTGATTATTTTGACTCACTTGGAGCCAAAAATGTAACCTCTTGATTAGAAGTTCCTTAAAGCCATGAGGTTAGTTACACCAGTTTCTTTTCCAAACCCAGCAAAGTTAACTAGAATGGAATGAATTGCTTTTGTTTTCTTTTTTCACCTTGAAATGGATTCCAGGTGGCAACCATTATTGAGTGCGTTCAGCTTTAATAGATTGTCTTTAGGCCTGATCAGTTTTGTTGCCATAATGGCTACTTGATGTTTTTTTCTTGTTCTTTTTTTCTTGTTGTGATTGGGGAGGCTGATTCCACACCAACAAAGTGGCACCAAAAATGCCAAGTTTGACTCAACTAGACAATTTGCTCTCACAATCATGCAGCGATCATAATCATAGTAATTACACAACAATAATAACGATGGTAATTACTATCATTGTCATCATTAGCATCAAGAGACATCGGGACACCAATGTAGTTTCAAAACGGAAACGGTTATATTTATATTCTTGTCAGGATTCCATTGAGCTTGGTATGCTTGGGTCAAATTAGAAAAGTAGGTGTATATATATATATATATATATAAAATCGAAACTATATATAATCCTCCACTCCCAAGATAGTGTGCTTGATATATTCTCCAAACACGAGGCTAACTTCTCCTTTGTCACATCTCTAAGATAGACTACACTGTCCAGCGTGGAGAACATAAGCATGTTAATGAGTTTAACTAGCGGACTAGCAGATGTGCTCTGGGTTTTTCTGGAGACGGGGCTGTTTTATAGCTGAGAAGATTAAAAGTGCCAGGAAGGAAACAGACACAGAGTAGTGGCACCCTGAGGTATTGACAGCCTCCAAGGGAAACGGTATATCATCAGCAAGTGTAGAGGTGTTTGGCTGCTTTACAAAGGCGAGATATTATATTCATGATGTGAAGTCATCTCCGTGAAAGCTATTGTCACTATGTCTTATGCTGATTTACGAGGCTTAAAACGTAGGTGAGTGTCTGAGACCTGCTCAGCCCCTCATGTAAAAAATGTCCTTCGTATTTGCCGATGACTTCACAGTATGTTTGATTACTCCCGACCTTGATGCAAAGCTCCGGTATTCATGTTTAGTTGTTGCGACGAGGTCGCTTGCTGTTTAGTATTGGTCTGGGGAGTCTACCTGGGTGTTGGTGGGGGGCTATAAGCAAGTGCATGTTCTTTCGGTGTTAAACCTTGTCACACACGCTGTACTTATGCTCTGAGTTCATGGATGTTAAAGCCATGGTGGATAAAAATCCGTGTTGACAAATGAAAGTTTGCAGATCTGTACACTGCTAAAAAAAGTGCAAAAATGTTATGGGTACAACAGCTTGTCACTGGGATGGTATCCTCGAAGGTAAATAAAAGCATCAGCTGCATGGCTAGTCAGAGTGGTTTTGTCATTTCAACCGTATACAGCTTGTTCTCT
>JAUMHI010000001.1:1532449-1544484 GCA_032359435.1 Enteromius unitaeniatus | reverse complement strand
TCGAAACCTTAGTGATTTAGAGATGATCTGCAAAGAGGAGTGGACCAAAATTCCTCCTAAAATGTGTGCAAACTTGGCCATCAGTTACAAGAAACGTTTGACCTCTGTGCTTGCAAACAAGGGTTTGCCACTAAGTATTACATGTTTTTTATTAAAGGGTTCAAATACTTATTTCCCTCAATGAAATGCAAATGAGTTTCTTTTATTTACAGTTATTTTTTACATTTTCCTTTTGATGTGCTATCTGTCACTTATAAAATAAACTTACCATTAAATTTATACTGTTCTGAGACTTTTCATTTCTTTGTCATTCGACAAACGTACAAAATCAGAGAGGGGTCAAATAATTATTTCCTCCACTGTAAACGTACGCAATGGGAAAAAGTACTTTCCGTTTCTCATTCATTTTTTTTGTATGTATGGACTATTCAGTCATTTGCCTCCAAAATGTTTGAATTTGTTTGAAATGTTTGAAGAAACCTATTAGCTGTTAACAATGACGTTACTAAGAAACCAGTAATGAGAATGACCACTAGGCGACCTCATCACCAGCTTCTAGCGACATGCAGCAACAGAAGTCGACAGAAGTTTAGGATGACTGTCTAATCCGGTCTTACTTTACCGTGAAGACCTGGAGAATCTTGAAAGGGCGGTAAACACTACACTAAAAAAATGTAAAAGAACAAATAACGTTTACGTCATGGTAGAAAATAACCTGTATATTTCTATTGAAAATAAAAAATGATGAAGAACTGAGGCTATTTTTAACAGAAAGTTCTTGATGTTACTGTTAGAAATAGCTCACTTAAAATGAATTGTGTAAATTAAGTCTTAAGTGTCACTGACTTCCAAGGATAGTCCTGTATATAGTTGATTAATTGATTTAAAAAAAATCTAATCACTGCTAAAAAACTGGTAAGAAACTTCAATATGCTGCGTAAAAAGTCTTTTGAAAGTGAAGAACTGGGTACTATCAAACATAAACAGCTGTCCCCTAAAACTATTCTAAAATATTAATGTGCAGTGACTGACTAAAAATCCCATGAACTGACCATCATGTTGTTTTGAAATACAGATTTCTTTTTTATCCCTGATGTTTAAGGTTGCACAACAGTTCTAGGGTCTCTACAAAACATTGTAAATATCGGGCCAAACCCCATTCCACATCACAACCATGCAAATCACTCTAAAGTCCCCCAGGCTGTAGATGAACAATGCAGTTCTTGAAGGCGTTTCATTCCGGAGCGTCAAGAGTTTTTGGCCACCCTGGCCTTGCTAACACGGCGCATGAAGAGAGGAAGACTAGAAGGAGGAGGATCTACAAAGGCCTTCTGTGTAGCTCCAATTGCTCTGGAAAATCAGCCTTTGTTAAATGTGAGGAAAAAAAAAAAGATCTCACACTAATGCGCTATTAGTGACGGGCTCAGATGTTCAAGCGGTGTGCTGCGACCTCATCACATTGGTACATCGTCATCACTGTCGTCATCTATGGCACGGAGGAGGAGACCTTTGATTTACTATCCTTATCTTGCACCCTTGTGATGGCTTCAAAAGCCAGTGTTCTGAAAGGCACCGCTGGCCTTGCCAAATGAATAGCTGAGTAGACTCTTCTGTTAAAGACCTACACAGTATCGATGAAGCAGAGAGAACAGTTCCCAAGGTCTTTCTTGCTGTATTCCAAATGATAAAATCCCCTGCGCTGTAAAGTCTCGTTTTATTCTGCATGTTTTTGGTATAAGGCTTAACAGCTAAAACGTTTCGGTTAAAAATCTGCAACAAATAGGAACTCACTCTATTTTAATTTTTTTTGTTAACCCAGTGATCAAAGAGCAGCCTGGTCGGTCTAAACATCCCTTATTTTGAATGGCACGAGGTGAATCCAGACTCTTCACAGGCTTTTAAATCCTGCTGGTGTAGTAGATGCAGAATATTTCAGATAATAACTAACACTATCTGAATAAAACTAATCTGCACTGGAAGCAGATGTGGTGATGCAATGCAAATTCAATTGTTGGACATCCCATTCGGACCTTAAGGGGGGTGGGGGTTAAGTTTAAGTTAAGTTAAGTTAAGTGTCTTTTTTTTTTTTTATCTAAAACGTAAAAAGTAAATAATATTGCGAAACATTATAGCCTATTTAGAAATAACCCTTTCTAATAAACTATATTTTTCAATGCGATTTGTTTCTGTGACGAAGCTGCAGTCTTCAGTATCACGTGACCTTCCAGTAATCATCCTAATATGCCGATATGATGCTCAAAAAAATAATAATAATTTTGCGGAACCCATGATATATCAATCGATTCTGATTCCTTCTGTACACGTACTCTGCAACATATTTTGCCCCGTCTAATACACTAAGCATCCAATAAGACGTTAGAAATGCTGGTAAAACTTTAGTATATGGACCAATTCTCATAAACAAGTTGCTTATTAGCATGCATACTACTAGCTGTTTATTAGTACCTATAGCTACATTTTCTACATCACTAATACTTAAACGTAACTACCTTATTAACTATTAATAAGCAGCAAATCAATTGAGTTACAAGTCACAGTTTGTTAATAGCAAGAATTGTACCTTGGAATATAGTCCTATCCAAAAACAACAAATCCTATTATTTTTTTCCTCCTATCCCCTTCTGTGTGACAACCCACAAATCAACAAATACTTTCACAGTAGCACCAATCCAATGGTCTGAGCACTTTTCAACTCATTTATTACAGAAATAAATAAAGCATATCGTATTCTGATCACAGTTTAGCACAATGCACCAACTTGACTCTCTGACTAGAGGCCAACCCAAGGGTGCACCGTTTTAAGAAAACATGCTGAACCAAGATGTCCATAATTCAGCATGGCACCACAGCAAGCTTTTTAAGAAAAATAAGTGGCCCAAAGCAAGACAGCAAGGTGCAAAATTATTCATACTGACCAGCACAGTAAACCCATAACAAGCCATCAGGGGTCAAAATCAGTCCTTAAAACAATCAGCAGTCAGTGAGCTTACCTTTCAAATACGGTTTTCAACGGCAGTCAGGGCAAAGCTGAGAGGGATGTGTCTGTTATGTGTAGCACGAGTGAGTCTTTATCAAGAATACCAGTCTTTTTACATGGAACTCTAGAGGGACCTCTCCCACCTCTGACTTCCTGTTGTATGGGTAATCAGGCCCTCCCAGAACGCCTTAAAAACCGTGACCACTAAATCAGAGGGGCTGGGGTTAACTGAAGGCAGAAGCAGAGAAAGGGTGTGCGTGCAAATAAACACAAACACCCGCACTCATGCTGACAGAACACTTCAGAAAGAAAAAGAAAAGAAAGAAACTTTTTGGGAGGGGATTTTTAATAAAAATAAATAAATAAATACAAAAATTTAATTCTTACTACTTGAACCCCTTATGGTCACTGAAAGTAAACTATTCTGTGGAATTTTAAATTTTTAATAATCCATGGCTGTTCTTTTCATTACAATGAAAATGAATGGGGACTGGGACTGTCAAGCTCTAAAATAATAAAAAAACACTATAAATCGATCATAAAAGTAGCCTTTGAAATTATTAATAATTCCTACACATCTTTTAAAGATGTATAATTGCTTTTTGTGATAAATTCACTGAAAATTCCACCACCACTGTAGCTCTTCAAGCAAACAAGCTACTATTAGAAATCAGATGTGGAAATATAATGTAGGATAAGATATGCAAAAGGCACTTACGTTTGGCATTAAATGCTGTCAACATATTTTTTATGTAATTAATAAATGTTAAAAATCAACTTGGATTCGTTAGAGAAACAGGCCATGTTTTTAAAGATCTGTGATATAACATATTACTCGTATGGAAAACTTTTCTGTGAAACACAAAAGATACATTTCAAAGGAATGAAATAACATGAATGACAGAATTTCATTTTGGGATGAAGCAATTCATGGGTGAAGGTAATCTTCTGCACAAAACATATTCGGCATGTATTATCAGGAATTAAATTCCTAGACTTCACAAACCACAACAATTTCAAATATGTGAATCCACTGAATTTGTGTGGGTGGAAGGGATGCTTTATTCCAGTAATACATTTCAAAGCAAAGATTTTTGGTAGAGCATTCTGAAGCACTCAAGCTCTGCCCCTTGAGCAGCTCACCAGCCCATTACAATGTAATGCTTTCCAGACCTGTATAATCTAATCGAATGCCAGAGTGACCCACCGAATGAAGCTATCACACTGTGATTCTCTAAGCTGAACATAAAGACTAGACCATTTAAAGGAACAGCTTTAGTGAGATTTATAAAGCACCTGCCAACTTATGAGGTCACCTGCTACATAGAGTAGCTTCTCAGGGATGAAGCAATATGGGTTAGACACGTCTCATATACTTTTAAAATCTCTACATTCATCTTACAATTTTTGGCTTAATTTAAAACAAAAAGTCTTGTGCTTGTCTTAACTTTTCCTGTAGATTCCAATTTTATCATTACAAGTGCACAGCACTATATATTCATTGCAGATGTTTTACCTTCTTTTTTTTTTTTTTTTTTTTAAATCAAGTACAGTAGATGTTAGAGTTCAGGCTCAGCCAATAAGACTATTTACCTCATAAGAAACCTGTGCCTGTATACTGCTTCAGTCATGTGTAAAGTCACAATCTTTCACTTTCCATCTTGAGCCTGGTGATGATGGTGAAAATTTGTTCACAACAACCCTGCATCTTCACTAAATGCTATCATATTTCTCCTGCAGATATGGTATACGTACATTAGCATGCATTTTCTTTAGTCAAATCCAGGCAATGTACACGTTGTTAATGTTGCTGGGCAGCCGAGAGTCAGTTCACACGTGAGTAGCTGAAGGAATGTTCACGCGAAAAATGAGTCAGAAAATCCAACCTTGAACTTAAACGCCTTTCTCTCACCTACTGTTTCTGAGGAAAGATTCCCGTACGGTCAAGTGAAGGCAGGGTTTGGTTTCCATCAACACCTAACACAGTTTGGCACCGTGGGTTTACATTTCTCCCACAGAAAATCAGAGAAAATATGTTTTGCGCAAACCAGAGGGAAGAGAGCTCTAACCTAACATGAAGTTTGGACTGCTTTATTCTGGACTCCACATTCAGTATGTGCGGTCTGGAAGACATGAAAGTCCAGTGGAACAGAGCTTAAATTAAAAAAAAAAAAAAAAAAAGTGAGACAGAGAAACACTCTGCTTTCTCCGTTCTTGGAAAGATTTCCTCAGTCTCCCTTGTATTCATGCTCTATGACCTGGACTCCAAAAGCAGAAAGCAAAAAGAATTGTGGGAGTTTTGGGAGGAAATCTGAAAACCCAATCTGTCCGGACATTACATGAGAAAGAAAGAAACAGAGCAAGTGAAAAAGATAGCTAGTATGTAAGCAGGGATAGGCCGGTTGTCCCGGCCTTGATTCAAATAACCTTGGGAATGATTCAAGCAGCTGTGCGGTCCTGCCCTCACAGAACACCCATTCTCAATCATTAGTCTTTTTTTGTTGTTTTTTTTAATGAAGCCAAGCCTTAGTCAGGTCATCCAAAGAGCTAGCATGCTAGTCCTCAACCCTAAGACATTTTAGAAGGAAGCCCAACAACAATAAAATTACAAGCTAGATCCAGTCCAGAAAGTACAAAAGTAAAACTTCATTTGAGTCTGCAGTCTCCGCACCGATAAGACTCATGGTTAGTACGTCATAAGCGCTTTTATGCTCACTGTGACCCGAGATCGATGCACATCTCAAAGTCCTGACAAAACCTCACAAAACCTTTAACGGGCTGCAGGATAACTTCAAAAGTAAGTGTTAAGGAATGCCACAATTCTCAATACAATATTGAATTGTTCAATATTTTGTTTGTGAATTGCATTGTTTATGGTTTCGCATTTAAATAATTTCTGTGCTGGGTTTTTCCTTCATAGAGAATTATGAGGCGGCCATCTATACCAAATTTTATTGGTTGCTTATTGGTTGTCAAAAAAACACAGTCAGGCAGTAATGAGTAAAAGTCAATTTACTTGATATTCTTCATGCGGCATATTGATATTCTTCTTTGTTATTGAAAAACATGCAGTGGAATTACAAAATAAATGAAGGTTAAAGTTTGAAATCAATGGTGCTGATAGCCTCGTGGCAGTGCATTGACATTCAACTAGGACTGGGAATCGTTTAGGGTTTTTTCGATACCGGTGCCTGAATCGGTACTCATAAAATAAAAATGGTAACACTTTATAATAACTGCACACTATGAAACAGTCAGCTCATCCTTTATAAAGCATTGTTCCAACATAAATAGTCATTAGTAAGCAGTTTATAAATACAGCTGTAAATGCCTTGTTCTTGATTTCTAATCATATCTATTACAAAGGAGATTTAAAGGCTCGTTATCATCCAAACAGAACAAATAAAAACAACACAGAGGGATACAGAACTATTCATTTCAATATGCAAATAATATGAAACTGTACAACTGTTCACTTGAATGATTTATCTTGAAATTGCATGAAAGGTTTAAAAAGTCTATTCATAAAGTATCTGAAAAAGATTTACTCTATAAACAATGCATTACATTACATTAAATAAAGACCAAATCATTAATGAATCAATAAACTAAGCTTATGAAACAATAACTAACATATGATTCAATGCCATGTCTCAAGACAAGTGAATAAATCATCTTATAACAGGCATCCAATACTGACACGACTGACAAAAATAAACATGTTCACATGAGCAGGTGAGAGAAGATCGAACACAAGATAATAATCGCGGGCAGATGACATATCACGCGCACGCGAGGGTTTGAAATGAGCTTGCGGTCTCTTGTTTCTTCGCATATAGATCCGTTTTCCCCTCGCGGAAATGATTTATTGCGCCCGCCAGCATCAGTGGTGCGCTCGCTTATTATTGCCATAGATTTATTGGGTTTGTCGTTTAGGCACAGAACCGAAATGAGGTACCAAAATCCACATTTTAATTTGGTTCGGTACATACCGGTTACTTAGGTACCGGTGCTATAATGGTACCGGGTTTCGGTACCCAACCCCACATACAACAGTTGCACTACTGGTGTCCCGAGTTCAAAAAAGGCCAAAAATAAATCTTTTAAAAAGTTTGAAAACAAGCAGCTTTGTCATGACAGCATCAACACTGATCAAAATAGGACAAATTCTTGGATTTACATTTCTATGAACACCATGATTTAAAACAACTGCAGCAAAGTGTGACTAGGGCTGGGCGATATATATCGAACGATCGGTAGTTTTCAAAAGGAGCTTGTCAGTGATCTACGGCTCTGTGAATAAGCTGGCGTTCCTTTTGAAAACAGCTGATGGAGATTTACCGCTAATCAAACAACTGGCTTTACTGACGAGATGCGCATAATATATCGTTCGGCAAGCTGAATAATTACCCTGCACTAGATTAGAACAAAACATTAAAAATAGTCAAAACAACAAACTTCATGCACAAACCACATTTAACACAAACACGTTTTTTGAAAACAAGTGGTCGGGGCTTTCATAACCGGTGCATGTGTTTCCTCAAAATGACATGCATTAAAACTCAATAATCATAAACTCATGACTCAATAATAAAACTATGCAGTAACAGTTCTCTCACCTTAATCCTTGAATGGTGTATCTTCTCTGAAATATTCTGATATTGTAAAACTTCACCTACTGATCCAGATTGAGATGCACGCAAGATGAAAAGGTGCTATAGAGTCTCGGTCACACGGTCCTATTTCCAGGTGTGTGCAACATCAGCATCACATTTATTGCAAACGATTACAGTTTAACTTGAAGACCCACCAACCACTCTCTTTAAAAACCATCCTGGCTAGGGCTGTCCTTGAATGTTGTTCTAAATTCCTGAGTCGGCTGTTCGTCTCTTATTCCACACTGCTCCCTTTGCAAATGACCGCCAAAGTGGCACATACACAGGACAAGAACATCAGCATGTTTTCAAGCCGAGGTCATTCCATATCAATCATTAGGGCAGAGATATAAAGAGAGAGAGAGCAAGTGAGAGATCAATAGCCCTTAACAGCAATCCCAGGGGAATGGCCTGGTTTCATTTCCTCTCTAAAGTTGGTTTAGTTTCTTTATCTCCCCTTCTGCAGAAGAAATGTGATCTAAAAGCCAGTACAGACGCAGCAGCTGGACCTCTAAAAGCAGCACTGGGATGGGATTCAAACATTAACCAAGAAGCGCAAAATAGAGTGTGGAACAGGGGCAGAAACGTAAGCAGGAGAAGGAGAGAAGGGCTTAATCATTTACAGTTTACCATCACGCTTGGCTGTGGGACAACAGATGAGCAACCGGTCTCAACTGGGCAAAAACACAAAGATACAAAGTGGAAGTTTCCACTTCGCTGGCAATTTTCATCTTCCTGGTCATCTGTTCCCAACACTCACTTTGAGAAAAAGACATCCTGTTTTTCCTCATTGTCACTGGTTCGCTACATGCTTGGTCACGACTAAGTTTAGACTGGTTTATGTTGGTGGGGGGGGGGGGGGCTTCCTTAGAGTCTAAAAATGCAGGAGGGTATCCTTAGCTTCTTACACATTAGTTGCAACAACAACAATGATTAACATGCAGTTGCAAATGGAACACTGAGCTGTCTAAGAAACGGTCTATTTCTAAATATTGTGCAGTAACATTTTCACATTAGAACTAGCAACGGGCAAAACCTTTGTGACTTATTATATTGCATGTTATTATATTGTGCATGGTGATCATTTTTTTCCTCAAAGAAAAACTACGAAACATTCAATGCTTGACTATTAAAGAGACAGTTCACCCAAAAATAAAAATTACCCCATAATTTACTTAAAGTCAAGCTTTGCTAGGGATATGATTTTCTTCTTTCAGACAAATACAATTGGAGTTATATTAAACAGGTCCTGGCTCCCCGAGCTGTAGAATGGCAGTGAATGGTGGCTGAGATTGAGATGCAAAATAAAGCACATAAATCCATAAAAAGTGCTCCACACAACTCACAGGGGTTAATAAAGGCCTTCTAAAGTGCATCAACGCATCTGTGAAAGAAAAATCTCTCTCATGAATGTGTGTACATTTTTAATATCAATATTTTACACAAACACATTGATTCTGCTCATAAGGTCTTTAATAACCCCCTAGAGAAATGTACAGCACTTTTTATGATGGATTTATGCACTTTTATTACTCACTGTAATGTAAAAATGTATTCGTCTGAAAGAAGAAAGTCAAATGTACCTAGTAGGGTGGCTTGTAGGTGGGTAAAAAGTGGGGTAATTTTCATTTTTGGGTGAACTATTCCTTTGAGAGAGCGTGTTTAAAGATAGATTTTAGCTTTGACCTTTCAGTTTTGAAAATGTGCTGCCACAAAACTAACCTCTGGGTATCCTTACAATCTCTAATATCGAGGAAAAACTACAAATAATTTTTTTTTTATTAATCCATATCTGTTTTATTATGCGTTTTAATAATAATAATAATAATACATTAAGTAAATGATGTAACTACTTATATTTATAGCACTTATTATTATTACCAACAATAAATCCTATTTTAGAAAAACTAAAATTCCATAAATAACCATTTAATTTTAATAGCCACTTTTGAAACTAGGCTAACCATAACAATGCAGTCACCAACCTGATTCACAAGACATGATGCAGGACGTGGTGTTTTTGATTTGCATCTTTCCCTGCAGAGCTGCAGTCCAGCGTTAATGTGATTTAACCACGGCCATACTGGCTAATGGTAAAAGAGGTTCCCCCTCTCCATTAACTGGGCTTTAATATGGCTGCTCTCAGGAAGCCCACGAGTTACATAAGAGACATTTCAAAAACAATTCCAACCTCTTCCGATCTCTTCCACTTCTGGTCACGAGACAGCAAAGCCAGTAAACACATCAGTGAGCGCACTAATGCACACACAAAACCGCAACCGCTCATAAATGGACTGCAGAACAAGAGAGTGTCCACCTCGAGCACCACCAGAGGAAAAACTCAATAGAAATACTACGGCTCTTCCAAAACAGGATAACGTCTTGCAGACCGAACTGGAAAGATCTGGAAGCATGAAGCAGCATCATTCCCACGGCATGTCTTGTATTTACCTGTTGAGGTTGACTGTTGCTAGTCCCGAGTGTTTGGCAAACTGATCGTGCCTCTGTGGGGTTGATGTTCAGAGCATATGGAAGTTCTGTCTCACTTTTGCTTCACAGCTAGTCTGCAACTCCCTACTCCAATAACCCCTGACCTACAGGAAGTAGACACAATAGACTGAAAATAACAAGAGGCCACCTCCTCCCCCTTTCTCCCTCTCTTCTTTTTCCTACACTCCACCTTCCCATAGATGACAACAACAGCTTTTTATACACGGTGAAGAAGGCAGGCTGCAGACACCCCAGTGATACCTGTCGAGACTCAGCGCTTTGCTCTGTATCTCCGCCAGGATTGCACAAGAGCTCACCGGGTCTTTCCCATACACGTCAAGACAGAGCCAGAACAATAGGCCTATGCCTATTAGAAAGAACATTCTGCTTTGATGCTAAATCTTTGCGCATAAAATTCACCATTTCTCTTTCAAAGTTTGGTAACACTTTATTTTACGGTCACACCCATTAGTTGATTATTAGCATGCAGTTAGTGTATTACTACATTACTGAGCAAGTACTGAGTAACATCAATGAACAATTTTATGACTGTATTTTCGACTCACAACATTAAAAAAAGAAACATTTTTGCAAGGTAGTACATGCTGCTTTTTTCAGCCACATTTTACAAATATCTGAACACTTATCAATGGACAAAGATGAATTTTGCAAAACAAGAACAATTAGAATGTTCCAGCCCTACTAAGGAAAAAAAATCAAGTACTGTCAGTTTTGTAAGATCAGAATTCATACAACTTTGTGAGTGAGTGAGTGAGTGTGTGCATGCGCACTCTCAATCTCTAACTTCTCTCCAGTAGCCTCTTGTGATAATATATGTCATCCCAGTCACCCAGCATAATCCAATCTCAGGCCAAGGCTAACCACAGCAAATCACATTTAGTGCAGAGACTAGAATTTATTTGTGCCAAATCTAATCGTCCCTATATACCTAAAAAAGCAAGAGGTACAGGAAATGGAGCCGTGGCATAGTGTAGATAAGGAAAAAGAGGCCGCATCCCAGAGCATCCTTCACACGCTTCTCTTGCACTGATTAGATAAGTCCCAAACAATACCACGTCTGATGTTTGTCATTCAGTTATTTATGACTGCCATATAACTCCACAGCAAAGGAAGACTTCTAAAGTGGGAAACACAATGCATGAGTGTCCCAAAGGACTGTGAGAGGTGTGGGTCGCCGGACAGACGACTTCTGATCAGTGCTTTTTACTATGATCTGATCCACATCTTTACAGCAGAACTGGATCTGAATCTAAAACAAGAGAGCCTATAAAGGGCTGTGCACTTGAGAAAACTCTACAGACAAGGAAAAGCAATTGCAGCAGTGCATTATGATTCATTTTTAAATATATTGGTTCAATTAAAAACATTAACATTGAATACATAAGTTTTTTATGTGGGTGTTTTTTTTGTTAGATTTTTTTTTGCATTTTGAGATTCATTTACTTTGCAGTACCCTTCTAATGTGTTTTTACTAAAGGTTTAAGGTTTGTTGGCTGTAATTCTGCATAATGTAATGTTATGTCTATGGCAAATCATGCAGATTCTGGCCTACTGTTTGAATATAAACACTTATTATAGGTGTACCGTAGGGATTGAGGACAAGCCAACATCTGGACATTTGGAAATGGATTCACGGTGTACTCATTTATTATTTAAATTTAGTAAATTATGAACACCAAAAAGTATGCACATGTCCAAGTGTAAGAAATATGCTCTTGTTCTTTCATGCATATATGTGACCCTGGACCACAAAACCAGTCTTAAGGCGAGACACTACAGGCAAACACATAATTTTTTTTTATGTGGTGGTCAATTTTGAGATTTTGGGCTAGTTTAGTCCCTCAAAATGTGTTCTTTAGAAATACTATAAA
>JAUMHI010000001.1:1485401-1518380 GCA_032359435.1 Enteromius unitaeniatus | reverse complement strand
GTGTGTTCGTTCCTGTTGGTGTAGTCATTCATGGCAACCTGAGTGTGCGTCAAGTCTGAGAAGAAGGGGCCGGGTGATACTTTTGACACATGATTGCTTTACAGTATATGATCAACTGTCTGAAGTTTTGGGTGAATAGACATTCACTTGAAATTTCTTTTTTTTCTCTCTCTCTTTTTAAATGTCTTCATTTGCATTCAGAAAATAAAAGTCATGGTTGAGTAAATTTAAGGTTTGGGTGAATTAATGAAATGGCCTCACAACAGTGATTATTTAACTATGTTAAGTGCTTTTTGAAGACAAAAGAAGTCCCAAGTCGGATTGCTTGCTGACTAACCTGATGATTTTGGGATAAATTACTTTCATTGCAATGCAAAAAACAGAAGCTTTTGTATCAAATCATGTTGTATCAGACATGTTGAAACACTAAAAATATTAGCAGAATATACTAAAATTACAAGGAAAGATCAAAGACGTTTATGTACATGTATGCAATCTTTGTATTTGATGCTAAAATAAAATAAAATTAAATAACTAAACATTTACATGAATGTACAGTTAACTTTATTGTTTTTTTACATTTTCTATTTTGACTGAAAGTTTAGTTCATATTTTAGTAAATGGTGTTTTTAAAATAGATTTTTTTTTCAGTTTTAGTTATATTACTACATATTTATTTATTTATTTTTTTGGGTAACACTTAGTTTAGGAACCAATTCGCACTAATAACTAGTTGACTTAACTACCTTGCTAACTATTAATAAGCAGTAATTAGGAGTTTTTGAGACAAAAGTCATAAAATTGGAAATTAAAATAAATAAATAAATATTTCTTATTTCAATTTTATTTTATTTCAAGTAATAAAAACTTTTATTTTTCAATTTTAAAAATGGCAAGCAATAAGTTATTCTATCAAATTGCATGTATCATCACTGAGACAACCAAGCTTCTGTCTCACCTTTCCTGTGCATCCTGTTATCTTCCAGAAGAGGCATCATGAGCCTGCTGCTCCCCAGCGATCCCACTCCAGGGTAGACCAGCGGCATGGGGTGCACCACCACTGGCACCCTCCGTGGGTGGAGGTGGACGGGACTGGAGCAAGGAGGCATCAGCTGGGGTATGTGCAAAAAGGACTGCCCCCTGAGACTCCTGGACGGTGGAGAGGCCACCACTGGAGACATCTTCAAACGAGGAACGGGGGTTATGACTGAAGTGGAGGAGGACGAAGGCATAGATAATGATGATGGTGGTGAAGATGACAAGGACTTGCTGGAAGGAGGAGAGCGTGGACAAAATCGTATTGATGATGAGGATGATGAGGGAGACGAGGATAAAGATGAGGATGCGGAAAGTGACGGTGAGGTTCTGGCTCTGTTGGTGGACAGGTCCACAGGCTCTGTTTGTGTCTGGAAGGGGTCGGACAGGAATTGTCTGTCATCTGATGGTGTCCGAAATCTGCGGTTCAACACCAGAACGCCCATCTCTGTGTAGTCGTGGATCACAGGAGACTGAAAGGAACGAGACAAAATGAAATCAGTTAACTAATTACTACTACACTGAAACAGGAACATTCTAGGATTTCAGTCTTATAGGTCCTACCTCAAAAGGAGATTGTACTGAATATTTATGGCCTTAATATTAAAATTTCAACCAAAACATGAACCATTCTGTTATCATTTACTCACCCCCATGTTAAAAACTGTAAGAGTGTTTTGTCTCCTCTTGAACACAAAATAAGGCATTTTAAAGTTGCTGGTAGCCATTGACTTTTTGTACAGAAGGTGATGGCTACCAGCAATTGTTGACATTCTTTAAAATATCTTGTTTTGTGTTTAACACAAGAAAGATACTTATACAGGTTCAGGTATCTGTATAAGGATACTTATGCAGATACTTATACATTCAAATTGAGCTGAAAACCAATATTTATGATAAAAAATAAAAATTATATGATATTTGCAATATCAAACCGCATAACATGCTGTTTCTGTGCAACTGAAGTAAGGATGCCTTGCACATTCAAGTTACAAAAAACTCCCCCAAAAAACATGCCGGCTTGTATATTATGTAAAAACAGATGTTTTTTTTTTACTTAAAATTTGAATATTGACATTTTTATGGCATGGCAAAGGTTAGTTCAAGAAATCCTATATGTCATTGAACCAAATGTATACCATTAATTATATTTTGTGATCTCACTGGAATAAAGAGTCTTCAGATGAAAAATGCCAGAATATTGCAATCCTACAGTACTATTTTTAGATTTACACTTTTGAAGAAAATGTATATATATTTTCTTTTATTCAGCAAGAATAATTAATTGATCATTAAACAGATGAAACATGTCAGTAAAGACATTTGTAATGTTTAAAAACATTTCTATTTTAAATAAACGCTGTTTTTGTACAAAATCATGTAAAAACGTACTGAATGTAATTTATGACCAGGTCCATCACTGAATATACTTAAAGCATGCTTTTAATGATTGGTAGGAGAGATTCGGAGTGAAATAATCTATGATAGCTGAAGGCTGAAATGAAAAATCGTAGGGCTGAAGGACCACCGCAGTACTGAGTAATATTGAGCAAGCTTGTTTATGGGAGAAAAACAAAAGGTGCAATGAAAAAAAGTGTAGAAAAAGCAGTCTTTCAGACATTTACTGACTCAGCTGTTATCCTAAATTAACATCAGTAAATCGACAAAACATTCCAGTCAAAGATGTCAGAAGCATTCACTCAGACTCAACGAAAGCATGGACAAAAAGTGGTCTGCTGGCAGCATTATTTCTAGCCCCAGAATTTCCCTTCTGTTTTTTACTGTGGTTGAATTGGAGGCTGTTCAGCCGAAATGGAACATGTTTTGAAACTTCATCTCTACCCCATTTCTCTCTCTCCCGACTCATGCTTCACCTTCCCCACCTTCACATCCCTCCCCTCCTGCACGGCCCACGTCCAACCCCTAGTACGGGGGGCTACCAGTCATTATGGCTAATTTTCCGAATCCGAAGAGCTTCTGGTGAGGATGGCTTTAATAGTGGGGAGCAATGCATTTCCAAGAAAAGGGTCTTGGCGTTGAGCCCACTCAAACAAGAAGCACGTTTCAGCGACTGCGCTGGCTGTTGATTTAACACACTTCAAAGCTGAGCTGCGTGGCCCACGCACATCCTGAGCTCGACCCGATCAACGACACGACAACCGTTAAAACGGGTAAAAAAGGGCAAAGTATTATGTGTGTGGGTTTTGCTATGAGTGAAAATGGAAAGAGAGATTTAGGATATGTTTATTTGGTCAAGCCTGAAACTCTGGCATGTATCCTAAAGACTCCAAGCATGGGACACCTTAAACCAAACCAAGCAGTGCAAGGTACACTAAAGATAGCACAGTCACTTAGGAGTGAATCTCACAAAAACGTCCTGATTTCTGAAGAAAAATGTCCTGATATTACAAAAAACATTACATTAGAACACTTTCAGCAGATAAAAATAGTTTTAAGTCAGTGTTTTCTGTGCTGAAATATAGTTTTACTGTTCCAAACATTCATTTTGCTATCAATTATAATAATCCAGTGAAATTTTTGTTTACGCAAGGATTCTGACAACAGCCAGTGCTCCACACAGACATATGATCTAAATCTGATCATCATTCAGTCTGTCTGGAATGACATGAAGTAACAGAACAAACTGAGACGGGCTCAATCCAGAAGAACTGTGGCAACATCTCCAAGATGAAGAAAAAAACCTACCTGGAAAGCCACCTGAAAAACTATGCACAAGTGCACCGAGGGCAAAACATGCTTTACTTGCTGGATGATCACAGCAAATGTTGAATTAATTTAGTTAAAAAAAAGTTAATTGATAAAGAACATTTATTTATGACATTATTTATACAGCACATTGACATTGCCACAGTTGTATTAGATTTTGTCTGTCTCTGTTTGTTCTGTAAGCTAATATATTAATAATAATAATAACATACAATAATCTCTCTCTGTCGGTGTCTCTCTGCTCAAATTTCATATACTGTAATATGAAAAGGAATTCATCCCTCATTGTAGCATTGTTATACTTCAGTTTGTGTTCATTTTTTGTTCTTTTTTCACATTAAAATTAAGTAAAACTTCCTCTTTTTGTAATGAGAGTAATTGTTGAAATTAATGGTGATAGAAAAAAAATGCTGATGCTGATTTGCATCATTCTGCTTGCCTGTGTTCAGACTCACTGATTATGATATTAATTAATTATGGTAACTATTTACTATAGGAACCAATTTTTACTATTAGCTAGTTGCTTTTTAGCATGCCTAATACTAACATATCGACTGTTTATTAGTACTTATAAAGCACATATTCTGCATGACCATATTCTATATCCCTAATCCTACCAGCACTTAAACTACCTTACTATTAATAAGCAGTAATTAGGAGCTTAATGAGGCAAAAGTTGTACTTAATAGTGAGAACTGGCCTTAAAAATAAAGTTTGATCATTAGTATCTTGAGTTTTCTTTAAAAAGCCTCTACACCTGTGTGGCATTGCTTAACCGCTTACCCGTCTCTGTGACTCTGCAGGATCGATTTTGACTGGCAGCGCTGGCATCCCATCCAGCATCAACATCCTGATAGTACTGTTCCTGTGAGGGATAGCAGAAAAACAATGTTAGGCTTCAATAACTTCAAGTGTTAAATCACACTGTGTTGTTGTGAGGAATAGAGAAATTAAAACATGTTTCGGTGTGACTGTGATGACACCACAGAGTAAAAACCGCTCAGCCTTGGATTTGTCTCACAGATCATATAGGAGCTGTGCTTAGTGACAGTTGAATAGATAGATTGTATGAGGATAACAATAAACACATGTGAGAGAGCATGCCAGACGCTTTAATAAGCACTAATATATCATTCCGAGAAGTGTTTACTATTTGTACTACTTGAGGTATTTTACAATGTCTTTCAAGGTCGGAACAGATGCCTTGACTTTTGAAAAATCGATCTATCAGTTGTTATTTATCATTATCTGTTTACTTCTTCAATTGTGAACACGGCAGCTTGAAAACAGCTCACTCAAACATTGCCAAATAATCTTGTTTTAGATTGTTTTAAAGCAACAGTCCTGAATCATGACATCTGGCAAGACCTCAGTTAATTCATAAGGAGGCATGTTATGATACATAACTGTACTGAAATTGCCCATGCTTTCATATTCCGTTGAGATATCATTAAACAAAGGTAGTTTCTTTGACGAAATAACTATTACACAGTAGCATGTACTGCAGTAGTTAGACATTTTGTGTGTTCATGATTTGGCATGTGTGTCTAATAGTTAAAAAATGAGAACTGAAACCTTGCGATAGTGAATCTGAAACATAATGTACCGAAAGTCAACATATAGCTTCCAATTTCCAGACAGCAGGAAATGAAAGGTGTAAAATTGACACTAGCACAAATTATTCAAATTCAGATGGTCAAGTTGTTAGACTTACTATTACAGAATCGCACTCTGCTAGCAATTACTGATTCATAATAATAATAATAATAATAATAAAATTCTACATATATATATATATACTGTATGTATGTAACCAACTTCACAGCAACGCTTCATTTTAGGGTCTCTTAGTTGCTTATTAGCATGCATATTACTAGAATATTAGCCATTTGTTATTAGTTATCCAGCACATATTAATGCCTCATTCTACATTAACTTATTCTACATCCCTAATCCTATCCAATACCTAAATTTAATAACTACCTAAGTAACTGTTAATTGAGGGAAAGGTTGTTGTAAATAGTGAATAATAACATTAATAGTGAATAAGTGTTCCCTATTCTAAAGTGTTAACTTACCATTAACTACAGGAATGAAGCGCACTTTCCATGTGTTGCTAGGTTTTTCAAAACAGAGAACGCCCAAACCCACTTTATTAGCACCAATCTGAGAACACTTCACTTCGCCAAAAATGTTCTTACCAAAGAAGCTCTACTTTAAAGCACTACTCCACACCACACCCAGGTGATGATGGACACCCCACTTTACATGTCTGTATACAGAAACCTCATACTACATCTTTAAAACATCTGTGAGTTCCCGGATAAAGCCATTAGAAATGTTTTGTTGCTTGGGGTTGGTTGGCCATTGTGGTATTTTATTTCCTGTTTTGATGTCTTGGTCTGAACGATGAGGTAAATCTGTAATTAATGTTTTTAACATAACTGGTGAAGAAGATTTTCTTGGTCATTCTTGGTCAGCTATTTACATTAGTGACTTAGGATCTTAGGAAAGGTAAGCACACCATTAAGATGTAGACTTAGTGACCTGTCTACCTAGACTACTTATACACTCTCAGAAATAAAGGTAAAGCTGTCACTGGGGCAGTACCTTTTCAAAAGCTACATGTTTGTACCTAAAAGTTGCATTTTGGTACCTTAAAGTTACATATTAGTACTTAAAGTGTACCTATTTAAACCTAATAGGTTCAAAAGTGCACCTAGGTAGCCTATCCCCTGTAGCTTCTAGTTTTGAACACTTTGATTTCTTTAGTCAAGCTGTTTCTAACTGATCAGACTTTTTAGATCAACCGACCAACTAGCCAAAAGCATAACCTAGCTCTGTATAGCTTAACTCAGCCAAGACCAACCAACAGAGTATAAATCACCAAGAGTATAAATCATCAGTTTGTAAAATAGCTTTATGGCATACAATGTGTGGTGGTATTAAATTATTTGGTCCTTAGCTTAGTAACATGCTAACATCAGAATCTAGTGGAATTCATTCATTGTGTCTTTGGTATTATGTCATTAACAATTAACTATTTGTGTGTGCTATTAAGTATTTGTGCTATTAGCTTAGCAACATGCTAAGTTAAAAATCTATTGAAAGGAAATGGTCAACTGTAGAGTTTATAAAAAAGACTGTTTTTTAAAAGATTTTAAAATATACAGTATTTTGTGCTATTGCGCTAACAACATGCTAACATCAGAATCTTTTGGAATATTGTACTTTATTTATTATCCAATATTCAGGGCTATATATATAATATTTGCAGTATTGAAATATTTAGGCTTACATTATGCTAACATCAGAATTTAAAAAAATAATTTAATATTCCAATGTGTACATGTGTGCTATTGAGTCATTAGCTTAGTAACACGATTATAATAAAAAAAAAATTCTGTTCTATTCTATTCTATTCTATTCTATTCTAAGTATGGCTGATCATTAGTTTAGTTCTATTGAAATTAGATTAGATGTAATCTCTACTTAAATTAGATGAGGTCTATAAGAAAGTAAATAATCTTTCTCACAGTTTTCACTCATTTAGAGAAAGCAGTGACTCAACATATTTTCTGGGAAGTTGGCAAGTTTCATCAGAATGTGACCTCAGGTCAGAGCTGCTTCCTGCCCACTGCCATGCTACTGATAACCAGGCTCAAGCCTCACCCACTATGTCTCCAGTACAAACATCTCCCTCATCTCCACTCTTCCCTTTTCTCCTTCCTTCCCTGGTTAGATAACAGACACATCTGCGTCTTAACTCACAAAGCTCTGGGATGCAGCTCCAAGATCAGGCCTCTCCTTTTTAAATTGCTCTCAGTAACTATGTGCTAAAAAATTGAGCAGAACCAAAGACACTGCTCTGGATCCATCCCCAGGATGCAGACTTCTTCTAGATTCCCCTGCTTTGCGTAATTGTCTTTTGCCAAAAAGCCCTGAGTGACTTCAGACTTTCCATTTCAACAGAGCTCATTTTCCTTGGCAGGACAACCCCTGTCGGATAGAGCCAGGACATTGTCAAACCTCCAAGAGAGAAAAAGTGAGGGAGAGAAGAAGACTTGTGTATGAGGAATTGCTGGGGAGAGGTGTGCTGTTACACTATTTGAATCAACTGTAAATACACAGCAACATTTAAAGAATTGATTGGCCAGACCTTTGCAGTAAAACAATGCCAGGAACCATTGTGGCCACTAATGTAAACATTCCAGTCTTCTGAACGGACTCTCCTTGTTCAGCAGATCTCTGAACAGTTTCATCTGAACATGTCATTCCACTAAATAGGTTCATAAATAATGTTTTCTCATTCTTGGTTTCTTTTAGAGCGGTCTCTTTTTGTTCCTATTAGTGTCTCGTTATTAAGGAAATCTACTAAATCAAAAGTGGTTCTCAAATTGTGGTACGTGTGGACCCCGGGGTAGAAAGAATCACTTGAGAATCAATTTGTTCAACAATACTGATTCCTTCAGGAATTAAAATGGTAATAGTGTTTATATGTGAATTACTGAATTATTCACTCAACCAATTTGCTCAAAAACTTAGAACTTAGAAAGCTTTTGTGAAGAAGAAAGCAAGCAAATAAAGTTGAAACATAGGTTTGAGTTCAATTATAAAATCATACCAGTAAATAAATTTAAAAAAAAATCACATTGGAGACCTCTGAAGTCATGTTTACAATTGAGATGCAAAATGTTTTTACAATAGGATGCAAGAGACATAAAAGTGGGAAAATAAAGTATCCCAAGTCAATGTTTAATTAAAAGCATTTTTATATAATTATGGTATGGCCCAGTTATGTGTAGGTTGCTGCCAGTTCATAAATATGTACTGAGAGAGATGCCAATTTGTTAAAAGCTAATAATGTTAAAAAAAAAAAAGTCTGGTTTAATCAATACCACTATGTATTTAAACCGTCTGACCTCTCCGCGGCCTATTTCACACACCTAGTGGTGATCTATCATCAATAGTTGTAAAGAGATTTTGGCATTATGGCTATAATAATAAACATTCCAGACAAGATGTTGATGTATGAAATCCTTGAATGCTCTTCGTGGATGAAACAGCCTTCTCTCTCAGCCTCACAATCAATGCTTTGTGTGAAGATTCATCTGCTCCTCACAGTCTTTAAGGTAAATAAACACTACATAACGTCTCCTGCAGATTCTTCAAATTTACTTCAGAAATCGGGCTTCTGCATTTTCCACTCGCCTTCCGAGAGAACTAGAAGTGAACATGCTTACTTACACATCTGTTATTGATTTGAGAGGAGCCTGGAAGCCCTCCGTTTAAATCTGTCAGTGTGAGGAGCACACAGGTTAGTATTTACTGACCTCATGTGGGACCTACTTGCCTCTTGCCATACAGGTGACAGAGGGTCAAGTCTTTGTGTCTGCGAGTGGAAAGTCTGTCAAATGTCTATGGCTATCTATGATGTATACAGAAAACAATTTCATTCCAACAAGTGTCTTTTCTGCCACGCAGAAGATCAAGTCGATGAAAGTACGCAGAGTGAAAGCATGAGAGACTGTTTTTCCTGTTTTGCAAACAACTCAACTAAACCTTGAAATGCAGTCTACGTTTTTTCTCTGCCGTCTTCCTGTCTGTAATTTCTTCTTCATCTGCTTCTCTCTGACACCGCACAGCGTGCTGCAAGACACGTACTAGTGCAGATTGGAGATCAGTTTTACAATGGAGAAGATCAAGACCTTGCTAAACGATCCTGTTTCCAGATCAGGCCAAAAAAGATGACAAATGGCCTCTCGGTCACAGCTTGGACTGGTTTGCTGTGCTCTCTTCCATGAAGACAGCGGGCCAGAAACATCTGAAGCTCTCTCTCTAGTGTTCCGCTGGACAGGGTGAGACAGATGTGTGTAATTTGACTTGAACTGTTGAACCGCATGCCGTCAAACTGTTTATTATCAGAGGTCTGGCACACACCAGGTTGCGCAATATTTGAAGGCCGTGTTATTAGGCAATATTGCGCAATGCACGGCGTCGACAGTGAAGAGTTTAAGAAAAAATGTGTTCCTTTAAAGTGAATAAATACGGGCAACCAACGTATAATTTTTTTAATGTTCAAATTCAAATTCAGGTCAGTTGACTGCTGTGACTACATTGGCTGTGTGGACTTGCTTTATGGTTCCACTCAGGGATAGCCTCTAAGAGGCACATTTTGGATGTGGTCTGATCTAACTCATATTTATTGAGCACAAGTGCAGTTAAACCTAGAGATTACTGTGCACAGCGGTCTCTTTTGCACTTTGCATGCTTGCTGCCTTCACACCTCCGATTGCTCTCAAAATGGTGAAGTGTACAGTATGTAAAGGAGTGAATTAATTAACTGTTTTGAGAAGACACACATTGTCTTTGTGTTTGCTTATAACCATTATGGCTGGAAAGTACGGCTAACTATATACAGTAGTTATATTTACATATTTGCTCTGAAAAGTAATTAAATTTGCTCATTAAAATTCATATTCAAAGTAAGAAACACAGTATACTGAATTACTTTACAATATTATTAAGCATGTTCTTCACAATATTTTCTAATAAAATTAACAATAAAGAACATTTAATATATATTTTTTTAAATTTTAGAATATTAAAATTTATATAGTAATAAACAGTAATGTGTTTTTAACAGCTACATTTTATATATTTGAAAATGGTTTACTTTTAGATTAAACAGTTTTGTTTGTGGCTTTTTATATAGGACCACAAACTTGGCCAATTTTATTTTAAGGTCCAATTCCTGCTATTAAAAAAATAATAATAAATAATAATAATCAAGAAAAAAACTTTTACTACTACTCTAAAAACATTAACATTAACTTTCAAATTAACGTTAAGTTTAGGTTTCGGGTAGGATTAGGGATAATAATAATAGACATGTTAATCAACAACTAGTTCATAGTAAGAATTTTTCCCTCTTTTTGAATGATGACATATAGTTCCTGATGAAACGATTCATGCAAAACACTGAACCAATTAAACGCACTATTTAAGATGTGAGATGAGGAAAGGCCATAAAATTGCCATCAAGACACACTTTTAGTAAACTTATATCCAAATGAAACACATTAAAATCACAATATTTACAATACTGATTCATTTTACATCACCAGAAAAGCATTCCACATATATCCTGAATATTCAAAATGTCGCTCAGTCCAAATAACCACCCACCAAGGTGTTTGAAAGTCTTGCCTGTTTCACAGCTGGAAGAGATCTGCCCGCATTCCCATTAGGCTGTGCAGACTCAGGGGGCAACGATAGCCCTCCCCAGCTGTCCTGAGCATTGTGGGAAAGCCTGAGCCTCTTCTAGAGCAGTGCCAGAAAAGATTCAGCCCCTAAAGCGCAACATGAGTGCCAGTAACCAAGCATGCTAACTAGCGTGACCGCTAACCACCCAGAGACTGAACATCATGCAAAGAACAAACTTACAGAAAAGCAGCGAAGAGAGAGAAGGGAAGCAGTAGGAAAGGAGAACAGGAAAGGACGTGATCGCTAGAGATTACGCAGCCCTACCAAAACTGTTCACATCTACCAAACACATATTTTCCTTTTCGGATACTCAAAAGGCATGCGTTTTTATCCCCTTGAACGATATTAGCCCTCTTCCCTGAGTGTTATGATGCCCCTGCTCGTAACGAGCAAGGCAGCTGTGTTTGTTTTCCAGCAGTGCGTGCTCACACAGGGCTGGGTAAGAATTGTTTTTCCTTCTCTGCCCTTGGTGAAGCTGGAAAACTCACAGCTGCATTGAAAGACTGGGGGAAAAGTAGAGAAAGTGAACAGGAACGAACAACTGCAGGTGAAAACCAAAGAAGAGACTGAAAGAGAGAGACAGAGCAAGACTCAAAAAGTACCGCTTTTAGCTCTTCCGAAGTAATTCGGCCTGACAGCAGCAGTGGGGCTGAAGACAACTGTCTGGCTTTGACAGATTCCTAACCAGGAACAGATCCCACATGAAACTCTCTCCCTCTTCCTCTTGCGTTTGGAGGTCAGGCCCCACCAGGAGCGGCTGTGGGGTCAGAGGTTAAAGTTCAGCCGAAGTGTTCACAGGAAGTGCATCCGCTACAGGCTCTGGCTGTAGGCCTTTTGCAGAGCTCAGTTTAATGGGCCAGGCGTTCACTAGGGAGGTCTGCTGTTTCCCGTACTGTACAGGAACCTCCCTGCCACTTCACTCTTTGTAGGTTGGTGACTCACAAAGGAGATTTCGTTCCTCTGATTTCTGTTCTGGGTGCTCATGTGTGTAGGTGTGTGTAAGTGCATGGCTGCATGCAAGCATTTGGGTTTCTATGCCAAGAAGAGGTACAGTTCAAAGAAAATCAGTTTGAACGCAAAAGATTGGGCTTATCTTTGAATACTTTAAGTTACATTTCCATCAACATTTTTTGGCATTCGTGACTAGACCAGTATACTGTACTGATTAGGGATAACCATCTAAAAGTAAACATTCAACAATACCAGTATTTTTGTAGTATGGATATCACTGAGTTTTATCTCCGCAAATGTATATCTTGGTTAAACAGCTTGCCTTATTTGGCTTACGTTATAAATGTAAACAAGAGGTGATACAATAATGGGATTTGTTTTAAAATGTCATATCTGCACACATCGCAGGGTACTAATGTACTTCCACTGACCTACCAATGTCAATTACTATATATTGCACTATTCATAAAATAAAATAAATAAATACATAAATATATAAAATAAAAATCAGCTGTTTTGAGGGCATAATAATATTATTTTCCTTTTAATATATACTTACATGCAATCTTTAGGGGTACTGAGAAGTAATGTATTGCTTTGCACAGTGCATGAATAATAATAAACTGTTAATTTATTTGTTTGTTGGTTTATCAAAGGTCAGCTATTTTTTATTGTATTTACATAACTAAGTAATACATGCTTCAAAAACATCAAAACATTTACATTACACTATTTATTTATTTAACGAAAGGTAAGTTCAATTTATTTAATTGTTAGTAAATAATAAAATCTCTGAATCTAAACTATATTTACGTTACATATTTTTGAAACTTTATTTAGAAATGTTAAAAATATGTTTACACTATGTATGTATGTATGCATCTGTATGTTTATTATTATTATTATTTTTTGTTTATTAAAGGTCAGTTCAGGTTAAATAAATAAATTACACATGTTTCACAAATAATAAACATAAACTACGCATACTACACAAACATCAGAACCGCTTACATTACACTATTTGTTTATTTAAATTAAAGATTGGTTATGTTTATTTCTAAAAAACAACCTAAAAAATGCTAAAGATTGTTTACTGTTTTTACACTTTGCTTATTTATTTATTTTGTAAGTTTATTAAATGATTTAATTAGATTAAATTTTTCAAAGAAAGTATTAGTATCACTGTAGGTTTGCCTTGTTTTCGAAATTGAAACCAAAAGATCATAAAACTTCACAACCGCATTAACTACTGAAAATGTAGTAATATCAAGATGAATACTTCATAATTTCTGAATAAACATAACAAGTGTTGACAAATCAGCACAACAACAATTTTTACATAGACACCTAACACCAAAAATGAATTAAAATATTTTTCTTTTCTTTTTTTAGCATCAATTGATTTATGGTTTGTGCGGATTCTGGAGCCTAGAGTATATCAGCATCTTGGACAGTAGACAGAAACACTGAGTGCATTACAGGGATTCTGAAAACTTGCAACACAAAACTCTATCCACACCTGATTCACACTGCCTCAATCTATTGATTCAGAACTTGTTTGCACGAAACCCACACATTCAACCTTCAGCATCTTTCTAGCGTGCCCACTTTGTATTGCTTAAGACCATCTACAACAACAAGCACCTAGAGGTGAACCTGCAGAGCTCCAGCTGCCTCACTGGGTCATTTGAGCACTACGGCGAAAGGAAAGTTTGCTTATTTACTTTCAGGTGAAGAAATGGTTCCAAAAACACGAGACCCAATGACCCCCGAACTTCCTCACCATGCAACTACAGCACAAAGCTCATCCGGTGCAGACGCGACATACACTAGACACTGATCAACACTCGGGAGGAACTCTCAGGTGCGGTTTCTGTTCTGTGGTGTAGAGGATGCTGTATATTTATAGCTACTTAAATCATATGTAACTCTAATAGTACTGTGGTTTCTTTGAATGATATCTAATTATTTTTCAGAGCTTTGAAGGCCTGATTGACTTGGCTAGTAGTACCATGTCACATACTTGAGAGAGAAACCACTGGCAGATGGAGAGAGAGAAAATCATCCATACCAAATCAGACCAACAGATGCAACAGCTCTAGTTCCTTGCTGGTCAACAACAAAGCTACTGTTCTTCTGTGCAATTCTTGTAGCTATGTTTATCGTGTACTGTTGTATCTAACGATTTGGAAGCAGTTTCTACAGAAGTATAAAACAGACAAGAAAACGCAAGAAAAAGGAAGTAAATGCAATCCTGGAGTCTTTCATAAGTACCCATAAAAAAACGAACCCATTATACAGAATTTATGTAACATTTCTAAATGTGTAGAGAAGAATACCTGAAATTAGTCTTAATATGACACGAAACAAACAGGAGGAGATAGCATGCAGTAAGGATGGCAATGCCGTACACACACTGTATAAAATGATCAACAATATACCCAATCCAAATAAATAATAAAAATGAGTCAACAGCAATGAAAGTTATAAAGAGCTACAAAACAATCTAATACTTCTGTCACATAAATTATAACTCTTGCACTATTCAATTTTACGTTTTAATTTGACTTATTAAATGTACAGTTATGTTAACACTGAAACTTTAAATATTCATGGCAATAATTGTAATTTTTCATTTTAATTTTATATTTAATAAAATAAAGACTTTAAGAAGCTCTTATTTCCAGTGACAATTTTACCTGGCATTTAAATGACAGCTGACAGGTCCATAGTTTAAAAAAACTAACAGATAACTGATAAACTGAACAAACAAACACTAGACATTACTGACCTTGTTTATTAACCTCAGTAACTGACAGCGAGAACCACAATCCTTACAGCGTTTCTCTGTTTCCCTCTTTTCTGTCTTGTTTTCCTCTGTCGCACTTTCTGATGTGACCCCCTTCTCTCTCTCTCTCTCTCTCTCTCTCTCTCTGTCTTCCCTCCTCCGCCGCCGTGTGTTTCTTAGGAGGAAATGAATGGATGGCTCACACGGTGCTGTTCTACTCTCACAGAGCTCGGGTCACATGATCAGGCTGAATGAAGAGAGGGGGTGGACCCTCGGGCTGCCAGGCGAGAGGACACGGACTGCGTGTGTGTATAAGTGTGTGTGTGTGTGTGTGTGTGTAGGTACTGAGCATATGAGAGAGAAGGTGACAGACTATGAAAATGTTGTGGGTGTTGGACTATGCATTTATGTATCAGTACCGTTGGTTTTAGCTTAACTTTCTGGTGGAGATGGAGAATATCTCAAATTATTCTCAAAAGTCATACAATCATCAGATACACATGTTAGAGCTCTCTTATTATATGTAAACAGTTGTCTTCTTGTGTATATTTTATGTCCTCTCTTAAAAATAAACATTGTTCATCTATGGTTCAGTGAAGAACCTTTGACATCCACAGAAGCTTTCTATTACACATAAGGTTCTTTTTGACTTGTTCTTCATACTAAGAAAAATGTTTTTTTAAGAACTGTTTACTGAAAATCTATATTTTTCAATATATATTTCAGAACATACAAAAATAATAATGACCATTTTGCATGTATGAGGTGGCTAACTCGTGCTAATTTGTCCAAAATCTTACGCCTTACTCGTTTTTGTATTTCATTTTCATACAAATATTCATACAAATTCATACGAAAGTGAGGTTATACGAATTTGTACTAATTAGTCACCTTGTGAAAATCCCTTAATCATCAACACAATGAGAAAAAACAAAGAATACATTTCTTATATGCTGCAAAAGATCATTAAGCTTCACAAATTTGTGAAGTGGCTTTAAAAAAAGAGCTAGAGCAGTGGAAATTTCCATTTCCACCATCAGGAAAAAAAAATTAAGAATTTGCAATCAATATACAATGTTAGGAAACTGCCTAAATGGCATCATGGATTCTATCAAATACCAACAGATAACAAATCTAAAACTTTCTATTAGAAATCTTATGATGGGCCATTCCATTGGGTCAATAATCCAAAACAAACATCAAAATAAACACAAAAATTAGTCACTGAGCCCAAAATGAAGCTTTTGTCGTGGCTGTCCCAGACCTCTGACCTGAACCCTGAGTGAGGAGAACTAACATGGAGCTGGTAATCTAAAGGATCTGGAGAGATTCTGCATGAAGGAATGGTCTCTTTTCTCTTATCAGGTGTTCTCCAAACTCTTCAGCATTACAGGAGAAAACTTAGAGCTGTTATCTTGGGAAAAGGACGCAGCAATAATTGTGTGCCAATAATTGTGGTCAACATGTATTGAAGAAAAATAGTTTTTTTATTTATTAAATTTTTTCATAGGCAATCTGTCACTTTTGCCCTTAAATAAATTGTAAATATGTCAGGTTTCGAAAAAGCCCTACTTTCAAACATTTATTTTATTGAGCTTATTTTAAGTTATTTAACATATATTTGAATGGCTATATTTTTCAGCTATATGAGCAAAATTTAAGTGATAAGTATTTTTAAGAGAAACATACTTATATCCTGATACTTACATTTCCATTAAGTCTTATAAAAACAAACCTCTGTACAATAAAATGTTCCTCAGGGAATAAAAAAGTAAATAAACAATCACTGATTGATTTGTATCGCTCAGAGGTTGCTCAGGAGACTAAACAGAGATCTAAAAGCATCTTAAAGACAAATAAATGCCTGGGCGGAAGTGAACACACCATGTTGTCAAGCTAGTAGCATTATATTGGGGTCCTCAAGCTCTGCTGCTTACATGGCAAAAATAATCCACCACAGTAAACCACCACTGGGCCAAAGGTAACAGTGTTATAGGAATGTCAATGACCTGCCCACAGAAACGCCGGTCACCATTCCCAAGTGTACCCCTTGTATATAAGGAGGCTACACACACTACAAATATGCAGCTAAATTTACAGAACAAAGTAGAAATTAGGTCAAAAAGATGTAAGAATTTATATTTTAAACAATCCAGAAATGAACAGTTTTCAACCTGTGTTAATGAGCAACCAAAATGTCCATCCAGAGCAAGCACTAGCCCTCCCTAACATATGTGTGTGTGTACAGCTAATTGAGGAAGTCTGGGGGATGTGTGTGACTCTCCTTGGAGGCCAGTCGTCAGTTGCCATAGCGACCTGCTCTCCCACCTTGTGTCGGTCCTGTGCTTTTGTGGAGGTGTGAAAGGAGGTGGAGGACTCTCTCTAGCTTTCTCTCTTTTTCCACCCCCTCTCACTGCGCTGTATCTGTATACTGTATCTCAAAGCTGTTAAAAACATCCCTTCCATTTTAACTATTTTTTTGGCACGATCTAGAGTGAACAGGAAGTTGAGTTTAATTAGGAATTGGCTTTTTACAGGTAAAGAATTACTTTCAAAGGATGTAGATTCGGTTAAACTGCTTTTACCATCTGTTTAGCTGCTTTGGTGCCATGCAAGTTTTGCATGGAAGTTTAGTGATTTCAACAGAAGGAACGGTTATCCATCACAGAATCTGATAGAAATGTTTTTTTTGTATTTCTGAAAGGTGGCTAGATTGACAGGACTTTATCTGCTGCTGCTGCTGGCATTGAAATGTTCATTTTACATGAGTCAAACTGAATCAAGACAGACGATTGGACTGTTGACTTTGGCTTGGTCTTTTTTTTTTGGCGCTTAAAATGGATTTCCAGGGGCTCGAGTTGGCTAAGCTCTGTGATATGAAGAGAGAAATGAAAAAGTGTGGAGAATATCTTTAATTATTGTCTTGGATTACCAAAGCTTCTGCAGAAGCTAGCATGCTGGCTTATAAAAATAAATTGGCCTGCTTGTTTTAGTGTTAATTCATAATTCAATCGACCGGGGAATGGTTTTAAATTATTATTTGATATATTATTACATACTTTTCAAGATGGAGATATAAAGTAAAAGAGGTCTTGAAAGGCTGGCAATCACTGTTTATGTGAACTGCTAGCTAGGTTGCTAAAAAGCCAGTGGAGCATGACGTTAATGTGAAGCCGAGGGCAAGTGTATGCCTGACTGCTCTAACACCTGCCTTCAACCCGTATACATGACTTTAATAAAGAAGAAAATGCCTTAACAGCCTGGCTTGAGTGAGTATACCTGAGGATACCATAGATGATTTAAGAAAAGATCATTAAGATGGAGAAACCTTTAAGGAGAGTTTAATCTGTTTTAAAGGGACAGTTCGTGCAAACTCAGTGGGTCCTGAGGACTGGAGTCGAAAACCACTGCTTTAGATTATAGAAATGTTCTTCATCTGACTTCTGACACTAAGATAATTGCTTCTTTCAAGAACTATTCTTCGAAAGGAAACAAAAAGGGCTCTTCTTTGGCATCACAGTGAAAACCCTAACTTGGAACCTTTGTTTTATACTTGAAAGTTTAAGCCAGAAAAAAAGGATTATATTTTATATGACTCATCTGTGAGTTTTGCACAGTCGATAACAGATCTATAATATGATTGTAACTTGGCTTCGTTCAGTATGTATACAAATTAAACAGACTACAATTGACATTGCGTTTGCTCCAAGAGACAAAAGTGACATACAATGTGTATTTAATTATACAAATATGTGATTATGTATTGAGTTATGTATACTTGGATAGTCAAAAGAAAGCTGTAGATCGAATACACAAAAGCCCTGTTTAAGTAGATATGCATGTAAACTTAGTGTGGATTTGACGGTCAGACCTATTAAGGATAACGGAGTAGCTTGCATGAAATGAACATTGTCAGTTAACAGCTAATACTTGTGACACACACACACACACACACACACACACACTAACCTAAACAAACTTTTATATTGTTTCAGCTGAAGGGCCCGAAATCTTCAGTCAAATACACTGGACAAGACTGTGAGAAAGAAAGAGGGGTAGACTATGTTCCCCAAAACACACAGTGTTAAAAATAATAATAAGGTTAGGTTACAGTTGTCAAAGCTTAGAAATTGAAAATTAACGAATGAATAAATAAAGACAGAAATTCAAAGCCATAAAAAATTACATATTGGCTTTTTATTAGTACTTATAAATCACATATTTTGTATGGCCATATTCTACATCACTAATCCTACCAAATACCTAAACTTAACAACTAAAACACAGCACATAAGGGAGTCGATTAAGGTAAAATCATAGTTCATAATTTGTTAATAGCAAAAATTTGATTTTAGATTTTTTAAGTATGATCTTTATTATTCTTTTTTTTCATCTCATTTTATCTTTGTTTGAATAGTGTTTGCTTTAGCTAACTATAAAAACAGTGGTTTAAAATATGACTTTTAATCATTCTGTCTTTTGTGATTAAGTCATATTGAAGACAGATGAAGAAATGGCTCTCTGAATAGAATGTGTTGCGATTTATAAAATTTAGCTGCAGGGTCCACTGCAACATGCACATCAAGGGTTGCTATTGTAATCTGGGAAGCTGTTTGTGTTTGTTTATGAAGCTCAATACCCCCCAGGTTGACGCTTATCTATTTTACCACCGACATTCACAAATACAAACAGCATGGACACATTGTGAGGCATTATGGATAACCGATTGCACTGGGCAGGGTGTGTACCATGACGTAACATATCGTGACTTACAAATCGAACAAAATGTTATTCAGATCTGAACGAACTCACAGTATCTTTCATATGAATCACCTCAATAAATCAACAGCAGCTCAGTGCCTTCTGTACCTTTACCTTTTAACTGACAAGCATAACCTCGGATGTCTTGTTTCTTTTCAGTCATATTTTCGCTTTAGTGGTTTTACCGTCCAATATTTTTCCCGAAGTCTAGTGCTTTTTTTAAAAACCCTAGATAATGTATTTTTCAGTGCTGTACGACTCCTTCAGACGCTCGCTGCCAAAATCAGCCCTACTGACCACCCCCCACACAGTCTGCAGGGGGCCAGGGAGTTTATGTGTGTGGAGGGAGTGTGTGTGCGATTGTCGGAATGTGTGTGTGTGTAAATGTATGTGCGCTTCCTCCTTGCCAGTATTCCCACAGCCTCCATTTTCCTGTTGTGCTCAATGTGTCCGACAGACACAAATATACAAGCAAACACAATCACCATCATATTCGTTCGCCTTTATCCCGTGTGCATTTCTTCCCATTCCTTCCATGTCTGTCTGTTAGTTTATCCCCCCATAACCTCGCGGATGGTTATTGAAATTGCATGGTTGGTATCAGTGAAATTCCTCTCTAAACTGATGTAGCTGTTGATGAATTACTGCCAGAGCTGGTAATTCATTCCAGAGACCATAGTGGACAGAAATCATTTATGGGAAATGTGTTAGAATGAATCCCATCGTATTCATTTTGACTCTCCTCATCGGGTGTGTGGTTATGCTAGTCGGTACATAGATGAACACGCACACTCACTCTGCCACGTCGTTTGGGGTCCGCTCCCCCAGGCCCCCCTTACAGCCCCCAGTGCAGACCAGAGCGCAGTGGGAAAATGAGAGACAGCTTTTCGGCGTGGTGGAGGGAATGCTCGGACGATGAGAACATGTAGTGGAGAGAAGTCAATAAGGAGGGGGAGCTGCTGACTGGCCTGTGGAAAAAGAGAGCGAAAGGAAAGGAGAGAGAGCGACATGTCATGATTCAGAGGAAAAATAGTTTGTTTTACAACCGTGTTCACATTTCAGGGGTCTTTCATATAGATCAGTCTACGTTAAAACTAGACGAGGAATCAATTTCACGCCCACTCTGCATGTTACACATGGAGTGCACTTCAGGTGTCGGGCAGTCTGAGGGTTAGCTCATCCAAAAAAGAAAATTCTGACATCATTTACTCACCTTCGTTCCAAACCCATAAATCTTTCGTTCATCTACAAACATGAATGAGGTTATTTGTAAAGAAACCTGAGAGATTTCTGTCTCTCCATCAAAAGTCTACATAACCCAAACTTCAACGTTTTAAAATGTAATCCAAAAGTAATCCAAATCAATCACGCTGTTCTGAAAACAAGCAATAGCTCGATTTTTAAGAAAATTTTGGTTTTAATTATTGATCAACATACATTAAGCACACTACAACTCTAAACTGCAGATCAACTGTACTTACTGACACACGAGAACAAGAGTCATTAGTTCCTGTAAAAGTTGAGAGAAGTAGCAAGTACATTTAAGCTTCCATTTACCATATTTGATGTGCTCTGATGTGTTTAATTAATAATAAAAGTCTAAATGAATTGTGTTAATCAAACAAAGTGATCATGTCTCTTTGATTGAACAGCTTGATTAGGGTAAATTACATTTATGATGTCTTTAAGTGTCAGAGTTTTGGTGGAATGGACTTTCAGTGGAAGAACAGACACCTCTCAGGTTTCATTAAGAATTATATTTTATAGATGAACAAAGGTAAAGTGGGTTTGGAATGATATAAAGGTGAACAAATGATGTCAGATTTTCATTTTGGGGAGAAATAACTCTTTAAAAAGGGATAGTTCATTCAAAAAAGGCAGTTCTGTCATCACCCAGAAGTCGTTCCAAACTTATTTGACTTCTTTTTCTTCAGTGGAATGTAAAAGAAAGTGTTCTGAAGGATGTTTCGACTCTTTTTGTCCATATAATAAAAGTGAATGGGGTCCAATTTCTTAAAAAAATATGTCCTTTTGTGTTATATGGATGAAAGAAGTCATACAGGTTTGGAAGGAGGGTGAGTAAATGCTGACGGATTTGTCATTTTTGAGAGAATGACCCCTTTAAACGTCTGTAAAAAATGTGAGTACTACTATAAACATTTGTCTGACTCATTTATTAGGGGTGCACACAAACTAGACCCATATGGCACCGAGCCGTGATGCCTATTACATTGCATCACAGGAAATATCCTTACTGGAAGCGTCTTTTGATAAACAGAACCTGCGCTGATAAAAAATTCATAATGGAAAAAAGGGACAATTTGTGGGGTTACAGCTGAGGCGTGGAGAGAAAGAAGAAGAGTAAAAAGGGGAGGACAGGAGGGGGGAAGAGACGAGAAGAACGAGAGAAGCCAACAATGTGACACAGAAATGAAAATGATAGAGTGCCTGTGAAGAAGTAAAGGATGAGTGAGAGAGAGAGCATAAATAAGAGGTTATTTTGAAGTGAGTGCCTCAGTAGGAAGACAAAAGAGAGGGGGCGAGAGAAAGAAGGGTGGTTGGCAAGGTTCGGAGGCCCTGGCTTAGCTCTAAGTCTGTCTCCTAATGGGCTCAGGGCTCCCTGATTTTCAAAGCCAGAGGGAAACATGAGCACAGACTCCAACCTCAGCATTCCAACACACACACTCCCAGACCAACCTCGATCTCTCGCTCTCTTTCCGTTTTCTTTCTCCCCATCTTACAACAAACACTCTCATCCTTGCGTTCCCTTTTAATCCAACCTCAGCCTTACCAAACACACTTTCCCTCTCAAACAAACTTCACCCTTAAAGGAATAGTTCACCCAAAATGGAAATTCTGTCATCATTTATTCACCCCTCATATCCTTCTAAAGCAGTATGACTTTCTTTCTTCCGTGGAACACAAAAGAAGAAATATTGAAATGTGTCCTGGTTCATTTTTTTTCCCCATACAGTTAATAGAGTGCTGCAGTGATGGCATATTTTTGTAGGCCAACCGGTAAGTTAGCATCACTCTAATGCCCTTGACATAAACCCAATAGGATTTTCCATTGGCTTTTGGATTGCTGCAGAAAATAAGCTCTATGAACGTATATGTTTTGTTCATCAAGGCGTTCTTCACAAATGAACCCAACTTTAATGGATTTTGAAGCCTAATTATAATCGCCAGAAGTAAAAAGCTAAATGTAGGCTATAAATGACCTACATCGCAGTCTGAAGAGTTCACCATCACCACCAAGTTTCCGACCACTCTTTTAATCTTAATGTAAAATCTACAGGTTGGACATTTTCAAACAAAAAATGCTAACTTTTCTGTTTTTGGCTGCAGACAAGAGAGCAGTAGATTTATGTCTTTATTACACTGCTGCCACATAAATCTAATATAAACATACAATATCTTTCTCAACTGTTTACTTTCACAGACATAACCAGCTGTTTTTGCAACTCCTGAGCATTTTGAACATAAAGTGGATTGCTTAACTGTTGCTTAACAGTTTAAGCAAACTTAGTTTAGTACTCACATACCATGTGACAGCTGCTTTCTCTGCATTTTCTTCAAATGTGTATCAGAAATTAAACTGATATGCCATTTAAATGAGACATGATAATCAAAACCAAACAGATGTTTTTGCTAGAATATCTGAAGAGCTGTTAAGGCACAGCCCTATTCAGGAAATAGGGGCAGGGAACAGCAGCTCATTTGCGTTTAAAGAGACATGCATAAAAATTGTGTTTCTGCTTCCACTCAAAATTAGCATTTTCTAAATGATATATTAAGCGATCTGTGGTGTCTTTTGAGCTGAAAATTCACAGACACGTTCTGAGGACACTAAATAGACATATGGAGACATATGCCCCGGTTTCACAAACAGGGCTTAGCTTAAAGTGCCCCTATTATGCCATTTTAAAAGTTGCTAATATTGTTTTATGAGTCTCTTAAAACAGGTTCACATGTCAAGTCAAGTTACTTATTTATATAGCGCTTTTAACAATACAGATTGTAGCAAAGCATTGAACATTATCAAATGGTCAGATGGCATAGTCCTATATGATTGTTCTACTACTACAGCGGTCCACAGAGCTTGTACCAAAACTAGTGCTTTCTGAGGGAATACGTCAACTAGTTAGCAAGGATTACCGTGGAAAGTGCTCACAATTTGCTTTTGTAAGTGAATTGGACACACCTCTACGTTGTGAACTTCAGCTTGTATAATGCATAACACAGCGTTAAACTTCGTTCATCATTACTTTTAATGAGATAGACGGACAGTCAAGCTGCACCAATCACAATGTTTAGACTATATTAGGCCCAGAGCTAAACAACAGCTACAGAAATGCAAGTTAGCCGGTTGTGCAGGGTTGTTACACAACATAACCTACACAAATATGTATTTTAAACGATTTCTAGAAAATACAATCATCAACTATTAATCTTACTTAAATGTAGACGTTCAGAGGAGCAAGCCAGTCCAAATAAACTGGGCACTGATCCATCTTTTAAGACCAAGCGTTTGGTGAATATCGTGTTTTACTCCAAGATTGGAAAAGCAGTCATCAGTAAAATTACGAAAAATAGAGATTGTACTGCTGAGGTGTTGTTGAAAAAAATAAATGTTAACCACTCATTCTTTGTAGATTCATCTTTCAGAAGGGCATATAAAACAAATTAACTCTCACAGGATACAGTGTCTTCTTGACATGATTGTACTGTTGGGCGGGCAAGTTGTTCGCAACGTAGAATGTGGGCGGACATTATGCAAATATGTTACTTAGTGATGTGGATCCGTAACAGAAAAAGATTCAAATTGCTGACAACTCGTTTAGGTGAATGTGAGCCGACTCTTTTTTTTTATAGACAATAACTTTATTTATCATGCACTGTTGGTGTCACAACTTTCAAGATAGTTTATGTTCACATACAGCTACATGACACACTGCATGAAAGGTTATATTTGAAAAGGCATAATAGGGGCCCTTTAAGTCAGGACTTGGCCTAATTTAAATTACAAAACTTTTAGAAAAACGCTATAGAAGAAAACATTGCAGGTGTGCATCTTGACACAGAACAATGACACTGACATGTTTTAAGCTATGTCAGAGCAAGATATTTTCAGCTGAGACACCTCAAACATATATGAAACCGGGGAATATGTTTCATGATGCATAAGAATCTGAAGTCTGAAGTCATATGATGGCTTTGTTTAAGGAGCTCATTATAATTTAGTAATTGTGAGCTATGTATAAAACAATTGTTCCAATCCACAAAACTATTCAAATGTATTAAATCAAAGATCAGATTTATCCGGCTTGTGCAGGCCATACAGTGCAAGATCATCAGATTCTCGCACAAAACTTTTTGCTTAGAATATAGTAGAGAATTGAGTGGACTATTGTTAGTTGTACTTTTATAGTGAAGCTTGAAACCTCCTGTCCCTATTATAATAGATACAATTTATTAAAAATCATCACTTAAAACATTTTCCTTTCGTGTTCCACAGAAGAAAGTAAGCCATTCCGGTTTGGAATAATTTGAAGGATAGTAAATGAAGACTTTAACTGCAGTACGCCTCATTAGCATCCTGAGTCATTGTTCTGTCGGTGCCTTATTATATGTGTCGACCGTTCTGCAAATGACAGCAGCAAAGTGTCACTGACTCACAGGCACTCTGACATGCAACCCATGCTTTTTTGTTGTACAACCAAGCTACTGACATGGTTCTCTCCGCGGCACTGCCTTCTACAGTATTCTATAATTTCTATAATTCTACAGTAAATACAGTAGACTGCCGATTGCCTTCTGCTTTCACACCAGAGTCTGCAGGCTTAAAACCGCCTTACTACTCTTCAGAGTCCCATCAGATTTCCACACGGGTTATATTGAGATGTAAAACGTTGTCCAATGTGTCTGTCTTATTAGATATTGGAAGCTGATCAGTTGTGTGAGTGGGAACTCTTCTCCTTCTGACACATCAGTTTGTTCTCACCCTTCTGACACCACAAGACATCACCATAGCAACCTCTCACTTTGTCACCCTGCTTTGGTCCCGTTGAGAATGCATGAAATGATAGCACACATACACGTGCATCAGATGACCTCAGCACATCTGTGTTGTTCATTAGAGATATGCAGTTAATACATTGAAAATTGCTTGGCAAGGACATTCTAGTTAGTTTGCATCATTATAAGTCTGAGAGTCTAGATTGAAGGTAACATCATGGAACCTCATAAGCAACTGTTTTGTGATGCAGAAGCTCAAATAGCACGACACACTGGACTCTTGACTAGTATTATGATGTAATGAAAATGCCTGCTGTTTTGAGGAGGATCTTAACAGCCATTTATTATTATTTGTGCATAGCACACCTACTTTATGAGCTAAGCTTTTAAAACACAGACTGCAATATTTATAGATCCATAAGGGGTGAATCACTGTCTGGCCAACCGAGTCATTCGAGATAAAGGTTAGAATCATTATATTTTGGTAGTTTACAGCACACAATGAGGTTATACTGACATGGTACTTTTGGCATCTCATGTGCTTGGAGAAAGAAACATTGACGTCAGACAAAGAGTTGTTCATTTGACATTAGCATGTTTCTATCTTTTGGCATTAATGTCTAATAAGATTAAAAAAAAAAAAAAATATATATATATATATATATAAACATTTATTTATAATCTTGAAAATCTTATTCCAGGAAACACAGACAGTTCCCTTAACATTAGCATGTTGCTATTTGGTTGTTTTTGGGAACTAATCAATAATAACAGAATATTCTTAGTAGGCTATTTTTCCTACCAAGAATGTTATATTAAACATTCCAAGATAGTTTAGTATTTATTATCTGGAATCATATGGACCTGAGAGGTTTTATTTAGGCAAATCAACCAAACCATCTGGATGCTCTGACAGCCATGACAACCAGTTGTTCTCAATCTTTTGGACTCCAAGATTGTCTACAACAATTTTCCAGTCTTATGTGATAAACTGGATATGGATTAAGTACACGTTTGTTTATGTATGTATGTATGTATATAATTTAATGTATTTATTTATTCATACATGCATATATACATAGGCTATACACATATACCCACTATATTTTGGAGTTATTTATAATTAGTTGGTTATAATATGTTCCAGTTCTATAAAACACACTTTTAAAATGATGCTATTCCTAATGTTGTCCTTCTATATATATATATATATATATATATATATATATTTTCTTTTTTTTTTTTTTTTTTTTTTTCCATTGGGAATCCTGGTTCTTCAAAGTGTTATGAATAATTTTAATACTCCATTTGTCTCATTTTAAATCATTTCAAGGCTCACTTGTAAATTTGACAGCAGAGCTGCTATAAGAGCAACATACAGTATACTGCAGCAACCACCCACATCATTTAAGCTCTACGGGAGGTGAGTTTTGCACCATCAAGCATCGCTCACATTTTGCTATGAACATTTAAAAATCTAAATGGTAATTCCAGCGATTGTTTTACATTATAGGGCAAAAAAGGGTGAAATCATTCTTGTTCTGATTCAAACAGCTTTGACATTGTCATCAAATATTTGCTGAACCTTGTAGTGGGAGTGAGTCTAGGTGCTAGTAGAGTTTTAAGATGTGTGTTAACAAGAGTGAAATGTGCCCTTGGCTGGACTAGCATATCTGGCTGCCCACCTTCCCTTCTTCATCCCTCCCTATTCTCAAATGCCTGCTAGGCAATGCCAGATCAGGACAAAGCTACAGTGTTCAGGAAACTGTACTGCTGTTCCAGTGCTAAACAGCTGGGCAGCTCCAGGTGAAATAGACCACCAGTCAGTGGGCAGGGACAAAAGAAGCATATTTATACATGCACACCCTGAAGCTCTACAGCAACTATATGAGGGTAGAATCTCTTTTTTTAAAAAAAAAAACGTTAACAATGTGCAGTGAATGATTTCACAATGAGTCCAAAGGTTTCATTCCATTATGCTGAAAACAATAGAAATGACCCCTCAAAGATGGAAAGAAAAATAGCAACCTCTGTGAATTGTAGCGCTGACTCTGTTTGTTTTATAACCAAACTTCATTGTTGACCTGAAAGAATGTTTCTCACGCAACCATGCATTGCCAAACCAACATTCACTTATCTATTCATTTCCAGAAGCCTGTTTCATATATCCATCATATATTCAGTAAGTAAGAGTAAGGGTTAGAGCTACAGCTAGAGAAACATCACCTCTAATGTGTGTGGTCAACCTCACAGCCACTCTAAACAAATTTTCTTTGTATGTTTCTAGTTTAGCTCATTCCATCCAATTGCTTCAGAAACCAAGAACTAGAATCAAAAACACACACATTTCAAGATCAGGATGTTAGTCTCTGGCAAAGGATTATTAGACAGCTTGCTAGAACCTCTAGAAGGTTTACCTAAACTCTGATCTCTTAGATGGGTTTGCTAACCTTACTTTAAAAATACCAGACTGATGAGGAGAAAGATTTTGGAATATCAAACCCAATCCTCTAAATTGCTTCAGCTTTGCACAGCTTTTATTCGACTTGAATCTGTGTATTGCGTCAGGCTAGGCCTCTCAAAAAAAAACACTAACATTTCTTTTCAGACTGACCCAAATACAGAGATATAGAAATCATTCTTGCTGTAATGCTAGAGATCTCTTTAACGAACATACAATTTTAATTGTCTTCATTTGTGACACCTTCACACATGCATTCGGCCTTTTAAGCAGAAGATTGCAATCTTTTTATCTTTTTAACAATATAAACCAAAATATGCCATATCATGCTCTGTTCTCTTATTAGAAAATCAATATTTGACAAGAAAGTGCATTTAAATATATTTAGCACCACATTTCCTCACTTTTCATCGAGTGAATTTACACATCAACAGCAGAGAACACCTTTCACCAGCATCCTGTGAAGAGCTGCTAGCATGCTTTGAAACCTGTAGTGCTGTCTTAATGCTCATCATATGACAACAATGGTGTGATAAAGTGTTGGTTGTCTGACAGCAGACTAGTCACACAGGAAACCAGTGGGCAGACAGACTTGTACATGGCTCCAGCTTTGGTTAACACTTCCTGTCGCTGGATGAAGCGCTTCCTGTTTTAGTTCCAGCTGTTGAAAGCTCTCAATGTAAGTTCAAAGCATGTTGCAACAAACATCAGTAATTGCAACTACCCTAGCTGCATCATGTATAGCCATAGACATATTTTTGTTCTGGCATCACTAAACTGTTTTGTTTGTTTTTCCTATGAAAAAATAAATCTCCATGTTTTGATTTATGGGTAAATAAATAATATCAAAATATATAATAATGATAACAAGAATAAAATGTCAATTTTATAATAATTCTTTAAAATCTACAACAGGCGGGCTGAATAAGGCATGTCAGTCATTCTTATACAGATCTGTGATTGGATTAGATGTTATTGTAGTAGCCTGATACATTAGCTTTCTGCCCAGAACTCATCTGTGAGGTTAAAAGTGCTTAGCAGTGCAGACCACAGCCCATATTCAGACCTAACGTGTATGCGAATGCTTATTTTTCCTTCTTTTTATGGCAGTAGATCAGCTATACTAGTTTCCCCATGCATAAATCAGCACTTCATATCCAAATACAATTCGATAAGATAAAATACTCATAATTTATGAAAACATTTGTTAGATGAATGTATGTGGGGTTGATAGATTAAAAAAATAAACGAATAAAAATTATATACAGTATATATTATTGACTTTACCGGACTGTGTTAGCATAACTAAGCACATATGATTAAGGGTCATTTTTCATATTAACCATAGTTGCAACTGAAGAGCTAAGATGTGGAAAAAAAAAGTGGGACCTTGTTTTTTTTTTTGTTTTTTTTTTTTTTTGCAAGAATTGAATAATTAACATTCAAAACACAACAAGGCATTACAATCAAGATATTCACATAAAAAAAAACTTTAAAAGGATAGTTTGTCTTTTAGAGCTTCTCTTTTTCTACTGCGTTCATCGATATGTTGTCGCCCCCTGCTGTTCACACGCTATAGCGCCTCATCAGAGTTTCTAGCAGCAGGGGGCGTGGCATATATTTAAACTCATCATCACACACATATGCACTTGTCTCTGCAAACACGCAAACTATCTTGTGCGCTCAGCGCTTCTGTCTCATCACCGATTTCCTCATCACTGTTCCTGCTCAAGACAAACAAGCAGGCTCGCTGGAGGACAGCTGCACGATCCAGTCCCGTGCAGAGACTTCAAGGTGTGAATTTGAGGAGAAACGTTAGCTACAGATTAACAGAGTTGTGTCGGAGGCACGAGACGCGCACTGTAGCGGGAAACACCTTGCGCTTTCGAGTTGAGACATCTGGGAAGAAACATTTCAGAGTAGTTACGGGAAATCAATATACATACTTGAAACGGGCTAGCAGGTAAGTTTTGAGTCATTCTACCTGAGATGCTTGTAGGGTGCCACAGGTGCGCAGTGTTATGAATCACATTAAGCATATTTTGGGGTTGCAAACATGGAGGGGATTCAGGGCACTTTTCTTTGCTGGTGCTTTTCTTTTTTTTTTTGTCCTTTTGGTGTTACCAAAATCCCAAGTGACTTTTAGAATATGTTAGATGCTGCTGATATATATGCTACAATATGAAACGTGTATTTATAAAAAAAATAAAAATAAAAAAATGAGTGAAGATTCTTCTACACATTTTGTCAAATCTTTGCCAAAATGGTCTGATACTTTGAAATTACTGATACTTGAAATGATGTTTGCATGTTTATAGTTATATTGAGTATCAAACTCCAAATCAACGCTCAGTGGCAGCTATGCTACTAATAATTATTAGTTTAAAATCGCTTAATTTGATAAAAGCAACATGGATCTACAATGGTTTTGTGTTAGATTATCATCAATCTTATTTATTTTTATAACTTTAAATGTTGCAAATGGTTGTAGTTGTCTATGTTATCTGTAACAAATAATATATAAACATTTACTGTATATAAATATTTACTTAATAATGCAGTTTTGTCTCTAAATGGGTTAAGAGACATTATTTTTCATCTTGAAATGCACACAGGTGTGATTTCAGCGGTGATGGAGTGGCGTCAGCAGTCTGCAGTCAGCTGTGAGCTGGCATTTCTGGAGGCGCAGAGATGGCTTGAGGTAATCATCGCTAGCAAGTATTTCCCCATGCTGGTCACAAAAGTGCAGGTCTTGACACCCTTATACACACTCTGGGCTCTCAGAAAATCTAATGCTTTAAATATGCATGTCAGTTACATTAGTAATTGTAAAACTAACAAATAAAAAAAGTAAAACAACCTGACGGATATAACTGAAGTCTTAGGTCATCTTTATTATTACATGCACAGAATGCAAAGAACACATCCTCATGTGTGTGAGCTCTCAGGAAATGCTGTATTTCCTGATTGTGTTCTAGGTGGACTAATTAAATGAAAACTAGACTTGATAGCATTGATATTGATGTTTCCTTCTGTTTTGAATGCTTATGGTTTTAAAGCAGCCTCACATAACCTAAACCATTTGTGGTTGTGTTTCTTTATCAGCTTTAAACCATTTGCAAAGTAGCCAATAACCCTCAGCTCCATAGAATCCTAGGGGCCATATTAGTGGTTTTGAATAATGAGGTAATATTTTGTTTGCTTTAATCAGAGTGGCCTTTATTACATGTCATCCAGCCGTTAGCAACCACTTACAAGATGTAGTGCCTTAAAAAACTGCCTTGAAGCTCTAACCACCGTTTCCTGAGATCTTTCATTCTTGTGCCACCTTCAAACATGCAAACCTTTGAAAGTCTCTCCGCTTCTCTATGCTTTTTTGGTTTGCATTAATTTGCAAAAACATAAAAATCAGGTTTTTGTTCCATTTTCAAAAAAAAAAAATCATGCTGTTTATTGTGCTAGCTGTATTTGTTTTTATTATTTTTATTATTTATTTGACCTTATCAAAATAATATTTGATTGATTTAAAAATATAATAAATGAACACTTGTTTGATTGAGATTAAATGGAATGCACAATGAAAAAATGTTAAGTTTAACCGTTTTTGCAAATGAACTATTCATATATTGGTAAATGTATGAACATGGATAAAATAATGGAATTGAGAGCTGCTTTTAGATCTTCTAGATTCTGCCTTGGCTCTGTCAGGTCTCTTGATGTAGACTGTACACAAACAGCCATTGATGGATTACATTCCATGTGCCCAAACAAGCTGATGGTCAGGATGCAGAATTGGACTGGCATCAGGCATGGATGCTTCAGTGCATCTTAATCTGAACACAAAGGACCTTGGAGTTATTTGCCACATTCTATTTGTCAGATGCCCACTCCACCACATGACTGGTACGGTCAAGTGCTTCTTGCTTGGGCTGCTCATTTTCCAAACATGTTGTACTATGTGGCATAATGGAGGGAGGCTCTGAGGTCGTGTCTGAATGTGCGCAATTATAATGTGTGGATAGGATGACTTGATGGATGATCATTTGGCTGGAATGTATTCGGTATGAAAAGAAAGAAATTTTTGGTTTTGGTTAGAGATCTGCCTAACTTGGCTCAGTGATGGCATGGGTTGATTTGTGATTGTGTCATCTTTTTTAGGAATTATAGGGCGCTTGTTGATTTTGCTCACAGTTTGTTTTGCTTGCTTAGTGGCAGTGAAAGCAATTATGTGGTGTGCTATTACATATGATGAGTGAAGATCAGAATGTGCTCTGAAATGTATCTGGTTGGAGTGGAAAGTAGCATGTCATGTTTTTGAGAGGTCTTGTGGTTTCCTCTCTGCGGACAAAGTGAGATGGACTCTTACTCTGTAATTTGTATTTTTGTTGCTGACAGGATTTATGTTTTTTATATATATGTATATGCTTAAAAATGCTTAATTTATATACAGTGTCTTGCAAAAGTATTCATACCTCTTAATTTTTTGTTCATATTTTGACTTAAATATAACTGATTTTCCACATCAATTTACACTCCATACACCATAACTGTACAGCAAAAAACAGGTTATAAACATCTTTGGAAATTCATTAAAGATAAAAGATAGAAGTATAGTTTAAAGCGGCTTAACATAAGGCAACAACATAACAAAATGTAAAAAAAATCAAATGTAAAAAATCAATGTAAAATTAATCAAAATAGAAAACTTTTTATATGTTGTTAGAGCAGATTTATGCTTGTGATCAGTTTGGGTTCTTTCTCTTAACAGGAAGTGACGAAAAAGCGTTTTGGAAGTAAAAGCTTTCGAGTGGCCTTAGAGGACGGTGTCCTTCTGTGCGAGTAAGTTATTATTTTTTATTATTCTATTATTTCTGTATGATTTGCAGGTGTATTTATTTATTGATTTTTTTTTTATTAGGTTTGCTTAAAGTATATTATTATTATTATTTTTTTTTTAGTCTGATCAACACAT
>JAUMHI010000001.1:1460355-1480177 GCA_032359435.1 Enteromius unitaeniatus | reverse complement strand
TTTGTTTCGCACTCTGTGGGTTTGCTTTTTTAAATCAAAGATTCAATGTTTCTTCGTTCAGTGATTATTTATTTAACGTCTCTAAAAGAGATCATCATGATTTTACTTTTTAATATACAGCCCATACAGGTAGAATCTTTTTGTTAGATAAGTAAATCTCTAAAGATGTAAAAAATAAAACGCCATCCATGTTATATTATATATGCATACAGTAAAGCGCAGTTTTTTTTTAGCTCTCTCTGAAACTCACCAGTCATGGTAAATGCGCCAACAAATAATCCAATATCCCTTCCGCCGACCATAATGATCTCACTGCGATCAGCTCCCTCCACCACGCCGGAACTCTTGTTTTTCCATGCTGCCCAGATTCCCACTAGAAGGATCAGCATGTAGAAGATGACAATCGCCACCAACCCCTCCACATGGATGTTCATCTTCTCTCTGCTAAAGTCGTTGTATCTCTAAAGAACCGAAATTCATTGAGACCCAAGGAAAAGAGACCTAAACAGGCATGCAAGAAAAAACAATTTTCTTTTAAATCAATCAATCTACTGTGCTTCCAAACACAAAGAATATGCAATGAATTAAGAATTTAACTTTTAAATGCCTATTTATAGCCTTTCAGTCACTTTATGCTTTTTAACAGTTCATGGTTCAAATCCGAGGATTTCATGTTTCTGGTTAAGGTGAGGCAAAAATACTAACTATTTCATTATTTTATATCATAAAAGTGCCTCACCTTTGTGAATCAGCCGCTCAACTGCCACCAACAGTGCAAAAAAGAGCCCAACTATCGCCTCAGGAGAAGAGCAGTGCAGCACATTTCCGAGTCAGCCAAACTTACAGTGAATCTTATAGGAGCAGGTTTCGTCAGAGGGTAGATGAACGTCAGAGAGATGTGAATGGGGGCTATTTATGAATAAAGATGTCAGATCGTGCAAATGAGCCGCGCGTCACTGGAGGTTATCCAGTCAACTGAAAATCGCTAGACTGGGGGAAACAGCTGTAAATCAACAATACTGAAATATACAGCTTCCATTCATGTATTTTCCTTGACTGCTGTTTTATGGCAGCCTGTCTGTATGAGCGGAGCAGCACGCGCTGGCGCTGTCCAGAGTGCTGAGAACACAACCAGACGCCACCCAAACACTCCAAACTCAAGTGCATTGAGAAAAGACTAAATGAAGGAGTCACAAGCTGATCAAAGTGAAAAGCACTGACAGTAAAACTGTTTAATGAACAGGACAGTACCCAGTGCAACAGTGTTTTTTGCTGATTTTACGCGTTTTACGCATGTCTTTCTTTGTTTTACAGTTTTCTATAAAGAGGCTAAACGCAAAGCATTTAATAAATCCACCTCTGTTCATTTTAAGAGAGCTTGTAGCCTATGGTTTAGGGTCTCAACAGATACCCAATGTATTTAACTGAAGAATTCAAATAATCGAGAATCGTAGGAGCGCTGTTTTCATGGTTTCGCACAGAATTGAATTCTTGACATTCTGCCACCCAGCGGCTAAGGTTTGCTTTCCCAGTGGCTTATATTGGTCCTGTGTGCTAAAGTTAGCGAGCCACAGGTTAATCATTTTTAATTCAACGAGACAGAAAAAAATAAACAGAACTAGTAAATGGAATATAAATTCAGGTAGGCTACTTCAAAATGATCTACAGTCAGTTTTTGGTGCTTGTACAGCAGTGTCATCCATAATTAAATCTAATTTTAGGCATTATTCATGGGTAAGGTTTGGTTTAGGTGTAGAGATATAGTCAAGACATTTTTGGATTAAAGGAGGAACACGATCTCAAAATCAGGACTTGCGGATAGAAATATCTGTTTAAGGTTTATACGATCGGGTTAGATGCTTCTACAGCCTTGTTTCCCACTGATTGTAGGAATAAATTATGGGAAAGATTAGGTTTAGTGGTAGGGATTGGGTTAAACCTATATTTGTGGACCTGAATGTTAATCCAGGACCAACAAAAGATGTTACTTCAAAATCACGGCGACCATTTTGTACACATTTTACGCGGTATCCAAATTGGTCATGAAAGCTTTTATAGGCACTGGACATTACATCCAACTTGCAGAGACAGGCTTTCCACCTGAATCCGAAGAACTCAGCATTAATAGCTTTTCTTTACGTTTGACAGTTTTGCGTTTAATTATGCGCGGAGGTGTATAAACAGGCTATTCTGATATGTAACTAATTTCCTCAAAAAAAATAAGAATCGTTATCTTCCTCAAAATGCACAATGCAACTCTCCAAACGAACCAATTTAATGGAAGCCAGATATCTTCCACCTATACTCAGACAAGTCGACTAATTTAACTGGTATCATTTTGACAGCCTGCATGCCGAGCAAGTCCCAATTATAAGCAGACGGGTTCCAGCATGTTCCTGTTCAGATGCTGGGAGTTCTTTGTAGTTTGGAAAAGGCTCGGTCAAGATCCCTCAACAGTTTTTAAAGCAAATGTGTCTTTTTCTGGCACAGGTTCTAAAAACTAGGAACTAATTTCGAGAAAAATGTTTTTAAAAGATAGAAGGAAAATAAAGGTTGTTTAAAAGTCTGATAGGAGCATGACTGGGTATTTTGCATTTTTCATATGTTTATCTGGAATCACTTAAAGTGTCGTATCCTGGTGATTTCTGCCAGATCCCTCGGTGCAGGGGAACAGTCACGGTGCGCAGATTTTGCTCAGCTAATGAGCACACTTCACATCTGTTTCGTGTTCTTTGAAGTGTGTCACTGAGAGATAAACATGCACTTTTTTCCATGGACAAATGAACAGCAGATTTTACAAAACTGTTAGCAATAATAATAACAAAGAGCAAAATCGATTTAAAAAACGTGTATTGACAACAAGCTTAGATGCGATACATTTGTCATCATTTCAAATAAAACTAAATCTAGGAAGATAAAGTACGAGTACATTTCATCTCCTGTTTTAACTACCTGTTGTCTGTCTTTCAACGGTGAATGATAGAATATAGTGTTACTGCCATCTAGAGGAAGAAGGGGGAACTAATCAGCGGCCCATTTCTTGTGAGCGGTGACTGCGTTTCAGTTTTGTATGATACAGCTGATGTAAAAGAAACTATACATATGTTCAGGGTGCAGAGGGTGAAAAAAAGTTTCTCCGGTGTTTACAAAGGGAGATGGTAAGTGGCAAGCAGTGGGCACTTAGAAGCTACAGGGTCCCGAATCAGCCTCACGTCTGTTACGCATGGCTAAACGAGACGATCTGACACCGCGCACGGAGCTCACAGTCTCCTCTGTGTTTTACAACTGCTGTCACTTCTTCTCGGGAATCTGCACAGTCTGTCTCCAGTGCTGCCGCTTCACTGGCACCAGACGGGAGATGGAAATACGGCACATTTTCCTTTTGCTGTTAGATTAAAGGGACAGTCCGCCTATAAATTAAAATTTTGTTATCAACGCCTTACTCTTTAGTCAGACTAAACCTGCATCATTTCTGTGAAAGAAGATAATATGAGGTTGGTTGGGTTGCAACCCAATATGAAGAAGGTTAACTAAGAATTTTACTGCATGGAAGGAGGAAAACTGAGACATTTATTTTAATATATATACATACATATACATATATATATATATATATATATTTTTATTTTTTTTATTTTTTATTTTTTTCTTTCCCAAAAGACAAGTGCACTGGTTAGGAATGTAACAAAAATGATGACATCATTTTTATTTCTGGGACAAAATCAGTCACTCTTCTTGTTCTTTTAATGCTATTACATTAACTTAAAATTGGCTGCTTTTCAGCTATGGTGTTTAAGATGGGGCTGGGTGAATGAATAAAAAAAACACATTACTTTGCAATAGCAACCACTCAGACAAACTTAGCTGGATTCAATTTTTGCAAAAAGTGATAGTGCTGCATTTCTTTTAGATACATTTTACAAATATAACAGGTACAGAAACCAGATTCAATTCTGCCAAAAAAGCTGCTTACACTACAACACAGAATTCTGATATAAACAGAACTGTCTGTGTTTATATTGTATGTAACCAGAAAACCAGGCGCAAGGGTCAATTTAGATTTATACATCATCATACAGCTGAATAAATAAGCTTTTCCACTGATGTATGGTTTGTTAGAACAGGACAATAATTGGCTGTGATACAACTATTTGAAAATCTAAATATATATGCAATGCATATATTACCTATCCAAAATATCCAAAAGTTCAGACATTTTTACGATAGGAAATGTACAAAATATCTTCATGTAACATGATCTTTACCTACTGTCATATCCTAAGAATTTGGGCATAAAAGAAAAATCTATAATTTTTACCCATAACATGTTTTTCTGGCTACTTGTACAGATGCTACTTAAGACTGGTCACAAATACTGTCAGTGTGTACATTAGTGGTAAGGATTCTACAATGACAGTTTCTGGTCACATGGTCAGTGGTCAGTGGACGGCGATATAGCATTTGCTCAAGGAGCACATTTCTGAATCATTACTTTAGATGTTTCTTTCAGAAACAAAAGCAAGCATCACACAGCATAGATCCTGTTTTGGTTTTGTTTGGAATGAATTTCTTTGACTAAGAAAATTCATGAAAGAAAATGTAAGGAGCCATTTCAATATACTCAACAACAGCAATATCACACTGGTATTTGTGCAGCTGTTCTGTTGATGATGCTTAAATCAACACACATAATTAAATGATATGAAGCTCTAGCTGTCGTCTCAAATGACAGCATAGTGCAACCTTGGCACCACTAAGTATCTCAGTAGCCGGAAAAGACATAAAATGAGCAAGATTCCATAAAATGGGCAGATGGCACTATGATTAGATGAGATTCTGCCATTTTCGGTAGCCTATATGACCGTGCTGATGTTGTGGTCTTAATGAGCAAGGGCATTAGATTTTACACAACTATAACCACAGCCATGGTTCACCCACCCCACAACAGCTGTCCTTCAAACAGTTCAGAGCTCAATTATTTAAAGAGAAAGAAGGTGTGCCATACTTCAGCACTGACTAGTCAGTTGATTATTAAAAAAAATAGAAATAAATAAATAAACAGATACAGAGAGAGCCTTCATACACAGACTAAGTCTCAGATTGTGTTTATTCTTTAAACATTCTATTACAAGATCCCTTATTAATGAATAAAACAGCAAGGAAAAAAAGACATTGCTACAAATCAGCTAAATGTTTGGCTTGGAAAAGAAGTTAATATGTGAAAGTGCACTTTGTCTAGATAAAACACAAGACAAAAATGCAGCAACATTTTCTTTACTTATGATTTTTAAAACAAAATGTTTATGGAAAATAAATAACTCCAAAACAAAGACGAAAGTTTCCTTGTGAGGTTTAAAGTGTAAATTTTTCATTTTCATACTGTTCAGAGGCAACATGCATACCATGCGTGGAAAAGTAAATCATAGCAAAATAACGACTATTTATGTATATCACTATAGTAACAAGCTTGACCAATTTGACATTTCAAAGCAGTGGACTAAACACTGCTGGGAAATGTTATCTATCTATTCAAAAACATAGCTAAGATATAAAATATTAGTCATTGTGCTCTGCTGTCTGAAAAACCTGTTACAGTGAGTTTCACAACAGAGATAACGTTACAGCATTGGCAGCCAAAAAATGTAGTGTATGTATTCATCAAGATTAAATACAAATTTACAACAGTTCAGGGAATCAAAAGTGGTGAAATGTTTTTAATCTTGTTACTCATTTGGAGGTAGTCAGAAATGTATATGACCAAATTGAAGTTTTTTTTTTGTTTAAATTCAAATGTGTTCATGCTTCCTGGACAACAGGGAATCTGTCAATCAATTATTTAAAAGCAAATAAAAGTCTCAACTCACCACTTGTGATCAGATCAACTGAGATGGATGTGCATCTACCTAATGCAAACAAAGCTACGGTGGCCCAGTAGTGCACAACACAACGCAAACAAGCAAACATAAGCTCACAGCACAACGGAAATGCTCCTGACCACTAGGGGGTAGCACAATAGCCGTTTCTGCAGACCAACTGCCCCCTAGTGATCAGGAGCATTTCCGCTGTGTTGCGTCTTAAAGGTGCTCTATGCGATGTTGCAGGATTTTAGCTCGATTTAATTTTTATCTCAAACCGTATGCATCACCCCTTGATCATCTTGCTATCCTCTGAATACAATGGGAAAAATCATGGTCTCGAAAGACAACATAGAGGCTGCTGTACCAAAACAAACACCACTTGTTGTGGGGCACATCCTGTGCCCATAGTATTTGTTTAGGTACTGCAGCCTCTGTGTTGTCTTTCGAGAGCAGGGTTTTTCCCAATGTATTCAGAGGATAGTTGTTGTGTTGTAAGTTTATATTTGATTTTTTAATTCTGTTGTGTTGTGCACTACTGGGCCACCGTACAAAGCCAAATAGCGTATTACACAACCAATTGATTTTAATGTCAGCACAAAAGGTGAAGATATTTTTTTGTCTGGCTCCGCCATTGCAGCTGGTGACCTTGACTGTATTTATGTCTCAGGAGGGTTTTACGTTTTCATCGCTCTGATTTGATCTGTTAATGGGAGGGAAAAACAGAACAAGGATTTAAATCATTGTATATTTTGATGCTTTTTCAGACAAAACTAAGAATTGTTGCATTGACTGGATCAAACTAAAACACTGGGTAGAGGAGAACAGATGTCTGTGGACCTCAAACAACAAGAAGAGGGGGTCTGAGATCGTTTTGGGCTGTAAGCTTTGATATACAATCATTTGTTGATTGAATTATTTGCTTTTGAATTTCTTCTATAAGGCCGAAATAAAGTGTAAATTGGTGCAGGAATAAATACAGCCCAAAAATTAGTTCTAACAGTTAAAGTAAAATTTAACTGTACAATTAACCAAGGATCTCAACACATCTGGGAACTTTAATTTCAGTACTTACTGTGCAATTTGTTCTATGGGTGATATAAAACAGAAGAATATAAAAGGCTTTGAACATTTTAAACATGTTTATGTAGTTGGCTACATACATTTTTGGCACCTTTATTAAAAATAATTTCAGCTCATCTCTATAGAAACTAATAATTCAAAGACAATCTGGAAATTACATGAACAAACACGGAATAGGTGAATTTACCTTGCAGCCAGTCTACACCCTCCTGAAGACCTTCGCCTTTCACTGCATCACTTGCACTGTAATTTATTTAATATATCAATTTAATATTGCATGAGTATATTAAAACTGCATGAGTATTACACACACACACACACACACACACACACACACACACATATACACACATATATATATATATTTTATTATTTTTTTTTTGGGGAGAAAGAAAACACACACACACAGAACCTCTACAGCATTATTTAGACAGGGCAGGTTTACCCTGAGGAGATTAAGCAAATTTGTCACAGACGTACATTGTGATTGTGTTATTAACATCTGAATTGAACATGTCTCATGCAACCTTTGTAAAAATCAAAGAGCAAATTACCTACCCTGGCTAGCTCAGGGTTCCTCTGAAAAAATCTAATTCCATCTGGATAGGAATGCTTGTCAATGTGGTATGTAACACTTTTCTTCATTTATTATGACATTTGTTGAGTACTGTAACTAAAGCTAAACCTCTGAATGCGCTGCATGCTGCATTAGCTTGGTGATTTATGCACTTCTGACATCCCATCCAATGTACAAAGAAAATTAAATCAATAATCAATCCCTTCATTTTGAAATGCAATAAAAGAGTTCCGTTAAATCAATTATATGCATGTTTAATGCATGCGTGTATAATTATTTCATTTCTATAAACAATGTTTATTTTAAAGTGAAACATGAATGCAAGGTCAAAAAAAACACTTAATTGTCTTCTAATATGTATTAATTTGTCAACGACTACTCAACGACTCAACGACTACCAAACAATTGGCTTAAATATGAATTTTTCCAAACCCCTTCCTTTGATGCTATCTGCGGTGTTTGGTCCAATTGGTAAATTTTATTTCCATGTCATCATAGCTGTAATGCCTGATAAAGCAGTGTTTGTGAGCACAGTGCTGCTTTGTGTACAGCTGATACTGGGGAAACAGCTAAGTTTAGTGGCAAAGAATGAATGTGAACCAGCATATATATATATATATATATATATCCCACAAGAGGGGTTAAATTTTTCCCGGGTCAGTGCCACAAGTAGGCAGACATTATGCTCATGTTACATGAAAAACAACTCATTTCAATGATTCAGAGTCAACTTCTTTTGAGAGACAATAGGATTTTACACAGTGCACTTTCAGATCTAAAACTTTGCAGAAAGCTGTGTTACATACCGCATGAAAGGTCAATTAAAAAAAAAATCCATAATTTTTGGAGGGCACTTTTAAGTTCTAATATTTTGCTCACTTCTTAACAAATAGAACTAGTCATGGTAGTGTTTTTTTTTTTCGCCAACCAAAATGAAAATGAAGCTGCGAAGAATAGTTGCACAGTTCATTCCAAAGATTGTACAGCGTGTTCAAAACTTGTAGTAGACAAAAATTCAGAAGCAGAGAATTGTGAAAATGATGTGATTCACAATCTTTAATACACGCCATTGTAAAGACTGTAAGCCTATCTGTAACAGCCTTGTTTCCATGCCTGTTAAATTCAGTATGGCATCTAAGCTAACTAAGGACTAACTAAGGTAACAATTTCTGAGATCCCAATCTCAACCAATTCAGTATATGAAATGCAATTATCACCTGTAAGTTAAACGGTGTTTAGAAAATAAACCCTGTAAGAATAGTGCTTTTTTATGATGCAAATTATTTATATATAAGCAGAACCCAATCTAACAAAAAAAATCTTTTGTTTTCTTACCAGATATGCCATGGTTTGTCCTTAATGTTTTCCAGACACAAGAGCTGGGAGACCTTTACTGCTGACAGTGCATCCCTGAGGTCCATCTTGTTGGCAAAAAAGAGTATAGGTATCCTTCTGTGTTTAATATCTAAGCATGCCCAGAAAAAAAACACATATGAACATTAGTGTGTTTTCAAAGGAACTCCCCCAAAAATGAAGATTTGCTAAAAATGTACTCCTCCTCTGGCCAACCAATATAGAGATGAGTTCTTACTCATCTCTGCTCCACAACATGTTAACAGATAAATTGGAGTCATGACGTCACCCATTCATTGCTAAGGATCCAGTGGTGAGAAAGATGCAATGCTAAATTTCTCCAAATCTGTTCCCATGAAAGAACAAACTCCTCAATATCTTGTAAGGCCTGTTGGTGAGTACATTTCCAGAAAGTTTTCATTTTGCTGTGAGCTATTCCTTTAAGTCAGATCTGACTGAAATGATGGCTCAAATAGAGATTACTGAAAAATGTACCAGGGTGATTCAAAAGGGTATCCAATTCTTCTTTTGCCACCACCATTCTTAGTTTATCCCCGCTGTCAATCACAAATATGATGGCCTGACCCTCCCTAAAAACAACATAAGTATAAACAAACACACAAAAACAAACAAAAAAAAACACATATCGATTCAGATAAGCCAATATCAGAGAAACTCACTTGTAATAGTGCTCCCACAGGTTTCTGTATCTGCCCTGCCCTGACATGTCAAACACTGTGAAACAAAGACTTTGGGGGAAAAAGGGATATTGTGTTAGTAAGGACAAACGGTTCTCAGACATGAATTAAATGACATAGTTAACGCTTTCAAATGTTCACCTTGAGGTCTTAAACTTTTCTATGCTGAAACCTATAGTTGGGACAATATCTTGAGCCTGAGCCTGCAAGGAAGAAAGGCAATATCACGAATGGGAGCTCATATACCAGAGTATTTTATACTGGGATTCACAGAGAGGATCGACACATACATTGGATGGCTTCAGCTGGTTGATGATGGTGGTTTTTCCACTGTTGTCTAGACCTAAACATAGCACGTTCACTTCCTTCTTCTTCAGGCCCAGCCACCCTGCAAGCTTGTCAAAAAGCCCCATTTTGACTATTTGAATGGGACGCTTCTGAAAAGAGATCGCACCAAAGACAAGCTGCATTAGATTATTCATTAGATGCATCCAAAGGCTGACAAACAATTTGGGACAACAGAAACATCTCTTCTTCTTTTTTTCTTCAGTCTGCGTAAAGCATCAACTGCTCAAACAAACACAGAGACAAACAAATGAAATACTAAAATATTTTTCTACTACTAATGCAATTATATGTATTCTAGCTAATGGTAAATTTATAAGTTGGTAGGATTTTTAAAATGTTTTTGAAAGAGTTGCGAGACAATAATGCTATGCTAAAATTTCTCATGTGTTGATATTTCTGTGACCACTCCGAAACAAGTTTAAAAGATCACAGCACTGCTCTGAAATACAGTTTTTTACATAACAAACATTTGAAGTGTAACTTCCAAAAATCTGTCAAAAAATGCTTTTAATGCATCCTTGAAGAAAACACATATACACACAGATGCAGGACACCCATGTCGTTACTATAATATATTAATGTTTTATGTATTGTTTATTGCATTTCACAGTTGTATCTGTGTTTGTGTGCATTTATCATTTATATTTAATATTCACAAATACATTTAGATTTGTTTTCAAATTGTAAACTGCTTGAGAACAATATTTTAGTTTTAATAATAAAAGATGTAATTTGCAACTTTTTAATATTCGCTAGAAACGGGGCACCGATGGATATTAGTGCTTGGTCTGTTAAGCTTGTTTTCTTTTTTTTAATAACAAAAGTGAATGAACTTGAGCTGAAAGCAGACACGCGGCTTGCGTGCGCATAATCTGTAAACCCACAGCAGTTATTGTATAAAATAAGAAAACACCAACCTGTTGTGTATCGGACCACTTACAATAGCGTTAGACAGTATTTCAGTCCCATAACATGGATTTCCACATTCATGCATGCATCTATCGATCAGTAAATCCACTGAGAGCAGAGACAGATGCAGTATAACGCGTGTCAGAAACACAGCGTTAATCTACGAGCCTGTAATCCTCTGAGCTCATTAGCACTGGCTCGCGCTCCACACACGAGACACGGCTACAATAATCCTAACACTTCCGTTTCTGCGTTTTGTTCTGTTAAACAGTCGAATACGTCTACATCCTCACGGATGACAGCTTCTGCTAAAGCTAATGTGGCTGTTTCTGGTGATGACGGCTAGCCGGCTGGCTAACCTGCTCTTTAAGTCTAACGTAACGTTACATGGACAAATCTTCCTTACTTTTTCGCTCCGGGTCTGCTCAAGTTGAATGTTTTCTATGTGTTGGTTAAATGTGACTTCGCATGCATAAGGTCCAGTGCAGATGGAGAGACGCAGATACACTTACCTGGAAACCCTAAAACTGTCCCACTCGCCGCTGCTAGGAGACCGATGACGCCTTTACTCTCCACCCACATGTTTAGCTCAGAGCGACATCGTGTGGACAACGGCGGAACTGCAGCGTTGAAATAAAAAAATCCAGGTGTCCGGGTTAGCTAGGGTCATGATTTTTTTTTTTACTTTCAGAAATGTCTTTTGGCATTTCTTATGTCACAGGGTAGGCTATGCTTTTTTCCGTCCCCCTTTTAAAACTTAGCCCCATGCCCCCTATTATTATTATAATATTATATTATTAATAATTTGCCGGAGCCATATCACCCTGTAGCCCAAGCCTGGTTGCCCACTGAAGCTAAGCAGGGTTGAGCCTGGTCAGTACCTGGATGGGAGACCTCTGGGGAAAACTAGGTTGCTGTTGGTAGAGGTGTTAGTGAGACCAGCAGGGGGTGGTCTGTGTGGGTCCTAATGCCCCAGTATAGTGATGGGGACACTACTGTCAAAAGAGCACCGTCTTTTGGATGAGACATTAAACCGAGGTCCTGACTCTCTGTGGTCATTAAAAATCCCATGACAGTCATCGCAAAGAGTAGCTGTGTAACCCCGGTGTCCTTGTCTATCACGGCCTCCCAATAATCCCCATTCATTGATTGGATTTATCTCTCTCTCTCCTCTCCACCTGTAGCTGGTGTGTGGTGAGCGCACTGGCACTGCCTTCGTATCATCCAGGTGGATGCTGCACACTGGTGGTGGTGAGGTAAAGCGCTTTGGGTGTATGGCATTACTCAGTAAAGCGCTATATAAATGCTTCATTCATTCATAATATTAGTCTAAAAGTTCTATATAAAAAAAAAAAAAACGAGCTTAGCAATTAGAATTACAAAAAATCTGTACATCCAAAAATGAAATAGGCTAAGTTAAAATGATTATTAAAGTTCACAAGTCCAAAGTTTGGCTAAAGAAACCCTTAATATTAAAATTTAATTAAATCACATGAATTAGGAATTGTTTTTTTAATATATATATATATAGTTTTTATGTAACTTTGATCTGTGTCACAACCCAGTACCATACCACTCTTACACCATGCTGTTTAAGCTGCTGTATTGTTGTTATTATTATTATCAGCATTAAGTAATTTTTTATTTTTTTTAACTCACCATTTGGGGTCCATTTTCATTATGGGTTTACATTAGGTAAAATAGATGACTGGGTTTCATTAGACATTTGACCGTTGAAGACAACATGGGAGGTCTAATTACAGGAATAGTTAACATTTTAACTGATTGCATTTTATTATGATTATTTTGATCTCAAATCTTAATTCATTGTACGGTGCTTGATCTTATATTTCTCCCCTGATTCAGGCAAAATAACTTTTTCACTTGAGAAGACTCTCTCCAAGGAAGCAACAGTTTAAAGTTAAAAACATTGTGATGGACTTATTACAAACTTGGATTGTTGTGATGTTTTTTATCAGCTCTCATTCTGACGGCACCCATTCACTGCAGATTATCCTTTGGTGGGCAAGTGATGTAATTCTTAGGAAAGAATTACATCACTTGTAAAGAAACAAACTCATCTAAATCTTTGATTGCCCGAGGGTCAGGGTGACATTCATGTTTTGATGAACTATTCCTTTAAGACCTGCAAATACTGTTACAACTGAATTGTTTGTAGCTTGCTCATAATTTACTTTTGTAATATATTAGTAATCAAATCCGCAGTCCATATTGTAACAAACCTTTTTTTTTTTTGGATTGTGATAGACTCATAAAAAACACAACAAATATCTGTTATCATTTATTTTTACAAACATTCAACCTATATCACCTTTATCTCTCTGTACTCTTTATAAATTATAAAAAATAATGTACAATTAGTTTACTATGAACAATACCTTATGACCTGATTACCCAGAGTTTTCCCTTGCCCTGCTTGAAGTAAGCACTCGGTTCTCTTGCGCTTTTGACGTTTGCACATTGCAACTTGAAGTTTGTCAAGTGGTCTCAGTGTCCCGAACATGTGTGCAGGCACAAAGAGCCAATCGAAGGATGGGGGGCCTATATCAGCTAATGAACATGGTACAGTATTGTGCGTTTGTATGTCTGGTGGAAGCAAAAGAGACTGCAAATGTGTATGTTGCCACTGAAGTTATGTGTGTATGTAGGCCTGCTGTGTTGGGAACAATACTTGCCAACATGCAGAGTGCTATATTGTCACGTCCTCTAAATGAGAACATTTTACTGCAACCTGTCGCCTCAATGATTCTCCACTGACTATATGACAATAGTTTCATAGTCGCAAGGCAAACTGATAAAATATCAGAGGTGTCTGTAGAATCTGTACACCAAAGTAGACTGAACAAATGTGTGCAGTTCTCAAATCTCGGTCTGAATGGATTTGGCTAAGTTTGTTCAATTTGACTGTGGTGCACAGGAGTAAGAAAATGGCTTACAGTCTTCTGAAAGGTCAGACTTTTACCACCTCGCTGACAGCCTGAGGAAGTCAATGGTTTTGTGTGGCAATATATTTTTTTTTCAACAGAGCAAGATAAAGCTCTTTACTCCCTACCTTTGCTCTTTTCTTGGTTTTCTAAAGACTGCACGTATTGCTTAGAAAAGGAACTAAACAAAAAGCCAAAGAAACAATGTCACATGTACATATAAATATCAGGATAAATATCAGATGTGATAAACAACGTATAATAGCCATTTAAAGCTGAAGACATTCAACAGATCCATAGTCTCTCGTTTCAGAGGCTTGATGAATAAACCAGGAAAATCTCTTAAGACACATAATTTAATACATTAAAATAGCAAATATGCTATTCAGAGTTCTCAGGTTTGGAGTTCAGTCAATCACACAACTTGCAGGATGATTGACAGATGACATCTTCGTAACAACAGAGTGGTGCCATTGTTCCATTGTTTACTGTGGTTCCTCCGGGTAAATGGTCCAGTTTTCCTGTTACACACATTTCATCAAGAAGACAACAATTCATGACATTTAGCATGTTTTTTCATGCTCATTGATTTATTATGTATGTGTTTCGACTGGAAGTCTTCACCGGATCATGATTGAAACAGAGGTTGTTGGGCACTTCTCATGACAGACAGTCCAGACTTGAAGCTTGTGTGTGTGTGTGCTGGGAGTATGTGTATGTGTATATGTGGGTTTTCATACATGGAAGTCACTCTGTTGAACGTGGAGGAACTGCAGTCGTAGTGCTTGTATGCTGCTCACTATCCTCCTCTGGTGGCCAATCAGAGACACACCGATTCTTCTCACATCACTGTTGAGAAAACAGCACAAACAGAGAACAGGGGGTTGGGGTGAGGAAGATGTAAACTTAGGTACGAGGAAAAATGTCACACAGACAAAATTAAAGGAGTATTTCATGTTATTCTTGTCTTAACCACTAATCGGCACAAAGTACCAGCAGCACTTGTTGATTGAAATTTGATTTATATTCAACACAAAGCTGATTCTGTAATAATTTCCTCTTATATTTAAGAAAGCTTGTTTCCAGCACTAAAGTTACATGTGACAATTTTCACTTTTTTCCTCGTACTCATGCCTCATAAGTTTACACCCCCCCCACCACCATCACCAAAAAATAAATAAATAAATGATTACTATTTATATACTATTAATAATGTAGTAATAATGTCTATTTATCACACCAAACAGCTTTTTTTTTTAAATAATCCAAAAACCGCAATGTGTAATGTAGTAATGGGCTAAAAGGCCCTCTCATCACTTAACGCATTTATCCGATTTTTACACAATATTTTTTTACTTATAAACTTTTTTTTAACTTTTACTTATATTTATTGTAGGGTACTTCCCAAAAATATTTTCAAAGCTTCATAAAATTTTGGTTGAACCACTAATATCACACAGGCTGTATTTCACCAATGACCTTGCTACATTTCTGTGCGTTGATCACGGTAATATCCTTGCTATCTATGCAGGGTCAGAGAACTCTGATTCCATAAAGAATATTTGTTGATGAACTAAGGTCGGGTTTGGAACAACATGAGGATGAGTAATAAATGACAGAATTAAACTTTTTGCGTTTAGTTCTGTTGTACCCAACTTAAATGTAACATTTGTTTGCTTAGATGACATTGAGTACAAATTTGCATATATCTGAATAAGCAAGCCAACTAAACTCAACTAAACCCACTAAAGAGGGTGATCATAATCTTTTTTATGCAAAACAACACCTGGAATCTAAATGGAGTGTAAAAAAAAGCACTGTGCAGGACCTGACTCCACTTACTCAATACTCATGGTGGATATGGAATCCAGGGTTGTGTATCCTGCTGCTATGAAGTTGCTCTTGTACTGACTCATTTTGATGGAATCCAACCAATCACCGATAGATATGAAGAGAGGGTAGTCTGGCATATCTTCAGGGGATTCTGGGAAGCTGTTTAGAAACACAACAAATACTTTATGTGAAACAACAAACAGTTTGGCTCACGTTTCCCACTAGGCAGAGACACCAGTTCAGTGTGAGCTATCTGTTAGTAAACACTAACAATTTCAGTTCAAAATGATCATTTCAACACTGGCACTCATTTTGATTCTAGTGAGCAATTAAAATGGTGATTTTGAATTGTTGTGATAATCTCTCTACCTATTTACATCTTCCACCAGTGTGAGCAGGCTGCTGGGATTGCGGATCAGCTTGTCTAGGAAGCTGACAACATCATTAAACCGTGGCCGCCGACTGCGTTCCTTCTGCCAGCAGAGAAGCATGAGCTGGTGCAAGGCCACGGGACAGCCCATGGGCGCAGGGAGCCTGTAGCCCTCCTCTATAGACAGAATTACCTGCAGGAAGACACACACAACTCTATTGGGATACAAATTGTGTTGCAAACACAATTTTAGGGATGCCACCAGTGGTATGCAATTTAGCTTTAGCTAACGCTAATGAAATGCTTCAGCCAACAAAAGAAATCAGCCAGTTAGTTAATACTGTAGCAGAAACAAGCTTCTATAGTAATTTACAAATTACAAATTCAAAGATATTCAGAAAGTAATAGTATTACTCCCCCCCCCGAGAATTGCTTTGCTATTAAAATGTATCACGTTTTACATATTTAGTTATGTGTATACTTATACATACATAACAATATATACCTAAATGTATATATATATATATATATAAATATATACACACACATACATATTGCTATGTGTATATGTACATGCATTTTTGTGTGTGTGTGTGTTGTGTTGTGAGCCAGGGGAAAAAAATCTCTTAGAAAACTCAATTCGTAGAATTAGAGTAGGCAAAGTGACTCACATCTTGGTTGGACATCTCCCAGTAGGGCCTCTCTCCATATGACATGACTTCCCACATGACAATACCGTAGCTCCAAGCATCACTGGCTGAGGAAAACTTTCTGTAGGCAATAGCCTCGGGTGCTGTCCAGCGGATGGGGATTTTACCCCCCTGACAAAACAAAATCTTTTCTTTTTATTATAGCAGCAAGCAGCATCACTTTGTATTTCCTAGACAATCAAAGGAGATTGCTTGCTATGTAACGATGACTAATAATTGACCTTTTCTTGGAATATAAGTGTTTCGAATGACACACTCAGACCCCTATATCAAAAAGTTCAGATGTATTCAAACACATTTAGCAACTTATTATAAATCTAATTACTAAATCCCTCCTCAGAGTAAGCCCTTAATCTCATGTTATACTGCTTAGATAAACTCGATCCCATTCACTAACACAAGACGAGCGGAGGAGTGTTAAGCTCCAGAGATTCTGGATCAGCTTTGGCTGTCAATGGAGCACAGATTGTTATTAACTCTGAACGGCCCTGAATATAAATGAACCAATATTGAAGCGGGTGTGTGGCTTACTGTGGTGGTGTAAGCCGCCTCCGGGTCGTCCTCCAGCACCCTGGACAGACCGAAGTCCGACACCTTACACACCAGGTTGTCATCCACTAGAATATTTCGAGCTGCCAGGTCCCGGTGGACATAGCCGATGTCGGACAGGTACATCATACCTGAGGCAATGCCACGCAGCATACCAACCAGCTGGATCACGGTGAAGTGTCCGTCATGTTTCTACAAAAGAAGAGAGAAGAGAAGAGGAGGACAGGCAAGAAAAGAAATAGAGAAGTTTATCACAATGAAAAATAAAAATAGTCACCTTTAACTGATAACCAAGAATGAATGAATCCATGAATAGACAAACAAGCAAATTAAATATTTGCCGATTCCTTTTTTGCTGTTCAATTATTTTCGTAGTTCTTGAAGATGGTGAAATGTGAAATCTGACTTTGAGTTCAACTAATAACATTGAACGATATTCAAAGACTTCATGACTTTTCCAGTTTGAGATTTACTGGATAAGGATTTTAAAAAAATAAACTGACTTACAAATTTTAGAGCTTGGCAAATAAACACGCATGTTCAAAAATGCTCATGAGGTTATAAGATGTTTACATGACATTGCAAGTTGGAAAACCTGGTTCTTTAAAGAAAAAGGCTATGAATTAAATTAGAAATAGTCACTTTATTTTAAGGCCCAGTTCTCACTATTAAAGCTGCAGTCTGTAACCTTTTTTTTAGTTAAAAATGATACAAAATCAATATGTGAGCAAGTACACAACCAGCCAGTGTTCAAAACTTCAGACAGCTGGGGTAGCATTCAGTTGTTGCTCTGTTCATATTGTGGAGGAGGATATTTACCTTCTATACCTTCGTAACTCCTCCCACAACATCCCGCTGCACTGGATGTTGCTATCTCATTAGCTGTAGGTAATCGCAGATGTTATTTTCAGTCAAAACACATTTCACACAGCATGGATTTGAATCGCCAACAGGTTGTGGCCTGATTCTTTCAGATCGCGTTCTTGATAGTTTACAATTTTTCTGCGATTTCTCAAAACCTGTCAGTGACTTAAACACGTCCCCTGCACTTTTTTTTTAACCAATATTCCATTCCGATATAACAAATTTGTTTTGCACCAAAATCTTATCTTATCACTATCATATTTTAGTAAGCTCCAATTGGTATTCTATTTAGAATTTATTATATGAATATGAACTTACTTTCTACATCAAGTACATGATTTGTTAGAGGGTCACATTACCTAAAGACATTTTTTGCCTGTTTCTTGGATTCTGTGTTCGCCTGATCCTTTGGATACTGTCTTGCTGATATGACCTCTGCCTCTATGACCATTCTTAGTTTTATTAAATCTGCATTTGGATCTGCCTCCATCTCAGCATTGCATATATATCCTAACTGTTTCAGTGACTGACAGCCACACATTCATTTCAAAACATTAGATTCATTTGCTCTGGAGCCGCGCCGCAGTACAAGCCCACGTTAGGAAGATAATTCTGCAAACAACTGCAATTCCAGGTTTTCAAACACAGATGCCGTCAAAGAGGCAACACTTACAGACTGCAGCTTTAACAAACCATCAACTACAACTTTTGCCTCAATAAACTGCTAATTGGTTGCTTATTAATAGTTAGTAGGGTAGTTGTTAACTTATTAGATGCAGAAATTGTGTTTAAAGTACTAAACAACAGCCAATATGTTAACAATATGAATTCTAATAAGCAACCAGTTAATAGGGTGAATTAGTCCCTCGACTAGTATTACTAAAAGTTACTTGAGTAAATTTGGATTATTTTATTGCTTGTTTTGGTTGAGAACCAATGTTTTAGACTGTCACACCGCTGGACATGTCAGCTTTCTAAAAGCATTTCATTTCAACAATCGATCTGTTGGCAAATTAGAAAATGCTCTCTCTAGATATTTTATGAGCAATGACAGGTGTGGTGTGCCATATTAACGAATTGAGCTCTTGTACCCTCAGAAAAGAGTCCAAGGAGCCATTCTCCATGTATTCCACCACTATCATCACAGGCCGACCTACAAAGAGAAAAACAGGACACCTGTAAGTAATGGACTAGGTTATAGAGAAGGAAACGGGGCAGACATTGCCACTTTACTCAACTGTGTCTTTGCATGACTACAAGTCAAACCTAAAAGTTTGATTTTGCCTTACTTAGTTTCTGTGAAATTTGTGTATAATTCTTCTACATTAACTTCTGTGGTATAACTCAATCGTTTTACCTAACTACTTCAAACTGCCTTAGCTAATCTCTAGTAGCATGGTAATTTCAAATAAATACAAGACATGGCTAGAATCATACACTGACAGTTTTTTGTTTCCTGGAGGTTGCAGGTGGTTTGATTCATAGCGTAAAATCAGTGATTGTCTGAATGTTAGACAGAAGCTGTGAGTGTCTCAAACCTGGCAGAGAAACATGTTTGTTTCTTGCAGAGAGAAAGCTTTTGGCTGATGATGATCCAAGTTATGCTGCAATCAGTTTTATGCAGATAATATGCATTCTTAAAGGGGTCATACGGTGCTACATGCACTTTTTCAAGCTGTTTGGACTGAAATGTGTGTTGGGAGTGTGTGTACACAACCACCCTACAAT
>JAUMHI010000001.1:1437766-1454624 GCA_032359435.1 Enteromius unitaeniatus | reverse complement strand
ATAATAATAATAATAATAATAATAATAATAATAAAGGTACTTACTTTCATCATCTGAATCAAAACCAAAGAGAGATGTGCATTTGTCCTTATGCGTCTGCAGCTCTTCCTCACTGTTGAAAGATTGAAAGCATCGAGGGCAGCGCTGCCTGGTAGGCAGTTTTTCTGGCTTTGACACAGAGCCTACTAACTTCGAGCCCACCTGGGGTTCCTTCCAGCGTTTTGGCATGCTAATGTAAGATTCATCCAGATAGGCTGAGGGAAGTGGTCGAACGAATTGTTTAGTTACAGGTTTTCCTAAAACCGCTGGATCTTGCTCTTTAATGATTGGATCTGAAGGTTTGGGAGGAACAACTTTGTCACCCTCACCATGCCCATTAACAAGGTTAGGGTTTTTGCTACTGTAGCTCACGGAACCTTTATTGAGGACCAAAGGTTTTCCATCATCATCTTGATTTCCAGGACCCTTCGAATTGGCTGTGCCCAGAATTTGTTGACTGACTGAAGAATTTGCTGGTACTTCCATATTATCTCCCTGGCTTCGAGGGGCTCCGTGCCCTGTTTGTTCAGATTCTTTGGGGAATGGGTTGTTTTCTGGATTCGCATCGGGTCGATAATGTGTTTTCTCATGCTTATACAGGAGCATACTGCTCTCGACTTGCATAGAGCAGCCAGGAAAACAGCACATCGCTTTTAAGGGATGATGGCCTAACATGTGTTCACTAAGCTCCATACGTGTTTGGTACCTCTCCTTGCAGCCGTAATGGTTGCATGGGAACTTCAGCTCACCTCTGTGGCATATCACATGGTCAAAAAAATGCTGAGGGTTGAATATCTTTCTGCAACAGAAGAGACATTTTTCCTTTCCAAAGTTGAAAAAGAACACAAGTGCCTTCTTGTCACCATGGTGGTGAGACAGCACATGTGAAAGCACAAGGATGGACTTTGCACTAAATGTACATATCTCCACAGGGCATCTGACATGTGTAGATGCTCCAGTTCTTTTTCCCTGGAATGGTGGGGAAGGCTTTTTGGGTTTGAGGGGAGTCCCATTCTTATGCCCTATCGGATTGATTTCCCTAAATTCAATCTTACTGTCTTTGGGTTCCTGATTTTCAGAACTGACTTCTGGGATGTTTGTTATTTTCCTCTTTACATCTTCTCCATCTTCTTGTTGTTCCCCAGGAGTAATCTTCTTTTTCAGCCCAGAGTCCTCCATTTTATCTTTTCTTTTTAATTTTGTTTTGCTCTTGTCTTTTGTCAATTCTGCATTCTCAGATTTCGTCTTGACATTGACTTTCTGATTTTCTACACTTTCATTTTTCACTTTGCTGTCTTGCGGTAATGATGTCTGAACCTTATCATCAAGGGTATTTGTCTCAGGCTCACTCTTCATTTTTCTTTTCTTTCTGATCACTCCATTTACCTTATGAGCCAAACTGCCCTTGGTATCTGAATGGTTGTCATCTGAAGTTAGTTTTTGCATAGTCTTTGCTCTCTTCCTTACTAGTCCCATTCTAAATACCTTTTTGTTCTCATCTACGGACTGAGATCTCTTTGCCAACACATGTTTTCTCTTCATTTTGCCAACTTTCTCCTTTTGTTTTTCTGATGTAGCTGGGGGATCTGAATTCTTAACTAACCTTGCCCGCAATCTCACCTTAGGCTCTGAGCTTTGCCCTTCCCTGTGCAAATCTGTAATGTTCAAAGTACAGTTTAACCTCATTTTGAGGTTTCTAAACCTATTCTTCATGGAAGGATTTACACGTTTAAACAGTCTTGTCTGAGAACGACGCAAGGTGTTTTCAGTGGTATTCTCACAAATATTTTCATTAAAAAGCCCATTAGACATTTTCAGCTCTTGAATGTGCACTTTAAAATGAACTGACGGGCTGCGCCCATGAGTGTAGCGTTTGTGACAGAACATGCACTTTCTGTCAATCCGATGATGCCACATTGCATGCCGTAGAATGTATGGATATTTGGTTTCTTTATTGCAAAGGCTGCAGTTAACTGAAAGCTGGCAATTTGCATCACTCGGGGGAATAAGGTCAGGGACTAGACCATCAACAGTGTTCATTTCCGGTAAGGTCTCCTCAGGTCTTGGTGACAGTGCTGGCACCTCTGTACTCTCTTGCACAATTTTAGAAGAAGTGGCAAACTCACTTTCACTCACAGAAGACACTGTTGCATCAGGGAGCACCGTCATGTCAGTGAGAACAGGAGGAGCATCCTCATGAAGATCAGTCATGTTTTCTGGTGTACTATCAGGTACAGGAATGACGTCAGCTGTAGTAAGAGTTGTCACTTCTGGTGGAAGATCAACAATATCAGCTTCTGGAGGACTAATAGGACTGTAAGGACCAAAGTCTGGGAATTTGGTGCTTGCATCTTGGGGACTTGATGACTCGTTAACGTTTGGATGCTCAATGAACTCTTTTACTGGCTCAAGAATGGCTTCAGCAGGAGTGGATGATTCCTCATTTGCCACTAGGATTGGTGTAGCCTTGATTTCCACAGCATTTTTATCCTGTGCAGCAGCTTCAAGGCTTTCCGCCGGTTCACACTGTTGCTCAGAAGATGGTCTTTCTTGTTTAAATTCATTATGGTCCTCCTTAACTCCATCTTTGGGTAAACTGTTGACTGATATTCCTTCTAATCCAACTGGTCTTGAATATGTGTGGAATTTACGAACCATAGAAAGGCCTTGCTCCTGGAAAACAATCTCTTCCCTCAACCTGAAGTCCTTTTTCCTACATGGAGCAGATTCTGGTGATAGTAACTCCATAAGAGATGTAGCACTGTCAGGCCATTTCAAATTCTCTTGAGATTCAGTTTTGTCAGAAATGTTTTCAGTTATATGAGGGGTCTCCATGGGAAAAAACGAGGCCTGGACATCAGAAGAGAGGTCAACTTCATTATCGGGGTAGGACAAATTCATTGTAATTTCACTTAATGGCTCCTCAACTGAAATATCCTTTAAAAGATTAGTCTGCTTTGGTTTCCTTCCTGGTTTCTTGTCTTGATGAGGTTCACGGTTTTCTGCTTGGCCAGCCAACTGATCCAAAAGCCATTGTGGTTTCCTTCCCTTGCGCTTCAGAGTGCTCATCTCTGTCTGCAGCGAAAGATGTCTCTGGCGTCTACTATTAAGTTGCCTGCCGTGATTTTTTGCAGAGTCCAATTGCCTAAATGAACGTCGAACTGGACAGGCCTCTGAATGTTTCACAAGCTGTGTACCTGGTTTCCTCCCCCGCCTTTTGCCTGGAGGTTTGGAGGATGCTTCCCCTGAGGCAGAATTAACCCAAGTTTTCACTGACTCCACTTCCTGTTTTTTCCGATTGGTATGTTTCTCTGTTTTACTGATAGTCCCATAAGTGTTGTCTGTGTAACACTGACAACATCCTTTCACACAGTAGCTTGGCATCCACTTGTCCCTTTGCATGATTTCACATAAAGCTGCTTTACCAACCTTATCACTCATTAGCTTCAGACAGTTTGTTTCAATGTTAAGAAGGCTCCAGAACTCAGGGTCAAAGTACAGGTCTTTTTTGAGGATCTGGAGAACCTCAAAGCGTACGCTGTTACCCACAAGACTGGTGTCTGCATGGTACTCTTGATCAGGGTGAGTATATAGGAGGAACACGTTCTTGTATGACTCAACAGTTCTCTCTAGGAAGAAAACTAGCAGTGTGCAAGCCCTACAGACCTCAAGGTCGTTAGGGAGTAAGTATGCAATGGTTTTGTATATAAGAGACTTGGTCACCGGATCATTCTTAAGGTCAGTCTGCAAGGCTCGTGCACAAAGCTCCACACAAAACTCCAGGCCATCTTTTCCAAACTGAAAAAAAATAAATATATGATTGCTGTCGTTATTTTAATAAAAGACAATTAAAAGCAACACTTCACAAAAACTATATAAATTATTTTTTAAAAATTAATAAAAAATAAACTATATAAAAAACTATAAATTGACAAGTGTTTGATTTTTGTCTCTGCCTACAATTACATATTTAATACAAAGCCAAAATATCTTACCTCTGCCAAAATCACCTTCATGAATGGAAAAATCGCTTTTATGTTGGTGGCTGACAGGATCAATATTTTGCATTCCTCTAGGAAGCCCTGCTTGGAGACGTTCAATCGCAGGTAGAGTCTGCTCCATATGAAGACCAAATCCCTTTATGGGGGGAAAAAAAACAAAAGAAATAAGACTGTGGTCCTCTGTACCTTTATTGCTATCTTCTGATCAGGCTGTTACAATGACTGTGTAAGAACATTTAAAGCTACAAAGAGGGGTAATTCACAGAGCACAATTCTCCCTATTAATGTTCTTAAAGCTTGAGAGACCCACCAAATGTAGTACATTTCTCCGATCTGAAGCTTCTGAGATAGGAAGCCTTTACTCATCATCAAAACAGTCTCATCTTTCTCTTCATTCTCCATCATGCAGAGTATCTCTACAGCATCCTTCCCATCGATGTCTGCCATCTTTAGAAAAGAAAACAATAGTGTGATCTCTCACATTGTTCATCATATTCCACTATTTAAAAACAATATATTGCAATATAATACAATAGTTAAAAAAAATAAAAATAAAAAATACTTGGGACAACAGAGAAAAACAAAAAAAACAAAAAAAACAAACGTAAGTCAAGTCAACATAATGTGATATCTGTTCACTCAGCTTAGTTAAATTGTGAACAAGTTGTACTAAATAATTACTTTGTTTTAATACGAAGTTTGACGAAGCCAGGTGTGGAAAAAGAAATTCAGATTCTGTTACAGAAGTGCAAGCCAAAATCCAAAGATTTATCCAAAATACACAATACAAGGTTTTTACAAGATGGAGAAATTTGATGGAACGTCTGACTTTCAATCATTACAGCATACTTGTAAAGTTTCCACTTGACAGGCAAGCTAAACTTTGTTAAAAAGTATTCCTAATATGTTGGATGCTTTATTGAAAGTAGCCTACTTTTACTTGTCTTCACCTTTAAAGATGTGTGATGTCTGATTAGGGACAATTAATAAGAGGAACAAGTTGTAATTTTTGTTCCACATATAATTTCCAAAGCTAACTTTTACAGAGTATTTCACAAATGCTGGTAACTCTGTTTTGCTTTCCCCCAGCAGCTAAACAATTTTAATGTCTTGCTTGTGTGGAAAATTAAATAATAACCTGTTTCAGCCCAGTAAAAGTACATTGACTGTCTATGTGCAGAGTCAAGAACACTGCCATAATTAATGAATTAAACAAGCCCTGCACAATAAGTCTCTTATTTACACCTCATCTATGCTTTGCTAATTATAAGCAAAGGCATTCCTGTCTTCTGCACCAATCATTTGCAGTGCATATTAGATGTTACACCATTCAGACAGAGCAAAAAAGGCAGAACGCCATTTGAAGGCATAATTTGCAAGATTTTTGCCCTAAAATATCCAAAACCCATTAGCAGTGTTATATTTGTCATGTAGTTGTGTACTTACATTATCCCAAAAGTTCCCAAGGATTTGTAAATACAGTTAAATTCCAATTTTAAACAATGCCTCGTCCCTGTTCCTCCCTAGTCCTTGTCACTTAACAATGACACAAGATCTGCACGATCCTCGATTTCCACTTACAGTAAAAAACATGCTGCTGTACAAACTAAATCCATAATGGCTATCACAAATGAAAAGAACTGACTGCAGTACTAAAATTATTTTTACACGTTTTTAATGGTGCTGTGCATAAGCAATAATGTAAATTCGATAATGTAAATGTTCTTTAATTGCTTTATCTGCATTTCATTGTTTGAATAACTGTGGAAGATATAAATTCTACAAAAATAATCAATTACCCCAGTAAACATGATTCGTGAATTCTATATATGTGACCCTGGACATCAAAACCAGTCACAAGTGTTAATTTTCAGAAATTAAGATTTATACATGATCTGAAAGTTAAATAAATAAGCATCCCATTGATGTATGATTTGTTAGGATAGGGCGATATTTGACCGAGATACAACTATACGACAATCTGGAATCTGAGGGTACAGAAAAATCTAAATGCTGAGAAAATCTCCTTTAAAGTCATCCAAATTAAGATCTTATCAATGCATATTACTAATCAAAAATTAAGTTATAATATATTTTTGGTAAGAAATTGACTTCACCTTCATGGAACATGATCTTTACTTACTATCCTAAGGACTTAAGTCAAAAAAAAAAAAAGTCAGTTAAAATAATGTAATGTATTGTTGGCTATTGCTACAAATATACCCAAGACTGGTTTTGTGGTCCAGGGTCACATTTATCGACAACTCCCAGCATTCCTCTCTTCTTTATAGTGTCAAGCTTTGCCTTTGTTATTGTTTTGAAAATAAGACTTAAAAAACTTACATATTGTGCCTTTACCCCTAATCAAGATCTTCCCCACATTGAGTTTCCATATTTCTCTAATATTTTGAATGAATAACACAGCAGCAGAATGTAACAAAACGTAACAACGACACTTACATTATCATTGCATCTCGTGCTCCACAAACAAGGCTCCTCTGAGCACACCGAACATTCAATTGCGCAGTTTTTTCATTCAAATGCATTTTGTTTTATGCAACTAATATTCATTATTTCAATCACAAGAAGACACAGCACTCATTTCAGCTGTGATCATCTGCTAGCCACTCATATCACATGCCAATGAAACAATTATTGAACACATTTCTAGCGTCAATGATAAACACAGGTTACCGTTTTATCACCCAGACCTAGGTGTAACTATTAATGTAACTTCTCACTCACCCTCCTGTCTAAGTGCTCATGAAGAGAAGCCCTCCAAAGGCAGACGAGGTAGGCTTGCTTGAAATAGAGATGTCTCCCTACAACAGAGTGACCGATGCATCTCCTTGTCAGTGCCAATGCCTCCGGAAGCCTCTCACAAGCCACCAGATAACGAACACGTAGCTCAAAGAAAATGGATAGTTCTGAGCTCAGATATTTGTCCACTGTGAAACAAAACAATAAATAAGACCCATAGAATAATCGATTCGGACAAATCATTAAACGAAAGCTTGATTGACTGACCGTCTTCTTGTGGTAATTCTGAATCCTTGAGAATGGCCTGAAGAACAGGGTTTGCCCAAGGACCTCCATCTTTAATAATATGTCTAACCTGCAGAAGGTAAACATTCTGGTGGCTTACCAGGCTCGCATAGCAGTCCTAGAACACAACAGAAAGACCATTTTAAAACATCAAACTACATACATAGAAACATGAGTAACAACACAATAAGCACTGAAAGCAAGCAGAATTCAGCATGATGCTTCTCCCCAAGAATAATAGGATTGAGGTAATGCAGTTACCTGGAATGACTGTAGAATGTCTTTCAAAGGATGCTCGATGAATTCATCTTTTCCAAAGAACAACAGCAGTTCGAAGATACTCCTGTAAGTAAGTAAATAAAAAGTCATTTTAATTACTTTCTTTTACAACCTGTTGCTCCAATAAATGATACGGTAAGCTTTTTAGAGACTTCTAGAACTTCCAGTGGATTTAGGTCCTATTCAGGCAGGATTAGTTATATATTAGGAAGTGGGAAAAATGTTTTGGAACACTGCAGTCTTTTTAAATTACTATTGTCGACTCAAACTCAGCAATATCAACACACCATTTACACCTGTGCTGAAAATATATCTTACAAACATACAAAGTAACAAATACTTAAAGGAAGAGTTCACCTAAAAAAAAGATTTCTATCATCATTTAATGACTATAATAGTAAGCAATTTTTAAGTCAAACTGGCATATAACAATTAACCTTGCTCTACAGGCTTGTTTTTGTTCCGTATAACCAGTACTATACCAGTATGACATAAATTCAGTTTATTTTAATAAACATCTATATTAGCTGACATTGATTAAATGAACTCTTTGGCCCGGTTTCACAAACGGCCTTAGCTTAAGCCAGGACTAGGCATTAGTTAAATTAAGCCATTTAAGCAACTTTTACAAAAAGCCTAATAAGAAAATATTACAGGTGTGCATCTTAACACAGAACAATGACACTGACATGTTTTAAGACACATCAGAGCAAGATATTTTCATCTGAGACAGCTCAAACATGCAATTTAGTCTGGGACTAGCTTAAGCCCTGTCTGTCAAACTGGGGGTTTAAGTATATATAAAGCAAGACTAGTAAACTCCATGTATATAACCTATTGTACATCATTCTGATATCTCAAGTCACTTTTACAGATGGTTTTTACTGTCCGGGGGTTTGTTACACAAACATTTAGTTACAGCATCTTTGGTAATTAGTCACCCCATACATTTCTATTCCAATACCGTATGAATGTGGAACAAAAAAGGTACTTCGAGAAACGTCTCAGTGATTTGTTTTCTTTTTTGGTAAACATCATTCTTCAAAATATCAACAAAAAGGTTTTAATATGAGGGGGAGTAAATGAAGAAAATCTGGTGGCTTCGACGTGTGCTCTACTTCCTAAAGATGTACAGCACTTTTAAGACAGAATTAAAGGAAAAAGCAGAAGTATATACTCACAGAGCCAGACTACTCAGAGTGTAGCGGACATGCTCACACTCTGGAGGGAATGTTGTGGCACCGTGGACAAAATAGCACAGGGCGCTCCGCAACACCTGGAGCTGGGGAAGAGGCACTTGCCATCGTCCGGTTTCCTCCACCACCAACTGAAAGGAAACAGACAATTAATTGGATTCATTCATTAATTAAAAGAGACTATTAATAGGAAACATAAATATTGACAGAATACACTACTAATGCTATGTGCTCCTAAAAGCCAGAATGATGTCTGTTTATAGTCATGGAAAACACTAGCACATAATCACAATAAGTTACTGACACTTTCTGATTAGGTAACGTCAATCAACTTCCGTAAACCACCACAAAAGAGTTAATCTTTACTGAAAAAGATGGATTCATTAAGTCAAAAGCTGCTTAGTAAACAGCCAGAGGTTTTAAACTAGCCTTTGCAGAGACTGGTTAATAAGGCATCAACTCTTGCTAACACTGACAGCATCGAGTTATTCTATCATTTAACACCCTGCAGTGGTGTATAAGGGTTTCTGAAAACGGGGGGTTGGTCCGTTTTCTGTTTCATAAGATCCCTGGCAAATAACTGTGATGAAGCGTGCATAAGCTGATCTTTCGCAGCCTGCTTGTTTTGGAATGCAACTTGGGAACGCTAAGCGTTAGCAGCTAATGAAGCTAACTGCCAGAAAGTGACAGCCCAAGTTTTACCAATCGCGATTAAAAATGACCTCTCAGACTACTGAGATCTGCTTGTGCGGTATTTTGAAGACACCCGTAGTTAACGAGGCAGAACACAGTGAGATTTGGGCTCGCGGTGGCTGTACACTGGGGGAGGGGAATCTGCTGACATGCTGCTAGCACTGGTTAGCACATCTCTGTTTGCTTTGTATGTAAAGCTTGCAAACGCTGCCGTCCAGCCTGTCACCTTACCTCACAAAACCTTTCACAGTACGTCTTGCTCTGGGGTCTGCGTTCGTCGCTTGCACTAGTGTTCAACAAAGTCTCCAGTTCTTTCTTAAACCTGTCTAACTCCAATTCACTGTCTTCTTCCGCCATACTGCTTGTCTAACCCAGCGCGTACAACAGAGACCACACGACTGTTACCGTGAGGCTAAGGACCGCCCATCGGACTCATCTGATTGGTGGAGTGCCCTGTCGGTTGCGCGTTGAGGAGTCAGTTTCTGCTTTGCGATTGGACGACGAGCCTTTCAATCAAAAGGGGGCCCCGGCGTAGGTTCCCCTTGGACATTTTATTGGTCAGTCAGGAATGTTAATATTTCATCGGTCTCGTAATGAACACTCCAAAAACAAATAAGTTGGCAAATCACTTTAATTGTGTCCTTAATGAACGAAGTTTTCCAAGCAGGCGCATTTCAGTCTTCTTGTTTTAATGTCTCCAACACGCTTAAGAATCACTTCCCTTCGCCATTTGATGAAATAAAGGAATAATCGAATCAACTACAATCTTTTTTATTTGTAATTCGTTAATGAGGAATCATTGGCAGCATTATCAGTACAACGTGCTATACTACAAACTAGTTTCATTAATTGATAATCAGCCAATCACTGATGAATAGTCATTAACATCAGAGCATGGCATGCAAGCGACTGGAGCAATATAAGTGAATGGAGGTTATTGGCCTGACAAATATTGTATAAGAATTCAGATTTCTTGTATTTAAGTGCGTTTTATTTGTTTGTGGTTTGACACTTTGTAGAAACAATTGTGATTGAGTTGGCGTGGGTGTAATTAGTTGCAAGCTCATCTACAGCTTTGGACGTTCTTCGGTAGGAAGTGTTTGTGGAGATTTAAAACTTAACAAACTGAAAAAAAAAACAATTTTCAGAAACTATTACCTTCATACTTTTTAGCTTATTGGTTTCTTATTTAAATTTTTTTTTTTTTGCAGACATGTCTACAGGCTTACAGCTCCTTGGATCTACCCTTGGTGTTCTGGGCTGGCTGGGCATCATCATATCGTGTGCGCTTCCTCTATGGCGTGTAACCGCTTTTATTGGGAACAACATTGTGACTGCGCAGATAATGTGGGAAGGCTTGTGGATGAGCTGTGTGGTGCAGAGCACTGGCCAAATGCAGTGTAAAGTGTATGACTCCATGCTAGCTCTTTCTCAAGACCTACAGGCCTCTCGAGCGATCCTTGTCATCGCATCCCTTGTTGGTTTAATAGCCATATTTGCCAGCATTGCAGGTGGTAAATGTACTAACTGCTTGCCAGATGGTTTCGCAAAGGCAAGGGTTGCTGTAGCAGCAGGGGCCTTTTTTGTCACTGCTGGGGTCTTGGGTTTGGTGCCAGCTAGCTGGACTGCCCATCAGATCATTGGGGACTTTTACAATCCTCTAGTGGCCCATGCTCAGAAGAGGGAGTTGGGAGCAGCTATCTTTATCTGTTGGGGCGCAGCGGTTCTCCTGCTGATCGGCGGAGGACTACTCTGCAGCTCTTGCTCAAAAGGAAGATCATCCCGTGGGGGTCGGTATGTGGCAGCTTCTCAAAATGGAAAGGACCGCTTGGAGTATGTGTGACTGCGGGCTGTTTGACTATTCAGGAAACAGATTTGTGGATGGTTTTTAAGTGTTTTATCTTTTTAAATGTTTGTCTGTGTGGCATTTTGTTTGTGACTGGAATTTCAACCTGTTGCAGAATTGCTGTTTGAGCTAATAAAATACCACTTTTATCCAACAGAGGGCGGTATTGATTCTATTTAATTTGGCTAAATTGTGGCATTGATAAATTTGACTTTGTGCCAATATTCTGAAATTATTATTATTATTATTTTTTTTTTTTTTTTTCAGAACAAATATTGAAATGCACATACCATAGAGGCCTGTGATGTTTTGCTTTATTCATTAATTTGTTCATCTGTGGCAGTTTTTCTGCTGGTGTAGGACGAAGAACTGACTTGAAGGTGTTTGTGTATTTTTAATTCTATAAACACCAGGGTTGACCACGTTTTGTAAGGGAGCGGAGGCATCGGTTTTCCATCATTGTTTACAGACACCAGAGTGAAAGATGACTTTGTCTTAAGAATATAGCTCATTCTGAAATGAATTGAATTTGCTATTATTAGTCAGTTGAGACTATGTATTTCTAATCAAAAGCAGTTGTTCATATAGCAGTGTTGCGTTCAGATGAAATTGCCTTTCTCTTCTTTCTCTCAGGATCCTGTGGTTTTTTTTTTTTTTTCTTTGTGAGCTAAATATGAAAGCTCCCCCTTGGGGGGCAGTCACTGCCATCTTTACTTGTGTGTGTGTGCTCAGTTCTGTGCCCAGATTTTTCTTGAACCCAATACACCACTTCAATTTGGCTGATTCTCCTCGTCAACTCTTGAGTGAAAAAATCATTACGTGTCAAATTGAAGTTGAAAACAAATTGTTCATGTATTAACTCAAATAGCTACATTTCAACTGAAAAGCACTTACTCATGCATATATAAACTAAATGTTAAATGAACTAAAATTCACCCTAATTAACCTTGTAAATGTTTAACTTTATGCAAATGACTAAAATACAGCATTTATGTACAATCAAAATAATAATTGAAATGCTTTCCTTTATTAATGACAAATGCATTATGCAGTAGTCAACATTTGGGCCAAATGTTGCCCTAAGACACTTTTAGAACAGCTTTGATAAAAGGTTTTGAGCCTCTTAAAATATTGACTAGCGTAGATAGTATAGATTAGTGATTCCAGAATGTTTTAAATCTCACCTTTTCCAACACCACAATTCAGCAGCTTGTGTATCATTTAGAAAGACTAGTTTCCCACCCATAAATACAGCTTTGTTCCATCATTTTTGTGCTCAGAACTCTTAATTACGATGTTTCCAACTCCACTTGAAGGGTGTATAATCACTCGGCAGAAAGAGGAAAATGACATTGTGACAAAACTCAAACATGCAATCCAAAGCCTTTCACTATAGCTGCATTGTGAAGGCATTCATGCTGTTAAAGAGATAGCTCACCCCAAAATTAAACCTCTGTCATTAATTACTCACCCACATGGCATTCAAAACTTGTAAGACCACCCTTGTTCAACTTTAGAATACAAATTAAGATATTTTGTCTTGAAATCGAGAGCTTTCTGACTCTCCAGAGACAGCAACACAACTACAAGTTTAAGGCCCTCAAAGGTAGTTGGGACATCTTCAAAGCAGTGGCATCAGTGGTTCTACCTTAATTTCATGAAGTGTAAGAAAATAGATTTTTGAGTAGAGTTGTTTTATTTTTTTTTTCTTTGCGAACAAAAGTATTCTGGTAGCTTCAAAAAACGGTTGAACCACTGATGTCAAATGGACTATTTTAACGTTGTCCTTACTACTTACATTAATCGCATGAGTTGCATTGCAGTCTATGTAGGGTCAGAAAGCTCTTGGATTCCATCAAAAATATCTTAAATCGTGTTCTAAACATGAAAGGCCTTTTATTAGTTTAAAAATAACACAAGGGTCAGAATTTTTGTGTGAACTCCCCTCAAAACTGTATACACGGCAACATTTGAATTTGAAAAATTATTTTGGGATAGAGATGGTGTAGTTACAATATATCAGTAGAGGCAACTGGACCATGCTAACCACCCAAACTTTGCCCCCTTGGTGGAGTCGATTTACAACATTTGTGTGCCCAGATGATTTTTTTGTTTTATATAAAATCCTCCATTTCAAAAATACTGAAATCTTCAAGTGGATTGTTTTTTTGTTTTTTTTTACATGCACTCATGTCCCAAAGCACTATATAAACAATACACTGATGAAATGTCTCTGAAAGATGTGTCATTCAGTCCAATGACTGTACAGTATGACAGGATTGTCATTGTTATTTGCAAGTTCTGTGCCTTAAAAACACATATATTTATTTCCCTCCATGTAGGTTTCACAGGATATTGCTGCAGCAGAGAGGCAGAAGTCTTTTAAATGCCTTCTTAAAGTCCTCATTAAAGATGGTGTATATTAGCGGATTGATGAGAGAATTGAGGTACCCGAGCCAGGTGAGGAAATCTGCGAGCACGGCGGAAGTGCTGCAGTTTGGGCAAATATTCACAATCACCTCCTTCAGGAAGAACGGCAACCAACAAACCACGAAGGCTCCCAGGATTAGTCCCAACGTAAAAGCCGCCCGTCTCTCCCTGGCCCCTGGGTTCCTGCGGACCTTGATGAGATTACCTGATGAAGAAGTAATACGCACCCTTTCCCCGTCTGTCGACGGATCGGAAAATGACTTCTCGACTGGGCAGAATGTTTCGGGACTGAGGGCGATGTCTTTATCAGAGCTCATTCCAGGAAGCATGACGCTGCTCACCGTCTGTTTGACTAATCGGCTGCTCCCTCGACGGTTACGCAGCGTCTCCGCCGCCTTGTAGATCTTGTAGTAAAGAACCAAAATGAGGGTCAGTGGAATATAGAATGCACCAAAAGTGGAGTAGACAGTGAAAGCCACATGGTCGTGCTCAATCAAGCAGTCCATGACATCCCTCTCTCCATCTTTGTTTTCCACAGGGAATTTCCTCCACACTAAAGGTGGTAGAGACACCAGCACAGACAATATCCACAAGGACAAAATGGTTATGACTGCTCTCTTATACGTGCGTTTCTGGGAATAGGCCACGGCATCAGTAATGGCGCGGTATCGATCAAGGGCAATGGCGGCTAGGTGTAAAATTGAGCAAGTGCAGCATGTAACGTCGACACCCAACCAAAGGTGACACACGATCGGGCCAAGAACCCACGTCTCTTCTGCTATGTATACAATGCTGACGGGCATCACTAGAACGGCTACTAGGAGGTCCGTCACAGCTAGAGAGCAGATGAGGTAGTTGGCTGGTTGGTGGAGTTTGTGGGTGATCAGGATAGCAGTGATGACCAGGGAGTTGATGGCAGTGGTTGCCACAGCTAAGAAGGAGAGAGTCAGGGAGAGGAGGATCTTACTGGGATTCATCTTACTCGCCAGAACATCAGAGAGATCCACAGATGAGCAGTTGATAGGGTCCATGGTGAAAGTATACAGATGTGATCTGTAAGAGATGGATAAAGAAAAAATGGGAGCAAGAGCAAAACTCATTTTAGTTGTGAAAAGAAAACAATTTATGTTAATAATATAAGTGTGAAATTCAAAGGAATGTTATCTACTGTACCAACACAAGCCTTAAATCAGTCAAACCATGACACAACTCTAGAGAATTTATGTTATATAAGCTCATTATTTTAGTTGGTATTTCTTGAATTTATTTCCCATGTGTTTTTATAAAGGATTCTTGCAGACAGATCTCAAAATATAGATCTAGTTAAACTGACATGTAAACATGCCTTTATTATTTATTCATTCATTATGTTCATATATTATCTATGATAATACTGTTACCAAGTATCTATGCCATCAATCCTGCAAATAACACACTTTGATTTAGATTTTTTTGAACTGTTTCCCACTTTTTTAACAGCAGCTATATGCAATATAATATCCCTACATATTTTATGAGGTGGCTAATTCGTACAAATTTGTACAACCTTACACTGTTTAAAACCCCAGAGCGGGTTAAGTATAGGTCATTCGTACAAATTTATTTGAACTGGCAACTCGTAAAATATGTAAGATTTAGCATGAAACAAAAAAATATGTGTGAATTGCCATAAGATCAGGCTGGCTTGAGCTAGTTTATTTGTTATCAATTTTCATTTATTTTCAAATGCATTATTGTTAAACTTTGTGCCAGAGTTTTAATCTTAAACTATAAAATCTTAAACGAATAAATATCTGAATTATTACATTCAAAACTACAATCACATTAGCACCGAGACTGAACATTCATGGTGTGAAAAATATTTAATCCATTTGTCATATATTGTAGTAAGGGCATAATTTAAATAGCCCGTGTTTTCTGAAGAAGAACAAAGGCCTAACATGATTGGAATGACATGAGGGTGAGTAATTAGAGTAAGTAAAAATTTTTCCTATTAAACAAAATTAATAATTTTTAATTGAAAAAAAAAAGACAGAATTCTTCTGTGATATTCACTGTTGGACATTGTTAGTGGACAAATAAAATAATGTACTGAATGCTGTAGAGGCCATTGCTGAGGAAACATCCCAGTACTTTTGGGGTATACTCTCAGAAATAAAGGTACAAATGCTGTCACTGAGGGGGTACCTTTTCACAAGGTACATGTTTGTACCCAAATGTCCAATTTGTAACCTTAAAGGTACATATTACTACTTAAAGAGTACATATTTGAACCTAATAGGTACAAAAGTGTACCTTTTGAAAAGATATTGCCCCAGTGGCAGCTTTTGTACCTTTAGCCTATTTCTGAGAGTGTACGTCCATTTCAAATGTAAACTCCAGCAGTTTATGTGATACAGTTTGCTATGCCTTTCTCAAGGTGGCAGTTTTGTTTGCTCGCCCCCCTTGTCCAAATTTACCCCCTCATATGAGCACAACATGGTTTCCAGCATTACACGGCATGTTTAAAAATATGCCGGGTACATTACTTAAAAGGTACTTATCACTTTTTAGTTTTCTGTTTGGGGTAATAGGATTTATGCTTATGCATGCCAAGCCAGATGAAAGCATTTGAAAATGTTTACTATTTGCGTCACTGCTGGTGAAGCTGTAATCTGGCCTGGCAGTAAGATGCTGATAACACAGAGAGACGTTGGCGCCGCCCTGTCAATCTAATATGCTCCACACAAGTTTTGGTGATTCATTTTTCGCAGTGGAAACACACCAGTGAGCACACTGACTTTCTCCTGTCAGACACATTTCTTACTACCTACAGTTACTTAGAACAGGATTAACCTGTGATACTCAGGCTGTTTAAACACTATTAGCACTCTGCATGCTAATGATTAGCACTATAAATGCAGATAAAATAAAGTATGTGAACCCCTTGTAGAATCTGTGAAAAATCTTAACAAAATAGGAGAAATTATACAAAATGCATGTTATTTTTTAAATTAGTACTGTCCTGGGTAAGATATTTTACACAAAAGACGTTTCCATATAGTCACAAGACAAAAAATAGCAAATATTAGTAAAATAACCCCTAGTAAAAACAGGGATAAAAAAACGTACCCCATGCCCACGGTTAAATATTCTGCTGGATCTTTAATGTTGTTAGCCTGTTTTTGTTTTTTTTGCCAGAGGTCCTAGAAATCTTATTTAGACACATGGCATCATGGATACCCTCAAATACCAACAGATAAAAAATCTACAGCTGAGGTGAACTAAAGAGGAGAAACACCAACATGCAGCTCTGAAGGATCTGGAGAGATTATGAATTAAGGAATGGT